>CM035840.1:338624240-338962664 GCA_020510985.1 Pholidichthys leucotaenia
GTAACAACAGTGTAACTAATAGCTCAAGTAGGTTCATTTTGTCTTCTTATAATTATTTACCTTTTGTTCTTATTAAAGACAAAAATAGAAATGTTTTTACCTGACTTCCGGTTATGGCTGCCACGTAGGACGGACGTGTCTCGCTCTGCTCTGCTCCTGGAGAAAAAAATCGGCAAATAACTCTCTCATTTGGGACAGAACGTATCCCAGCATTTGAGCGAGGATATGTCGGCGAAGCCTAAGGCTGGAAAACCAGGAAAAGGAAAAAGCGAGCCGCCGAAACAGTCCAAATTAACGGACTTTCAGGTCTGTGACGCAGCAAACAAGGCTCCATATATGGCGGAGGAGGCGGGCGGCGGTGCGATTTCTGCGGGGAATGGCGCAGATGCGCTGATGGCTGCCATGAGTTCAATGAGAGCGGACTTTTCCTCTAGATTTGATGGGATTATGACAGCGTTGGAAGGAATAAGAAAGGAATTGGGTGACTGTGTAGAACGAACGGCGCAGATGGAGCTCCGTCTCGCTAGTGCTGAAGATGACGTCACCCGTCTTCAATTAAAGGTGCGCACTTTGGAAAAAAAAAATAAATCTCTGGAAGATAATATTTTGGATTTGGAATCTCGGTCGAGACAGAATAATTTGAGGCTGGTGGGTCTTCCAGAGGAATCAGAAGGTCGGGACGTATGTTCCTTTCTGGAAAAGTGGATTCCGGAGGTGCTGGGCAGCGAGGAGTTGCAATCAGCAGTGGTTCTGGAAAAAGCACATCGTATTGGCCCACGGAGAGACAAGGGACCGCCGAGGACCTTAATTATGAAGTTTCTTAGCAACAGAGACAGGATGAAGATCTTCAACGCTGCACGTGCTAAAGGAGAGATTAAACACCAGGACCAGCAGGTGCGGTTCTACCCAGATTTGGCCACAGGAATCCAACAATTGAGGAAGCAGTTTGATCCCGTACGTAAGGAGCTGTGCAACCTTGGGATTCGTCATGGTGTAATCTATCCTGCGAGACTGCTGACCACGTATGAGGGCAGAACCCACATCTTCAAGACCCCAGAGGAGGCGCAGGAGTTCATCAAGAAGATCAAAGAAGAAGAAGAGACTGGTGGGAGCTAAGCATGAACAAAATATAAGGTAGAATAATTAAGCATTTGCACAGGCATCTGACTGACTTGAAGTAAATAGTAAGTTTACAAAATATAGATTGTATTATATATTAAAAAAAAAAACAAAAACAAAACAAACAAAAAAAAAACTATGATGTACAAAGTTGTTAAAAATCTTGGAGTTAAGTTGGAAAACTACAGAGGAGAGTTAATGTTACGTCATTAAAAGTAGTAGAGTTAGGGTGATTGGGAGGATGAAGGAGTGGCTTAGGCTGTTCCCCGTGGGTGTGGAACGGTCGATGGCTATATCGGGAGACAGAATTTTTCTTTTGATTTTGGGGGGTTTGCCACAAGTGTGGGAAGGGGAAATTTGTTTGTGTGTAGTTTGTAGGATGAATGTTCAACCACTCATGTTTTTGCTTCTCTGTATGAGCATGTTTACACTGCAAGGTAATCCTAAACTCTCTATTGATCATGGACCAAAGTGTTAATCTTAATTTAACTTCATGGAATTGCAGAGGTCTACAAAATTTAAAAAAACTTAAACAAGTTATGAATAAAATAAAGGACATGGGTTCAAGAATTGTGTTTTTACAAGAAACTCATCTGATAGAGGAGGATGTTAAAAGAATTAGGAGTAGATGGCAGGGAAGTGTATTCACCTCTTCATTTTCATCCCGAGCCAGGGGAGTTATGACTCTCATACATAAATCAGTTCCTTTTCAAGTGAAAAATGTAATTGGAGACAAATTTGGAAGATATGTAATCATTCAAGGTTCTTTGCTATTAGAAAATATAAATCTTGTGAACTTATATGGTCCCAATATAGATGATCAGAAGTTCTTTGCTAATTTATTTCTCATCTTATCATCACTTACAGGGCAACATATAATAGCAGGGGATTTTAATTGTACATTGAATCCAGGTGTGGATAGATCAACAGGACTGGATTGTACGCACATTGGATGTAGGATGACTATTAATCATTTTATGAAAGAATTGAGATTGTTAGATATATGGAGAGAAATGAAACCACAAGTTAAAGCCTATTCTTGTTATTCCAGTACCTACAAGACATTCTCACGTATTGATTATTTTTTGATTTCCACAGAATTAAGGTCCAAGATTCAAAACTGCTTTTATGATAACATCGTGATCTCTGATCATGCACCCTGTTGTCTAATATATGTAGATAAAAAATTGACAAAGGAATCAGGTAGATGGCAATTTCAGCATAAATGGCTTCAGGATGAGGAATTTGTCAAGTATATAGAAAAACAGATAGACGAGTTCTTTGACATCAATACTACACAAACATCAGCATGTGTAAAGTGGGAGGCTTTCAAAGCTTTTATTAGGGGACATATTATTAGTTATACAGGATCAAAATCTAAGAAGACTCGAGAGGAGAGAGCTAAATTGGAACATAAAATAAAAAATCTTCAGGAAAAAGTGTATGCAGGAAGTGACCCAAGGTTGGAGAATGAATTACTGATTTTGAGAGCTGAATACGACAAAAAATCAGCGAATAGAGCTGCCTCGAGTCTTCTAAGATTGAAACAGTCTTTTTATGAACAAGGTGAAAAATCAGGAAAATTATTAGCATGGCAGATTAAACAATTGGAAATTAAAACACCAATTACCAGTATTATAAGTAATGGACAGGTAGTTATAGATCCTTTAGAAATTAATAGAGCCTTTAGAGATTACTATGAAAAATTATATGATACCAAAAATGAACCTGATTTAACAAAACTAAATGGGTTTTTGAACGAACTATCTATACCGTGTATTCCAAATGAAAACAGGGAGATATTGGAGTCTAAAATTAGTCAAGAAGAAGTTGGGCTAGCCATTGATAATATGAAATCAGGAAAAAGTGCAGGACCAGATGGTCTTCCAGTTGACCTTTATAAAAAATTTAAGAATAAATTAATAAAACCTTTTTTGGAAATGGTTTTAGAAGCATTTCAAAATAATAATTTACCATCATACATAAATAATGCCTTAATTATACTGCTGCCAAAACCAGGTAAGCCCTCTAATAAATGTGAAAATATGAGACCAATAAGCCTATTAAACGCCGACCTTAAGATAATCTGTAAAATTTTAGCAAGACGAATACAAGAAATTTTACCAAATATTATTAATCGAGATCAGAATGGCTTTATAAAGGGTAGACAAGGCTTCCATAATGTAAGAAGACTATTTAATATTATTTATTTTAATAAAGAAGCACCGGATACAGCTCTCCTATCATTGGACGCCGAAAAGGCCTTTGATAGAGTTGAATGGCCCTTTTTTTTTGAAGTCCTACAAAGGTTTGGACTTGGAAATAATTTCATAAAATGGGTTCAAATAATATACAATAATGCTACAGCAGAAATCCTAACAAATAACAATATTTCAAAACCAATAAAAATCAATAGAGGATGTCGACAAGGCTGTCCACTTTCACCTTTACTGTTTACTATGGCAATTGAACCTTTAGCGATAGCGATACGTTTACATTCACAAATATATGGAATTAAAGTTGGACCAACAGAACATAAAATCTCCCTGTACGCCGATGATATAATTTTGTTTATGTCGAATCTAAAAAAATCAATTCCAACCTTGTTGAATTTAATAAAGAATTTTGGGGAAATATCAGGATATAAAATAAATAAAACTAAATCTTCAATATTAATGCTAAATGAGACCCAGAGAAATTACCCAGCCCCTGAGGTAAATCAATTCAATGTTGTAAATCAGTTTAAATATTTAGGAATCCAAATTATGCCTAAGCTAGAATCAGTCGCCAGTGTCAACTATGAAGCCTTAATGTCAGATATCAGTGAGTTAACTCAGAGATGGATGTCACTACCAATGTCGATGATCGGGAGAATCAATATACTTAAAAGTAATATTTTACCTAAAATACTTTATTTATTTCAATACATTCCCTTATCACCACCTTTAGATCTATTCTCAAGAATAAAAAAAAAAGTTAGTGGAATTTATATGGAACAACAGGAGGGCTAGATTACGTTTGTCTTTATTATATTTACCATTTGATCGTGGAGGTCTGAAATGTCCAAATTTTATGTTGTATTATTGGTCGGCACAACTGAGGTCTATGACATATTATTTTTCATCAAATGATCTCCCTCACTGGACTGAAATGGAATCATACAATTTACCTTTACCTCTTCCCATATTCATATACTCAGATTCGGCAAAAAAATTACAAAAACAAGTTAAAAATCCATTTGTAAAGCATATGATCAAAATATGGTGTGAAGCTAAAAACTATTTAAAAGAACCACAGTCATTGTCACGATTTAGTCCAATATGGGGTAATCAATATTTTAAACCAGGGAGAGCGGACGCTGTATTTAAAGTATGGAATTTAAAAGGGATACAAAAGATTCAGGATTTATATTTGCCAGGTGCAGACAACATAATGTCTTTTGAAGAGCTGAGGATCAAATTTAATCTCAATAGAACACATTTTTTTAAATATCTTCAACTTAGAAACTTTATTCGATCAAATCAAAATAAAGCTCTCACTCGACCTATTTATTCATCCTTGGAAAAAATGATGATGAAAGATAGTAAAAGAAAGGGTATTATTTCAGAGTTTTATAACTCATTGACACTATCTTCAAGTGAAAATTCACTGAAAAGATTAAACTACTGGAAAGAAGATCTGCAAATTGAAATTTCAGAGGAACAATGGGAATTGGCTTGTACAGAAGCTCAAACCAAATCAATAAATGCACGCCTTAAATTGATACATTTCAAATGGTTAATGCGGATGTATGTTACACCGGAGGAGTTAAATAGATATAACAAAAATATACCAGATACATGCACAAAATGCATGGAAAGTAAAGGAACCCTATTTCATTGTTTATGGGAATGTAGATTAATAAGAATGTTTTGGGAAGAGGTGAGGGTAACAATTGAAAAAATAATCTCAAAACAAATCATATTGAATCCTAAACTGTTTTTGTTGGGTCTGTACCCAGAAAAGCATAATTTTAATAAAAGTGAAAGAACATTCATAGACCTCAGTTTGCTTAATGCCAAAAAATGTATTGCACTATTATGGAAAAAGACTCATAGACCAGATGTGACTCAGTGGTTAAGACAGATGTTAACAAACCTTCCATTAGAAAGAATAACATAAATACTAAAATCAAAGGAAATTGTGTTTGAGAATATATGGAGACCTTTTATTGATTATGTAAAAAATTTAAACATAACTCTTGAAGAAGAAGGTGAATGATGTGTGTGGACTTTGTAAATTCCAAACTGGTGAACATAATATGTATACTTATGTATTGGATTGTCTAGACTAAACAGAGGAGCATTGTTGAAGACTTGATTTTGTTGGTGGTTGTTGGTGTTTTTAGTGCATTTTTTTTTTTTTTTGTAGTACTTTAGTGTTAGTGTTTGATTGTTTGTATCATGTTTGTTAAAAAAAAAAAAAGGTTCAATAAAGATATTGTGGAAAAAAAAAGAAATGTTTTTACCTTCTTTACATGTTTCGACTGTGCACTGCAGCCTTCGTCAGAAGAGTCAGCTGATTGCTGCCAGGTGTCATTTTATCAGCTGACTTTCGTAGGCGGGGCCAGCCCAGCAGACCTGTCAGATCCACCAAGCCGGGCCCCGCTTTCCGCCGTCAGATGGTCTCTGGAGAATGTGGTCCCAGGTGTGGGAAAGCATAAAGGCCTCCTCATCCCGGTTCATGCTATCTTTTCCCCGCTTCCTGATTTCTACGGCCTCCTTGATCCAGTAATTTTTGTGTTGTCCCAGTCCATGATGTGATTATTTCTTTTGCAGTTATCTGATATTGCTGATTTTAATGTTTCTTGTTCTGCCTTTTCTTTTTGTGATCTTGTGAGTCATCCTTGTGTTCCTTCTCACATTCCTTCTGGTGTTCTTTTTTCCTTGTGGTGAATGATCTTCCGGTTTCTCCAATGTAGGTTTTGTTGCATGATCTGCATGATATTTCATATATTACATTGCATTTTTTGTCTTGTTCTATTTTGTCCTTGGTGTGTACCAATAACTGTCTTAATTTTTTGTGTGGTTTTACTGCTGTGTTTATTTTGTATTTTTTCATGATCCTTTGAATTGGTTCCGTGATCCCTCGGATGTATGGTATAGTTATGGTGTCCTTGTTTTTGATTTCGGCTTTTGTTCTGTGTCTTATTTCCTCTTTGTTTTCTTTGTTTTTGACTTGCTGTTTCCCTTTGTTTATGGCCCATACTGGATATTGGCAGCGTATGAGTGCATGTTTTATGTGGTTTTCCTCCTCCTGTCTGTCTTCTTGGTCTGTGATGATGGTGGCCCCTTCATATAACGTCCTGACAACTGATAGTTTGTGTGCTGTAGGGTGTTCTGATGTCCATAGTAGGTATTGATATGTGTGGGTTGGTTTCCTGTAGACTGTGATTTTTATGCTGTTGTCATCGTTGTGGTGGATTTTCATGTCCAGAAAGGCTATGGTACCATTTTCTTCCTCTTCGTATATGAATTTTATATTCCCAGTGTTGTCTGTGCTATTCAGATGGTCAGTGAGTTCTTGTGTGTGTCCTTTCCTTATTTTCTCCAGAATGCCGTCCACATATCTCTTCCAGAGTGTGGGTTTACACTGTGTAGGTGCTGTGTTGATGGCTTTGTTTTCCAGATCCTCCATGAAAAAACTGCTCATAATGGCTGATAGAAGGTCTCTGTCATAACCCGAGTGTCGGTTCCGTCCGCACTCGGGTCTTATATCATCTTTTCCCTGGCTTTGACAGCAGAGGGTTCCTTCTAGCTCCCCGGGCTCTTATTGTGACAGCGCCCGGGGGAGCTCCCTGCTGTCAGAGTCAACAGCTGTGCTGCTGTCAGAGTCGGCAGCTGTGCTGCATCGGGGTCATTAGTGACCAGGGTTAAAAGCAGGTGCTGAATGCTCCCCGATGCAGCAGTCTCTGTTAACTCCTGTTAACCAACCTGTTAGTCTCCGTTATCCTACCTGTGAATCTCCTGTTAACGTTCCTGTTAACCGCCTCGTCTTATAAGGTACGTCTGTGAGACTTTACCTCCATTGTTACTTCATCTGGCGCATCGGGTGCTCCCCGGCTCAGACGTTACCCATTCATCGTGTGTTATCCTATGATTGTCCTACCTGCACTGTCATGTGTGTCACCCTCTGTTCCTGCACTTTTCAATAAACATCACTGCAACTCACTGGTGACTGTTGGCGTCTTATGGTGGCTTGTGAGGGCCACCGTGACAGTCTCCCATTGCAAATCCTTCTTTGTGTCTGTAGATTTTTCCTCTGTATTGAAAATAGGTGGATTTTGCAACAACTTGTAATAGTTCAGATATGTCATGAACTGTGACCGCCAATTAAAAAAAACTAAAAAAACTTACAGAAAGGAAGAACGGATGAAGACAAACACACATGGAAACAAACGCTAAGTGGGTCAAAAACTTATCACAACGCACACTCACGGACACAGAGAAAACAGTGCTGAGCAGAGGACTGAACTTGGCCATCATACTAGCCAGAATACCCCATACCCTGAACTATTACAATTTGTAAAACATGAAACATGTAAAGAAGGTAAAAACATCTCCTTTCTATTTTTGTCTTTAATAAGAACAAAAGGTAAACAGTGTAACAAATATTTAGAATGAGGGCTAATATTAACAAAGATGAAAAAGCAATAGTGACTTCTGCAATTCAGTCACTGCATTCAACACGTTAGCCATGACAGCTCAACCCTCAGCAACCAGAGAGCTTATTGTCAAACAGGTAAACTAACATTAACAGCACATACTAACAGTATTGTCGTTTTTCTAAAGCTAGAAACAGTTGGCCATTGAAAATAAGTGGTGCTAACTTTCTTTACTCACTAAAACTTAAACCTTGCAGAAGGTAATGTGGCTTCCAAGACTCCCTGTGAATTAAAGCTAAAATGTCCGTATTTTCGCCTGGCTCGTTAGCTCGTAACAGGCCTTGCTCTAGGTAGGTTCTTCAGCCAGTTAGACACGGAGCACACGTTAATACCTTCACAGCAGTGGGTCTTTATTCTCCTTTCTCTGCGTTGGAGAGACACATACAGCTGCTTCGCGCTTAAACTCTGTAACAACCGTGAAAACAAAACACAACACACGCTTTGCCATGCTATGCTCCTCTTCTTCACTGGAAATTGCTCACGCATGCTGGACAACAGAGGCGCTACTGCCCTCAGCAGTTCCTGTCATGCATTGCAGTTCTTGTTAAATGGAGCTTGCTCCTGCTGGTTACAGCTGAACCGCGGCATATAAACTTTATAATTAAACGATTTGTCGACAATAAAAATTTTGTCTACGTTATTGATAACATTGACTAATCGTTTCAGCCCTAGTATGAAAACATTAGATATTTCACGAAAAGTTAAGCATGATCATCGTACTGTGAAGAAATTTGTGGCTGATTCAGAGCAGAGATGGGTTTGTGCAGATAAAGGCATAATGAGGAAGGTTTCTGCCAGACAAATTCATCGGATTAAGAGAGCAGCTGCTAAAATGCCTTTACAAAGCAGCAAACAGGTATTTGAAGCTGCTGGTGCCTCTGGAGTCCCACGAACCTCAAGGTGTAGAATCCTCCAGAGGCTTGCAGTTGTGCATAAACCTACTATTTGGCCACCCCTAACCAATGCTCACAAGCAGAAATGGTTGCAGTGGGCCCAGAAATACATGAAGACTAATTTTCAAACAGTCTTGTTTACTGATGAGTGCCATGCAACCCTGGATGGTCTAGATCAGGGGTGTCAAACTCATTCCATGGAGGGCCAAGACCCTGCAGGTTTTACTTCCACCCAGTCTCTTCAGCAGGTGTTTTCACTGATCAGCAATCAGTAGGAAGAAATTCAGAGAAATCACCTGTTGAAGACACTGGGTGGAAGTAAAACCTGCAGGGTCTTGGCCCTCCATGGAATGAGTTTGACACCTGTGGTCTAGATGGATGGAGTAGTGGATGGTTGGTGGATGTTCACCATGTCCCAACAAGGCTGCAGCGTCAGCAAGGAGGTGGCGGAGTCATGTTTTGGGCTGGAATCATGGGGAGAGGGCTGGTAGGCCCCTTTAGGGTCCCTGAAGGTGTGAAAATGACCTTGGCAAAGTATATAGAGTTTCTGACTGACCACTTTTCTTCCATGGTACAAAAAGAAGAACTGTGCCTTCCGTAGTGAAATTATCTTCATGCATGACAATGCACCATCTCATGGTGCAAAGAATACCTCTGTGCCGTTGGCTGCTATTGGCATAAAATGAGAAAAAACTCATGGTGTGGCCCCCATCCTCCCCTGACGTCCATATTGAGAACCTTTGGAGCATCCTCAAGCAAAAGATCTGTGAGGGTGGGAGGCAGTGCACATCAAAACAGCAGCTGTGGGAGGCTATTCTGACATCTTGCAAAGAAATTTAAGCAGAAACTCTCCAAAAACTCACAAGTTCAATGGATGCAAGAATTGTGAAAGTTATATCAAAGAAGGGGTCCTACGTTAACTGGGGACGCAAGTTATCAATTAATTCATTAATTGAAAATTGATTCACCTTATCAATTGAATAATTGATAAGCGGTGTTTTTCCTGAGAATCTGAAGTTCCCTTGGTACAATACGGTTTGTCTTTAACATACAGTATAAGAAGTTTCTGTTTTGTTATATACTGAATAAAATATGAACATCATATTTCTCAATGATTTATTGTACCATTTGCATTATTTACTATATAGTGTGTACTTTGTGCTGGTGCATCTCAGTTAGTTACAAATGTCATGACTTTTTAAATTTATTTTAAAAGCTGTTCCCAATATCATAAAAATGATCTTTTTTTTAAAAAAAAAAATTACAACATACATTAAAACAATGGGATAACACAAAAAGTGCATGCACTTATTTCCATTGTGGTCCCTTGTACAGTGGGGAAAAAAAGTATTTAGTCAGCCACCAATTGTGCAAGTTCTCCCACTTAAAAGATGAAAGAGGTCTCCAATTTTCATCATAGGTATACCTCAACTATGAGAGACAAAATGAGAAAAAAAATCTTGAAAATCACATTGAAGGATTTTTAATGAATTAATTGGTAAATTCCTCGGTAAAATAAATATTTGGTCAATAACAAAAGTTCATCTCAATACTTTGTTATATACCCTTTGTTGGCAATGACAGAGGTCAAACGTTTTCTGTAAGTCTTCACAAGGTTTTCTCACACTGTTGCTGGTATTTTGGCCCATTCCTCCATGCAGATCTCCTCTAGAGCAGTGATGTTTTGGGGCTGTCGCTAGGCAACACGGACTTTCAACTCCCTCCAAAGATTTTCTATGGAGTTGAGATCTGGAGACTGGCTAGGCCACTCCAGGACCTTGAAATGCTTCTTATGAAGCCACTCCTTTGTTGCCCGGGCGGTGTGTTTGGGATCATTGTCATGCTGAAAGACCCAGCCACGTTTCATCTTCAATGCCCTTGCTGATGGAAGGAGGTTTTCACTCAAAATCTCATGATACATGGCCCCATTCATTCTTTCCTTTACACGGATCAGTCGTCCTGGTCCCTTTGCAGAAAAACAGACCCAAAGTATGATGTTTCCACCCCCTTGCTTCACAGTAGGTATGGTGTTCTTCCTCCTCCAAACACGACAAGTTGAGTTTTTACCAAAAAGTTCTATTTTGGTTTCATCTGATCATATGACATTCTCCCAATCCTCTTCTGGATCATCCAAATGCTCTCTAGCAAACTTCAGACGGGCCTGGACATGTACTGGCTTAAGCAGGGGGACACGTCTGGCACTGCAGGATTTGAGTCCCTGGCGGCGTAGTGTGTTTCTGATGTAGCCTTTGTTACTTTGGTCCCAGCTCTCTGCAGGTCATTCACTAGGTCCCCGCGTGTGATTCTGGGATTTTTTCTCACCGTTCTCGTGATCATTTTGACCTCACGGGGTGAGATCTTGCGTGGAGTTCCAGATCGAGGGAGATTATCAGTGGTCTTGTATGTCTTCCATTTTCTAATAATTGCTCCCACAGTTGATTTCTTCACACCAAGCTGCTTACCTATTGCAGATTCAGTTTTCCCAGCCTGGTGCAGGTCTACAATTTTGTTTCTGGTGTCCTTTGACAGCTCTTTGGTCTTGGCCATAGTGGAGTTTGGAGTCTGACTGTTTGAGGTTATGGACAGGTGTCTTTTATACTGATAACAAGTTCAAACAGGTGCCATTAATACAGGTAATGAGTGGAGGACAGAGGAGCCTCTCAAAGAAGTTGTTACAGGTCTGCGAGAGCCAGAAATCTTGCTTGTTTGTAGGTGACCAAATACTTATTTTACCAAGGAATTTACCAATTAATTCATTAAAAATCCTTCAATGTGATTTTCTGGATTTTTTTTTCTCATTTTGTCTCTCATAGTTGAGGTATACCTATAATGAAAATTGGAGACCTCTCTCATCTTTTAAGTGGGAGAACTTGCACAATTGGTGGCTGACTAAATACTTTTTTGCCCCACTGTATATGCACTGGTAGACTGTTTTAACAGGAAGATAAATTGTGAGCTGCTTCACCTGTTTCATGTTAAACATTATCACAGTGCCCCAGAAATCCAGGCAAACCCAGAACAATCTGGGCTCCCTCTTGTTGTCTTTTACCTCAGTGGGAACTTGAGTCCAGTCTGCTTGCAGCAGGGATAGGTTTTTGCGCTCGTGTGGTCTTTTTCCTTGCTGCAGTCTGTTTGTTCGCCCTGTTGATTTGAAGTAGGTGGGTGGACATTGGAACTTGTGATTCTCCACTTACCAGTGTGATTCTCCAACGTAACCCGGAAGGGCGAGTTTTTTTTTTTGGCTCAGCACAGCGCAAGCACATGCGCTCTGGGGGCTTCGTGTCTTCTGCTTTTTCGGTTGAAAGGCAGCAGTGGGTGACCACGTACACCCCTGCCTGGACGGCGACGCCACTACATTTCATAGAATAAGCTCCCATTGAAAAGGACTGCTGAGTTATCAATTAATTGACGACTAATTTAATTTAGTCAACTCAATTCTTATTGACAATTAATTGAAAGTCAGTTAATCATTAACAGCCCTAATGTTAATGTGTAACTTGGCCTGTTAAGATGTTTTTGATTGAAATAGCTTTTGATTTCAGTAAATATGACCTCCTAATGCTGCAAATTCAACAAATGACCATTTTCAGTTCTTTACTACCAATAAAATGTTTTGAAACTCTGTTGTGCATAATAATTTTGAACAGTGCATTGTGAATTTTTTTTTTTAATTTTTGCAGAAAAATAGTTATCATTGGGAGGTTTGTTCAATAACAGTTGAATTATGTTCTAACGGTTCATGACTTGAAAATTATACTGACTGTCATTTGCATTGACTATTTAGGAAAATTTGAGACAAATATCATTTGTATAATAATTTGGAACGTGGTGTAATGATGACAGTTTTTACAATTTTAACCTCATTCGCTGTCATTCTTTTAAAAGAATGATTCAAAATGAAAACATCCCGAGAGAAAGAATGGCATGATCTCTGAATTGGGCAGCATGGTGGTGCAGTGGTTAGCACTGTTGCCTAACAGCTAGAAGGTTCCAGGTTCGAATCCCCAGGCTGGCAGGGGTAGGAACCTTTCTGTGTGGAGTTTGCATGTTCTCCCTGTGCTGCGTGGGTTTACTCCAGGGGCTCCGGTTTCCTCCCACAATCCAAAGACGTGCATGTTAGGTTAATTGGTTATTCTAAATTGTCCCTAGATATCTGTCTCCTATAGGCCCTTAGAATAGAGGGTTAGTACTAGTAAAGCACTTTGAGTGGTCTTTGAGACTAGAAAAAGTGCTATATAAGTACAGGTCCTTATCCCTTATCCCCACTTGTAGCCGACGGCTCTCATTCGTGGGCAAGCAAGGCTGTGAAGTTGAAAAGCTCCTTGCTTTTAAACGCATTTTCACTTTGTGAATGAGCCCGCATTGTCCTCAGCGCAAAACGGAATTGTCCTCCCACTTAAACCTCTTTCGTGTTAGCATCACATCTTTGATCTCGCACCCCTGTTTATTAAAGGGAATGAGTGCAAAGGCATGTGACTGGTTTATTTCACATTATGCCCCAAACACACCTGAATAATTAAGAGCATTAGGACAATCCTTTTCAACTTTGCATCCGGCGGAAAATTCATTTCTGTGCTGTTGTGATAAGGAAATGAACTTGGAAACACCCATAAATGCGTTTGGTGTCAGTGACAACTGACTGACTGGCCGCGTCCTTGTAATATGGCCCTGTGAGTGTTTTTTTCTTTAATAAATTTGTGTTCCTTGTAAATTATAGGTCCTTTTTCTTGCATTCTCATGTACACTCCTAAACAATATCTTAAGACCGGGGAAAAATTCAAGTTAGTGCATTTCCCATTGGTGGATCGTAATCAAGTTGTAAGTCGAGCTTCAAAATGCAAAAAGAAGAAACGGGGGCAAGAGACAAAAAATAGGGAGTAGGTAATTTATGCTGCATTTAAACTCAAATAGGCTGTTCATCAGCTGATCAAAAGTTTAAGACCATAGCCCCAAAAAAACCAAAAGCAAAACTAAAAGTATCAAAAAAGGACTCAGTAGTGAGTAGCCTTACCTTTCTTGTTGATCACTTCAAAAATTCTTTTAGGCACGCTTGATGCGAATGTTTCTAGGAGGCTGGTGGGAACATTGCTCCATGTGGTCTTAAACTTTTAATCAGCTGATGAACAGCCTGTTTGAGTTTAAATGCAATTTTCCAAAAAGTGCCTACTCTTTATTTTTTGTCCCTTGCTCCTGTTTCTTTTTTTTGCACTTTGAAACTCTACTTACAGCCTGGTTATGATCCACCAGCGCGAAATGTGATTACTTGTAATTTTTCCCAGGTCTTAAGATTTTGTTTAGGAGTGTATGACTTAAAACTGTTACAGGGAATCACTTCTTGTGATCTTAAGATTCACATTTTACAGACCTTTAGCCATACTTCTCAGAGCTTCATGGTGGTGTCTACAAACAAATACATAATTTTGTCTATGCAATAATTCCATTCTGTTTTTATAATACAGTAATGCACAGATGTACTTTAGGTGAAATATAGAAGCAATAGAAGAAACCCAGCATATAAGTTTATTTTCCCTTTTCATCTTAAAATCTAAGATTCCTAAGAGGCTTTATTGTCATGCAAAACCTCTAACCTTTATCATGGCTGTGTCGTACTCTTCTCACTGAACCATGCATGACTGTACTGTTTTGTATTTTGTAACCCATGATGGTGTTTTTATAAAGTTGCAACAAAGAACAGGATTAGACAGACCACACATGGCTATTACCAAAGAGACGCACAAACACACATGTACATACAGAGGAATATATGCGTGACAGGCCTAAGCTTTTGTTGTGTTTTGTCTGACAGCAGCAGTAAAGTAGTAATTGAGAGATTAGCTGTAAGGTGCTATCATGGCACTCCTTTGTTTGGTCTCTCCCACAGTGGTCACCCAGCACATTACCGGCACCCATGGGAAGGACTCACCACTCTTGACATAGGTGGAAGACTTTGCCTTATTTTAGTTCTTTAAAACCTCCTATTAATAAGTAGTTTAAAAGTGGCACCTGCTGTAAACACATGGGCAGTATGATATTTTGATCACAAAAAACACACCACAAGTTATTGTTCAGGTTGTGTGTGAGAAAATGTATTCTTTGCTCTTTTTGTTTATCACTTTAATTTAATTGTATCACCTTCCATCTTAATTGTTTTACCATATAGGCTTGACAGGACTTATCCATGACAGAACTGAACATAGCTCTTTCCCCCTTTGTCGCTTATGCTTTATTTCAGTATGCCAGCATAGAGTCAACAGAGTATTTTGATGTGGTTATGGCAGAGAGTTAGGGGAAATATTTCTCTGAGACCCCGTGTGTTTACCCGGTAATCCCTGAGAACTTCACAAGCATGAGGAAAGTACTTAGAGAATTACCTACCTTCCAGACCTGCTCAGTTTACCGCTTTCATCATTCTCACAGCCTCATGGGGCTTGGGTAATTCCTGGAAGGGCTTTTGAAAGTTTTTGAAAGTTGTTTTGTGTCTGTGCTTGTAAGAATGTCAATGGTATAAAACACGTAGTTGTGTATTTGTTTGGAACAATCCACAATGCTGAAGTGGTGCAGCTGATAAATAATTGATTGTTGTGCCCAATTATAAATGTATCGCCCAATAGTAGTGGTGGGGTAAAAGTCAATGTAGTGTAATATTGCAACGCTTTGCTATGATGGTATGGTATTGATTCAGAGACACCAATATCTTATTAAAAACTATTAATAAACCTTGCAACAGTGTTTCCTCTGGCTTAAAGACCTCGGTGCAGTGGCAACATATTTTTCCGGGGGGGGGGGGGGCAGAAAACACATATGTATGAATATGTTAATTTTATACTATTCTTTTTTTTTTTATTTTGCACAGTAACTTTGCATCAGATTTATATAGCACTTTCTCATAGACACTCAAAGACGTTTTTTACAGATGCATTATTCATTCACTCCAGACAGACAATGGCAAGCTACGACTGTAGCCACAGCTGCCCTGGGGCAGGCTGACAGAAACATGGCTGCCAATCCGGGCCAATGGCCTCTCCGGCCACCACCGAACATTTGTACACATTCATACCCAGTGTTATGGACACTGGAGGCAAGGTGGGTAAAGTGTCTTGCCCAGGGAAACAACGGGAGGATATCTGGGGAGAGCGGGATTCGAACTGCCAACCATCCGGTTAATGGACGACCCGCTCTACCTCCTGAGCCACTGCCGTGCATATAGAACTTACAGTTTGAAGTATTGTACAACCAAGGCTTGAATGTTGGAATATTGGGCCATGTGGGGTCCCACCCAGATGTCCTGTATTTGGACTTTTTACTGGTGTCATCCTTCTCTCCTTCCTCTGCTCTCACCTCTCCTGGACCCTCTGCCTGAACACTTTCCTCTCCTTGGCTCCTCTCTTCTGTCTAATCTTGCCCTCTCTGAGCTCTGTCTAATTCAGCTTCTCTCTCTGTCTATGGTGGTATACAAACAGGTTAGAAAATATCAAGTGTCACGTAAATTAAAGGAGACAACCAAAAATTTCTAGTTAAGGGTACAAAGAACACCCACTTAAAACTTGAGTAATGACTTCAGTCTTGAAGGTTTGAGGTTTTTCTCCAAAATTTATAACAATTTTCTTATAGTTTTCTACTTTTCTCTGTAAATTTATCAAAATTTAAAACCATTTTCCTCAAATTTGTAATTTCCTCTTGTAAAATTGACTTTTCTTGTACATTTGAAACTTTATTATAAATTTGTGGATTATTTTATGGCTTATTTTTGTCTGTTTTTTAAAATAAAATGACTGTTTTTAAATAAATTTGAAACAGACCGTGGTATTTTTAAAAAAAAAAATTTTCCTTATAACAATTTAGATTTTTGACCATAACTTTGCAGTCAGAACAGAACAATAATTTAACTCTCATTACAAAGAAAAAAATATAAATAAAATTGTATTTAATGATTCAAATTAACTTAAATGACCAAGGATGCCGTTATTTCTGTTATAATATTTCTATATATTTATAGTTTTTTTTTTAGAAATCTCCTCACCGCCAAGAAAACCGTCCCTTATTTTGAAATCCAAATGCTGGCTCGTTTAGTTTGTCTGAAGGCTGCTGACGGATTAAAGTCATTGACTTCGTGAATTTTGGTCATCTTAACTTGCCAGGTACATAATTGGGAACATAACTTACAGCCGTGGACAAAATTGTTGGTATCCCTCTGTTAATGAAAGAAAAACCTACAGTGGTCACAGAAATAACTTGAATCTAACAAAAGTGGTAATAAATAAAAATTCTATGAAAACTAACCAATGAAAACCAAACAATGCTTTTGAATTGTGGTTCAACAGAATTACTTTAAAAAATAAACTCATGAAACAGGCCTGGACAAAAATGATGGTACCCCTAGAAAAGATTGAAAATAATGTGACCATAAGGACATGTTCAACCAAGATGTGTCCTCTAATTAACATCACAGGTGTCTACAAACTTGTAATCAGTCAGTTGGCCTATTTAAAGGGTGACAAGTAGTCACTGTGCTGTTTGGTGACATGGTGTGTACCACACTAAACATGGACCAGAGGAAGCAAAGGAGAGAGTTGTTCTCAGTAGATTAGAAAGGAAATTATAGACAAGCATGTTAAAGGTAAAGGCTATAAGGCCATCTCCAAGCAGCTTGATGTTCCTGTGACTACAGTTGCACATATTATTCAGAAATGTAAGATCCACGGGACTGTAGCCAACCTCCCTGGACGTGGCCGCAGGAGGAGACGGATAATATGAATGGTAACAAAAGAGCCCAGAACAACTTCTAAACACATTCATGGTGAACTTCAGATCACACCATCCGTCGTTGTTTGAGCCAAAGTGGACTTCATGGGAGACGACCAAGGAGGACACCACTGTTGAAAACAAATCATAAAAAAGCCAGACTGGAATTTGCCAAACTGCATGATGACAAGCCACAAAGCTTCTGGGAGAATGTCCTATGGACAGACGAGACAAAACTGGAACTTTTTGGCAAGGCACATCAGCTCTATGTTCACAGACGCAAAAATGAAGCATACCAAGAAAAGAACACTGTCCCTACCGTGAAACATGGAGGAGGTTCTGTTATGTTCTGGGGCTGCTTTGCTGCATCTGACACAGGGTGTCTTGAATCTGTGCAGGGTACAATGAAATCTCAAGACTATCAAGGTATTCTAGAGAGAAATGTGCTGCCCAGTGTCAGACAGCTTGGTCTCAGTTGCAGGTCATGGGTCTTGCAACAGGATAATGAACCAAAACACACAGCTAAAAACACCCAAGAATGGCTAAACGTGAAACATTGGACTATTCTAAAGTGGCCTTGTATGAGCCCTGATCTAAATCCTAGTGAAGATCTGTGGAAGGAGCTGAAACATGCCGTCTGGAGAAGGCACCCTTCAAACCTGAGACAACTGGAGCTGTTTGCTCATGAGGACTGGGCCAAAATACCTGCTGAGAGGTGCAGAAGTCTCACTGACAGTTACAGAAATCGTTTGATTGCAGTGATTGCCTCAAAAGGTTGTGCAACAAAATATTAAGTTAAGGGTACCATCATTTTTGTCCAGGCCTGTTTGATGAGTTTGTTTTTCAAAATAATTCTGTTGAACCACAATTCAAAAGCATTGTCTGATTTTTCATTGGTTAATTTTCATAGAATTTTTATTTATTACCACTTTTGTCAGATTCAAGTTATTTCTGTGACCATTGTGGGTTTTTCTTTCATTAACAGAGGGGTACCAACAATTTTGTACACGTGTGTAATATTGTAGTGGCTGGTGAAATATATCCTCAGCAATTCAGTAGTCCCCCTTGCCTTTCCCTTCATATGAAGCCGGCTGCATTTGAATTCTAACCACATCTCTTAGCTAAGCGACTCTTCCATTATTGCTCCCGTTTCCAGTGGGTTAAAACCATGATAAATGCCTCCAGTGCTCTTCTGATTTTTTTTTTTTTTTCTGTGTTTAAAGTACTTTATTAAACTCATGTTTCTGTCGGACAGTCAAGCCTTATTATGCTGCATTTCCCCTCTAGTCCGCCTTGGTCTGCATGCGCTTTGGACGAGCCCGGCACACACGCGGCGCTGTACATGCTCACTTTTTTCATCTACCCAGGCCAAGCAGTTGACACAACCGTCATTTGTAGTTTCACTCCCGCCCGATAGGTAGCGCCAAGGCGCTGACGTGCCAGGATTTTCATCAACGAAGAAACGGCGGACTTCTTCACAAAGTTTCTCTTCAAATAGAGTCTATTTCTGCTGTTTGACTTCCAGGTTTTCACTCCTTTTTCACGAAGATGTTGCTGTCGCTAGCGAGACACTGCCTGCTTACTGACTGGAAAGCTTGCGTGGGCGGGGCGCTTCTAACCTCCGCGCGGGTGACGGCCATGCGCGTTGTTCGTTTGCGTGCTTGCGGAAAGTCATTGTTTCATATAGTTTTCTTAAATTTATATCTCCTTGGCGTGGCGGTAATATTTCTGGCGAGGCGGGCCGCCACCAAGAAATGTTATCAGAAAAATGTACTAGTTGTTAATCTTTTTGCATTGTATGTCTCTTCTAATCGGTCATACACACAGAGGTGCCCAGCTTCTCTGAACATGTCACTACAGTGTCTATACTCAAATTACCACACAGCTACTCCATATTGTTTAAGCAAGACTGGAGCTCCTTCAAACAACATTTAGCCTAAATTAAAGAACATTTTCTAACTTTGTAATATGAAATCAAAGAAGAAAAATATTTAAATTTGCAGGAAATTTATTGCATATGGTGCAACTTTGTAAACAGTCTTTAAAACAAGCAACAGTTTGATTTCACCCATAACTGAACTCCATTATTACAGAAAGCAGAAGTGAATTTAAATGGAACAGATGCTGGATCAGTTGTGGGGGAGGGGGAAATGATCTTTTTAGATGCATCACATAGCTTTATGAAAAAATTCTGAATCCATGTGCGAATGTCAAAGAATCAGATTTTAAATATCTAGAGTTTAGCAGCAACCCATGTTTGTCTATGCCAGAGCTGAAGAGGCAGTAATCAGGTACTGCAATACTTGTAGTTGGTTATATACTGGGTAAAAGGCACATTCCAGTTGAATTGATGCATTTATTTTCATTTTCAGCAGTCAGCTGTTTTATCCAGCCGATGAAAGAGCTGATTTTCACAACATCATCACATGACCCTTCTGACGAAGGCTGCAAGAAGTGGCCGAAACATGTTAAGGTAAAAACAACCTTTTTCACTGTCTGATAGAAAAGAAAATATTTTTATAAACATTTATTTTCCATTTGTTTTATTAATAAAAGGTATTTCATTTACCATTAGAGATCATTACAAACACTTTGCTTTGAAAGCACCAAGTAGTCACATGCGTCATACATCAAAATGAATTGATAATTGTGTCATTGCATCACAGCTTTGTGAATGGTAATTGAACTGACCCGTGAGATGACTAGAGATTCCCTCCACTGATCAGTGGCTCAGTTTTTGTTACCAAACTAGTGACCTGAACCATATCAGAACCGATGTCTGATAGCAATATTGGATCAGTGCATCTCTATTATGGAATGCCGTAGACCTGGATATGACATTGAGATTTCATCAACTGGTTTTCAATCTCAGAGAAAAAGGGATGAGGAACACAAACACAGCTGACTTTTCTGTTAAGTGTGGTGCTGTCTGGAGAAGTCAGCACAGCAAAGGTGTGACTTGTGAGATCCAGCCAGGAGTTGGACCAGAAAAAGATGCAAGATGGAAAACTGCAGACAGTAAATCGCAGTACTTAATGTTTTGTATCAGGATACTTTTGCGATTCTCACCATTAGTATTTTGACAAGTTGCAAAGATGGCAGGAGATGAAGACGTTTCTGTTGGCTCCTGGTGAGGCACTTGTTGTGTTTGGCTCTAAAAAGAGATTCTGGCTCTGATGGCTCTTAGGTTGAGTGTTGCATCAGATGAGTTTCAAGGTTGCGGTGAGACATATAAATGATTATGGTTGAGTCATAGTTGCCGCGTTATACCGCTGTGGTGAAGTGTGTCCTTCTGTTTTTCTCCTTCTCCTCACAGCAGCTCACCTCCCAAATTACAGCTCCTTGGCTGACTGCCAGGCCACAAAAAAAGATTGGCTCAATCCCTAAAAATATAATTATAGATGACCAAAGATGAAAAACTTTGTTTTTTGGTCGGTAATTGTGATCAAAAGAAAATAAACCTGAAATAATCAGTTATGGATGCCCAGGCCCATTATTCACGCTTCGTACCACAGTTTCATTATTTATACATTTGGAACTGGAGTAGTGCTGAATTCACTTTTGTCCAAGGGCATCCATGTGGATGAGGCATCCACAGTGTGGCGCCAGTCCCTTCACCATTCACACCTAGGACCACTTCAGAGCCTCCAATTAACTTAACATGCATGATTTTGCAATGTGTGAGGAAACTGGAGCACCTGGAGTAAACCAACTCAAGCATGGTGGTGGTGTTGTGTTTGCTGTGCTATGAAACGGAACCTTTCCAGTGCCACCACCTGTTGTAAAATGGAAAGAAACACAGATCTTTGATAAAATGTTGTGTGCAGGATGTCGGCATGTTGTCTGTCTGAGCGCGATTCAGTACAGTAGCTAGCATAACTGTGAAGAATTTCCCCAATATTCACATTCTAGTGTCATATAACAATGGAGAGTGGTTTTGTCAGTCATTCCTATTTAGGTTGTCATGTGCCCGACATGCAATGTCACTCATCAGGGTGACTATTCATGTTGTGATCCATGTTGACATTCATTGAATATTATAATGTAAATTGCAGGAACTGCACTTTGTGGAGCAGTGATTAGTACTGTGGCAGCACAGCAAGAAGGTCATGGGTTCTATCCCACCTTTGACCATCGTGGATTCGGTTCCACCTGCTGACAATCGGTGACCCTTCTACTGTATGTGGAGTTTGTATGTTCTCCCCGTGTATGTGTGGGTTTTCTCCGGGTACTCTGGTTTCCTCCCACAGGCCAAAAACATGCAGATTAGGTTAACTGGCATCAACTGGGGATTCTAAATTGTCCTTAGGTATGAATGTGAGATTGAATTGTTGTATTTCTTTCTGTGTTGGCCCTGCGATGGACTGGTGAGCTGTCCAGGGTGTACCCTGCCTCTCGCCAAAAGATGCTGGGATAGGCTCGAGCTCCTCCGTGACCCGAAAAGGATTAAGCAGAAGAAGATGAATGAATGAATTGCAAGAAAATATTTTGTACAAGATGCATTCCTTTTATTTCTAATGTGCTTCTTTCATTGTACAGATCAGACCACACATGAATATTTATGCGATAGTAGCAGCATTTCTTATTTCTCCTTACTATGTGTTCTGATTTTCTATTCACTAAAAATGTGACCCCTTATGGATCGTCTTGACTTTTGCTAATTCCTGTGTCCCTAAAGGAAGTTAGTTTTTAAGATTTGACATTATAAGGTCAACTTTGCAGTCAGCACGACACACAGATGCAAACTTTAGCAATGGATTAAACATCAGATATGTAATCCAAGCCAAAGAGATTTTGACGTAGTGTGTTCTCACAGTCTCACACTGAGAGAGCCAACAGTTCGCTGCACCACTTCCCTCACTTTACCAAAAATCTCTCATCTTAGCCGGTGTCTCTGCCTGCTCCATGTTTGCCGATAATTCTTAAATCCCAAAGAGCAAACAGGAGCACAGCAGATTAGCCTAATATCATCCTGGGAACTAAGACACAAAAATTAAATATTGCCCATGTTTCAGAGTATCATCAAAAAAGTCAAACCAAAGCAGATGGGTAAAGGCCAACATTTCAGTCTAAAATTATTCACATATTGATGCTTAATGTGATTCTATTATCTGCAGATACAGCAATATTTAGCCATAATAGGATTACAGCTGAAAGAATGAAATAGATTTAATCAATAGTCACTGGCCGGAAGAAAAGGCAAAAAGACTGGGAATGAGAGCTAAAGCTAATAAACAGGCCATTGCTAATCTCTTAAACAAACCTTCTCTCTTCCTTTGTGGGCTCCTTTCTTCCATTATAAATAATGTATATTTTGCCAGCAAAGCATCCCCCCCCCCCCCAACATGCCAGCCCCCACAACGTCTCTTTTGACTTCTGCGTTGCCGGTAGAGTTCAATCTGGTCCTCAAACACATCTTATTTTCTGCCCTCCACCCCCAACCTTATTGGTTTACTTTAATTAGCGATATTGAAAGCAGGGGCAAATTAGGGAGGGTGTGTGTGTGTGTGCTGGTGGTGGTAAGGGAGGAGGGATCTGGGGTGGTGTAAATACTGAAAACAAACAAGAGAGCTGAGTAGGAGGATGATGGCGGGTGCAGTCCCGATGCCGCTGCGCAGACGGAAGAGGACACATGGTGTAGGCAAACACTCGTAATTGCATTAGATTCCCCTGGCACACGGGTAATCTAGCCTTCCCCTGTCCCCGAACACAACAGGACACATCTCCCGCTTTCTAAAGCTCTTTGTCGCTCTCTCTGCTTTACGAATTATTCATGCAAAACCTACAGTACCGTCATTGATCACCCAGCGGGCATGCTCGAAGAATAATTAGCATTGAGGACACTGAGGAATAAGGTGTCAGTTTCTTGTATTTGAGAAGTTCAGTGTGTGTGTGTGTATTTGAATGTATGCACAATTGTGTGTGTCT
The DNA here is from genome assembly GCA_020510985.1 of Pholidichthys leucotaenia. Lineage (NCBI taxonomy): Eukaryota > Metazoa > Chordata > Actinopteri > Cichliformes > Pholidichthyidae > Pholidichthys > Pholidichthys leucotaenia. The sequence goes on from CM035840.1 coordinate 338,647,626, forward strand.
GTGTGCGTGTGTCACGTTAAACAGTTGTCCTGTTGATATTTCATTCCTCTGCTCACATGTCTTGAGAGTATGAGCAAACACATTTGCTTGAAAGGGATGTTCCCTGAGCAAATGGGGAAAATCTGGCCTTGATATGAATATCAGTGACAGGCAGTTATTATGAGACGGGGTGTTTAGATCCTCATTGAGATGTCCTGCAGACAGAGACCCGATGAAATGACATGCACGGCCTGGTATTTGTGAAATTCTGTGGCGTTAGTAATTCTGTTGACTGGCCTTTATTTGGAGCAGAAGTCCATCTGCCGTAGCTGTAAAAACAACAAACTCCACTAGGTGGTGATGTGATTATCCACAATATCCCAGATCCGCATCCACATTATAAATACTCCAAGCTAATACTATCAAATCTTTTTTAAAATATTTGTTTGCCAATGCAAATACACAGAACTTTTTAAAGAGTTAGTACAACAAAAAAGACCAGATTGCCATGTTTGCTTGAATCTAGCTTGTTAATCAAAATTGTGCTTTGTCTATTATTCAAGTGCTTATACATCTTCTACTTTGACAGAACTCTAGCTTTACATTGATATCTTAGAGATATTCTACTTGTATTTTTCAGCTTTAAATTACTGCTCTTAACCAGGATTGTGAAAGTAACAGCAAAACAAGCTACAAATCCTAAATTGCAAACATTACATGGGAAGAAACGGATAAAGAGTGAAAGCGGCAGAGGCACAGTGTCTCAGCAACCGGTGACAAATAATTCCTCCCCGTGGAATGAACCCCATTATGTTTAATAGAGAAAGTATAGTTGATCCACTATTAGAGAATGAAATTGGTGCCAGAGAAACCCAAGCAGGTCACCACAAACATTAACGAAAGGGACGGTCGAGGAAAAGTCTCAGATCTCTGATGGTATTTAGCGGATATGTGAGGCTTTGAGGTAAAGCCAGAGTGCCAGAGGGTTTAAATTTGTGTGGCCCCGGGGCCAGTGTAACAGAAAATAAACAATGCTTCCAAGTTATTAGGACGTTATTGAGGCACCCAAAGTCCCCAGCCTTGATGGGGCTTATGCTTGACAGGTTGGTCCAGTAACAATTCCATGTAAGGGCTTTAATCGCCCCCGCTGGTTAAAAAGTGGCAGTATTAGCGCACAAAAAAAAAGAACAAATTCATATCATCTGAAGGCAGTTTCTTGTGCTGTACCGTAATAGGAAATAAGCAACATTGTTTTATCATTTAAAGTTGATGTTATGCTTGTGTTATTAATTCTTCCGTGCACACAATTAACCTCTGTTGACCGACCCTATAATCACTACCACTTGGATTAAGACCCACTACCCACACAATATTTATTCTCCATTCTAATGACTGACAAACAAACAACGAGGAGAGCACAGCGACCCGACCGACCACAGGGAACACCCACCAAGTTGCTTTTAAAGTAATATCCTCTAAGCCCCGGACACCCCAACAAAGTCAGTCTCGTCTAACCTGACTCCTCACCTGTTTGGAAACAGCCAAATGGCCCAGGGTAATCCCTCATCCCCAGAGTACTGGAGGCAGATTTACCCACCCCACAGTTCTTCCCGTGCCCTGACAAGTTAGTGTGGTGAGGGCCTCTGGAACACCCATGGCCTTCATTTTGTTTTTAAGACATTTAGATTAGTTAAAATGAGTGACATGAAGGAGAATCAAACGATATCATATTAGAAGCAATGAATTGTGAAACTAGAAAAGCACTCGGAGAGCACGTACCTCCACCAAGGTGCCTTCCGTTTGTCATGGATCACCTCCAGAATTTAATGGGTTCATCCTTGGCCCAAGGGCTGCCGCTGGTGAAAATTTCATCAATATCCGTACAGTAGTTTTTGCGTAATCCTGCTAACAAACAGACAGACAAACCACTCTGATCACATTGCTTCCTCGGCGGAGGTAAAAATTAAGTGGAAAAACAAATTAAGACAAAAACCAGAAACACTAATAAATGTCACATTGTATTATTAAGTCCACTGTGTTAAGGAGTCTTACACTTGTGTGACATGAACCACTATCTTTCTGTAGTATGCAGAGGTCGGTATTAACTACATTTACTGAAGTACCTGTACTGTTATTCTTTCCCAAAATTGTACTCACAGTAGGCGAGTAGTTTTATTCGAGGATCCTTTTTATTCTTACCGCAGTACATTTTTTTTTTAAAGAAACCAGTACTTTTACTCAAGCTGATTTGGTTGTACTATTTAAGTCACTTTTGCTTTCACTCATTTGAAAACTGGTCAGAAATGTGCTCGTTTATCATGTGAAGGCTTATTTTCACCAGACATGGCTGCATCTGTGGTCATTTTAGTCATTTATAATCATATTTTATTGAGATCGGTATTGAAATCATTCTTCTTCTGCTGAGTTGCAAAGGAATAATAAACTTACAAATTTGTGAGTAAAGCATTGCAACTTTATAAAAGTAAAAAGTTGCAAATGCCATGTTATCAAAAACGCAGTGACAAATTTATAAGAAAAAAGGTGATTAATTTTAAAAATTAATGTCTGAAATTTAGGGTAAAAAAACACAAAAATGTATGACTATAAAGTCTGAAATGTATACCAATATGAGGAAAAAATTAGCAGTTAATAAATTTAGAAGATTATGTGCCAAAAAGCTTGAACGTGAGCTCATTAAGAGAGCAGGTTCAAGAGAAAAGGTCAGAACAGAAAATCTTTCATTCTCCTTAGTATTGAAGATGTAAGCAGAATAATGCCACCTAATTTGTTAAATGAATTGGGTGGAATTCTTGGAAACATGATTTTATTGCTCAGGTTGAATTTTGAAGCTTTAGAGGCAAGCCTTGCATTCTACAAAGCCATGACAAGGATGGGAAACAGCCACATTTGCTTGTGCAAAATCGAACTTGTCCAAATGCAATAGAGGAGAACATCCACTAGGGGGAGTAATGTTGCACTAATTTTTTTGTCACTGCAGCAGTTGCAGGTGAATTTTCAGAGAAGGCTGAAAAATAAATCCCTTGTCATTTTCTGGTATTAAAATGCAGACATTTGCATATCCACTGTAAACTGTAAGAGATGTTTGCGGCTTGTATTATAGGAAATAAATTATCTGTCATATCACACACATTGATTGAAATAACTCTCATGTAGAGTAAATGTCGGATAGATTTTAATACTGTAAAATATTCCACATATAAATGTTGTTTAAGAAATGCTACAGTGTGAATGCACATTAGAAAACTGCTCAGATAACAGCACAGTTAAAGCAAAAATCATATTGGCAGAAGAATGTGATGCTGCATTGACGCTTTAAAAACCTCCATGTTCCCAGTTTGTTTTCATAGTCCACCTCTGCTGAGATAAGAAACTGGAGAAGCATTAAACGAGGCCAGTTTAGTTTGCTACAGTAGAAGCTATTTGTCTTGATTAGTATGAAGAAATTGTAGGCTCCTTCCTATTTTTAATCTGTGACAAGCCATTCCGTGATTGTGTGTGTCTGTGTTGCGTGTGCATAAACACCACTAAAACAGCATTTCAGCATCTGGACTTTATTTTGTTGATACCGTGCGTTAAAAACTGATTTCCCTTCTAACTTCAGTTCATTTGGACATTTTGTTTGTTTTGTCTTGAATCCCTAAAATCCCGCTTCACTCTGCTAAGAGTAAAACAACTTATTAACTTAAAAACAATAATTTCCCATGAGCATCCTTTGCTAAATAGCTCTGCCAGGACATTTTTCTCTCCTCCACAATATTTCTTTGAGCCTTAACAGAGCAAGGATTTAGTGTCCTCCAATTGCATCGCTCAGAGGACAAGATTCAACTCTTATCGCTCTCCAAATGAAAATGAGTGAGTTTGAACTGGAAACCAAAACATATAAGCTTAATAATAATTAAAGCCCCTTTCCTGCCAGAAGTTTTTATTGTGTAACCTTTCTGAAAACAGGGTATTTCATGCATGTGTGTTGCAGCATCAGTTGTGTATGGACTCAGTTTTAAAGCCATATATGGTAAGGTTATCTAATTGTAACATAAGTCTAGATTCCACCATCTTTTTGTAATAAATATAAAATATGTCTTGAATCTGTTTATAAAAAGAATTGAACTAGTATCAAATCTCTTTGAAACTCGACCTGTTGATGCAAATAGTGAAAAAATTTCCCTAAGACTTATTTTTCTTTTTTACTGGACAATCAGTTTAAAAAATATTTGAACATCTGTTTTTTTGGTAACACTCTACATAAGGCTATACTTAATAACTATTAACTCGTGGCACTGTAGCTTTGCAATTAATAGTCCAGGGAGTCGTTACCACAGCTTTCATCAGTGCTTTATTTTTCATAGGCATTTGTCCCACTATAACAGAAATAACCATGACTATTCCATGAATTTTTTTTTACTGGTTTTAAATGTAGGATTTTATGCTAAATTAATTCCAATATATTGCTTATATCTGTGTCATGTTATCCTAAACTTTTTAGTAGTTTTACTTGTTTAAAATCACATAGAGCCCATTCTGTAGGTGTCCTCAGTTTATGGCTAGTAGAGCCAGTCAATACAACAGCATCTATTCTTAAGATATGATTACAATTTTAAATATAACCACAAGTGGTGGTCACTGGGTTCCAAGCAGGTGTGGATTTCAAGGTCTTGTATTGCTTAGCAATAGCATTTAAAAAACCCAAGATCTGTTACGCATTACTTTTTAAAGCTGCACAATGTAACTTTCTTGTTCCTTGTAGGAACACCAAAAAGACCACAACCATGGCGACCACGACCCCAGTCCCAACAGCCAACCACAGGGCTTTTTGTTGTTGTTGTTGTTGGTTAAAGTCGTGCCCTATGATTCGCTGCTGGAACTGAGGCCTCATCTGCTGTCCCCCCAGTAATAACACCAAAAAAGAGCTGTTGAAGGCAATGTGGGCCCACTCAGGCTATGGATGAAGTGACATTCACTTAGTCAGAGCTTGGTGTACCATCAAAATAATTTTGCAAACATTGTCTTGAGGTGAAAATCTAACATCGTGCTGCTTTAAAATGTACAGGAGAGCCATGCTGCACTTCAGTTGTTGTTCAGAAGAACAAGACCTCCCTGGCAAGATTCAAACCCAGGGCCTCCTGCTTTCCAGGCACTCGCCATGACTGCAGCACCACACAGCTGCTTTAGTTTTCACTCCTTCTCAGATGATAAATGTTCAACTGAAAGGATTCCCAGCAGCAGTAGTAACGCATTTAAAACTCAAAGTGCACTATATATTGTTTTCAAATGCACAGAAGAGGCATGTTGCACTTTAGAGGAATAACATGTTACCAGAAGGATTTGAACCCTCCTGCATGACAGACAGGTATCTTAACCCCAACACCACACAACTGCTTTGGGTTACACACACACACACACACACACACACACAATTTGCACTGACAAGACAAAATGGCTGACAGACATTTTGTAAGCATAATTTTTCAAGCATTAACATAATTGCATGAAATTTGCTGATTAGCTGAAGAATACTGTTCTGATTGTAAGTCTGACGTTTCATCAAATTTGAATCGGAATATCTGGAGTTAAACCCAAAACTACATGCCAAAGAGAAACTGTACTAGATTGACCTAGAAAATCAAAACAGATTGACATTTTTGGATAATTTTAACAACTTTTCATTATCAATGCATGTAGATGATCTCGGCTTAATTTAAAGCGATTTGGACGAATGGCCTAGGAGGAGTTCATTTTGAGTTCACTTGCACATTTTTGAAGATATGGTGCAGAAAACTTCATTTTCAGAGTTTGTGACTGTTGACAGAAAGTTGTGTAAGGTTTCATTGAATAGAATGATGAAAGAATTTTTAGTCTAGACCCAGCCGTTCTCAAGATATTTGCAAAAACATCAAACTGTTAATTATGGCGCCACCTATGTATGCAGTGGCTTGATTTTTTTTTTTTTTTTGGACTCTGAGTAGTGGGGAGAGTTTCTGATCAGACTGTAAAATTTAAAGTTTCCACATATTACCGTTTTTGCTCCCCATGCACTTTTAGCGGAGAAAAATAATAAGAGGCAGAATAATAATCAGAACATAAACAATAGGTTTCCCAGAGCATAGCCGCTTGGAACCCTAATAAACTGCAGGTGTCAAACAAAGAGCAAAACCACTTACACTTACAAGTTAGTGTTCGATTCCTCAGACTGTTGTAATGCATGTAGGCTAACATTCTAAATCCCACACCTGGTAACGGGTTAGGAAGCATTAGTTTGCTCCCTCGACTTAAGAAAGTGTGTTCTTTTCTGTCTGAAGTTAAAAACCATCTCATGAAATGAAGTAATGCCCAAGTTGACCACATTCCATAACGACAACCTGGAAAACCAAGACCATTTACTGCTGTTTACAGGCGTATTTATCCTAAATCCATCATCATTTTTACTGACCTTAATGTAGTTTAATTATTCACTTTTCTTTTGTTTGACTGTACACAACAGGAAAAGTCGGATCTAGCCAGTTGGCCATGAGGCATTGCTAGCAACTCCCACTAAAAACGGCACAATATGTGGTATAAAATCGTACCATCATGTTCAGAAATTGAATTTGGACAGTACTGTGTGTAAGACCGACTAGGAGAGACATATGTATAAAACAGAAGTGCTAATAAATAGTAAATTTTACACTACTGTTGATACATTGCACACGGGTGCAGCCATCTTGGCTTCATGTTCAAATTTCATGTTGGTCTTGCTAAGGCTAATTTGATATCACAAGCAATAAAATGACTTCATGGCCTGGAAGCGGCAATACAGTGGTATGTACAGTTTTGGCCACCCCTCGACAAGTGGGCATGTTTTCATCATTTTTAATTGGTGTGTTTAACTGTGCAGTTTTCAGAAACATTTTCCAGATGGCAAAATGTTGTATACATGTATATATTTATTTTAGTGGTGGACATTTTAATCATGGTACCATGTTAATCACGATTAATCTCATGCGTGCGATTAACATGATTATTTTGCCATTGGCAGCATATGGGAGAGGGAGAGAGAGAAAACGTGTTGCATTTATCATGTCATGCGACTAATCATGATTAAGTGCAATTAATTGTGATAATCGTGAATAAAAATGCCCACCACTGATTTAGTTATTCATTTGTTTGTTTGTTCAATTTGTGAAATAGAAAGCAACTATGCATCAGAGTTTGTGGGTAATATTGTAATTTTGACCATATCCCTGCATCACATGACCCGCTCCAGTTTGCATATCGTTCAAACCGCTCCACGGAGGATACTATAGTCACCACCCTGCACTCTGTCATCACCCACCTGGATCAGAAAGACACCTACACCAGACTCCTGTACATTGATTTCAGTTCAGCATTCAACACCATTATTCCCCAGAGACTGATGGAGAAATTACTCCTTCTTGGTCTGAACACCGCCACATGTCTCTGGATCCTGGATTTCCTGACTGAGAGGCCTGTTTGTCCGGGTTGGAAACAACATCTCCAACTCTGTCACGCTGAGCACCGGATCCCTTCAAGGCTGCGTACTCAGTCCACTGTTGTTTACTCTTCTAACACATGACTGTGTATCCAGACACGAGGGGAACCAGATTATTAAGTTTGCAGACGACACCACAGTGGTGGGACTTATTCAGAGGGATGAGGAATCAATGTACAGGGAAGAAGTGAGAGACCTGGAGGGCTGGTGCAGGGAGAACAATCTGGTGCTCAACGTGGACAAAACGAAGGAGATGATTATTGACTTCCGGTAGTCACAGCCTGAACACGTCCCCCTCAGCATTGGCGGCCGTTCAGTGGAGAGAATGGAGAACATTAAGTTCCTCGGAGTGCAGATCTCGCAGGACCTGACCTGGAGCAAGAATTCCTTGGGGATTAGGAAGCGGGCCCAGCAGAGACTGCACTTCTTGAGGAAACTCAAACAGGCCTCTCTCCCCATCTGGATCCTCAGGACCTTCTACAGAGGTGTGGTGGAGAGCGTTCTGATGTACTGCATTGCAACATGGTACTCCAGCTGCAGTATGTCAGACAAAAAAGCCCTGTAGAGGATAGTTAAGGGAGCTGAGAGGGTAATTGGAGTCTCCCTCCCCTCTGTCCAAGAACTTTTTCAGAACCGTTGCAGGAGCAGGGCACTGAACATTGTCAAGGACCATTCTCACCCTCTGCATAAACACTTTGAACTCCTGCCATCTGGCAAACGATTCCAGAGCATCAGAGGCAGAACCACCAGACTGATCAACAGCTTCCTTCCACAAGCTGTAAGGATGCTGAACAGTTGATACGGAATCTCTCATACATACTACTGCACCTACGGACATTGTGTATATTATTTGTATATTATAGTTCTGGTTAGTTTTCAAGTATGTCTCAGGGATGTGTGAATGGATGTGGGGGGGGGGCAGGGGTGAGGGTGAGGGTGTGTGTGAGTGTGTCTTAAATTATGTTCTTTTACTTGTATGGATGCCGAGAGAAATGCAATTTCATCTTGCCTGCACTACAGTTGTATGTACAGCAATATGACAGTAAAAATTGATTTGATTTGATATCGTGCCCTCATATCTCACAGAGCAGCGAATGGTAGCAAAAGTAGCGATTTGGGGGTTTCCCTAGGGTTTATCAAAGGTTGCCAAACATTTCACAGTTTTTAAAGGTCTCAAACTGTTTTTCTTGTCACCCAAAAAATTGAACAAGTTCAGTTTTTTTTGCAAATGTATTTTTCCACATGAGTTGCAAACGTTTGCAAGCAGCCATAAACCGTTGTAACACACGGTGCTAAAGTTTTTTGGGTTTGCTAAGTAGTCAACATGAGCAACTGATTAAAACCCTTGACGACAAAACTGTTGGTGACCTTGAAAACTGTGCAAACTGTTTTGCATCTTTTGCGAAACTAAAAAGCACAACGTTCTTGAACGTTCCTTAGCATTCGCTGCTCCATGAGAGACTAGCTTGATTTTCACTAACATTCGTCAGAAAAATTGGCAAATCCCAAAATTGCCATGTTTGTCAACAGTCGCTGCTGTGTGAGATACTAAACTTAGAGATAATGCTTTTACATCTTTGCAGTTAAAAAAATTGTCAAAGGATGGTCAAATTCTGCACATAGCTCTAACTAAGAAATATACAAAAATGTTATCTTTATTCACTGACGATGTTCGTGGAAGACACAAGCAGCATGATTTTTTTTTTGAAATTGAAAAACCCAACAACAGCATTATGCTACTTTAACCCCATTCCCCTTTGTGTTTCCCCAGTATTCACTAAACCTGCAGAAACATTTCTATTCGTCCGTCTCTAAAGACTAGACGTATTATTACATATTAGTTTTATTACAGATCTACACTATGTCGAATCCTGAATTTGTAATTGATTTTCTGGTTGTTGGTGTTCTACCTATGCACTATCAATAATGACTGTGGATGGCCATATAATGAACTTTGCGCGGTGCTCTTCTTTCACTAAAAATGCAGCATAGATGTTTGTATGTGTGCGTCAGGTTCAGATCAGGTGTAGAAAAGTTACAGCTCACTTCTGATCATGAGTGAATGATGTCTCAGCCATCTGTTAAGAATGTGCTTAAAAATATTCAGGATAATATATCATATTTTCATGGCATCAAGACATATGTATGGGGAAAACAATAAATCTCTGATCTCCTTCACAAGATCCTTTTTTGCACCATGTGATACCTCCAGCCAGGTGGCGTCTATACACCCCTCAGCTGGTTTTTTGCACACTAAAAAATATCTATCCATTTTATTTATCATTTTAATTAGGCAACATATTTCTTCCCGTAATTGATATCTTAAGCTTCTTGAGCTAAAATAATTGATTGTAAAGAATGAGTCTTTTGCTCGTAGTTTAAGATGTGTTTCACATCGGCAGTGAAGTTGCAGATGGATTTGAGTGTGTTTCAGCTTTATTTCAGGTTAACCCGTGGAGATTACTCCACATCTTTCCCATTTAGAAGAAAATTGCAGCCAAAAGCACATAAGCACTAAGCTGAAACTGCTAAGAACAACAATGTCAGGTGACAAACTAGAATAGATTTTAGAAAAACTAAACCCTTTTTATGTGCTTCAGAAGGTTGTGCTAATTATTTGTGTGCCCTCAATGCACGGTATAAGAATGAAATTCTATTTTATTAAAAGTGCTACATTGCCCATATACACTCCACATATATGGCAGATTCTGTACAGGTTCGCACTGCTCCAGGGGGTTTCCAGTGATCCTTCATGGGAGCATGCGCTTACATGGGGACGTAAACGAGGTTTAACTTTCAAAGGACTGAGTCTGCTATTGTGTATAATTAACATAATCTGAGGGGTTAGAGTTAAAAATGAGCCTTTTTTTTAATGTTCTCGTCTCAGCTAATGTCAGAGTCAACACAAGACAATGATTCAGGCAATTTAATTTCTCATTAATCTAAAGCTGCAGTGACAACGCCAAATATTTTCAAGATTTTTTGCCACCAGACACACCCTGTTGAATGCTGGCACCAGAATCTGTATATGTTTCAAGTAGCTTATTGGATACACTATGAAGGGGAGTGAAACATTATTTAAAGCTGACTGGAATTTATGTGTGGAGGGTTACAGATGCATGGAAAATTAAAAATGATTGTGGGATAGAGGCAGTGTTGGGCAAGTTACTAAAAATAGTAACTAAGTACAGTTACTAGTTCTTTTCAAAAGTAACTGAGTTACTTTACCAATTACTGGATGATTAAAGTAACTAGTTACTTGGAAAAGTAACTTTCACGTTACTTTTAAATGAATACTTAAATCATCTTGCACACATAAGATAATTTAATTAATTGATTACATTGTGGGCTTATTAATGTCAGGCTGAAAACAGACAGAGCTTTTAGAACATGTTCAGTCTGCTTTATCCTGCCTTGAGAGCTCTTATATGTGAGAAAAATCTGAAGAAAGTCAACATGATATTGCCAGCAACTTCCTCATTTTGGAGTGAGAGTTGGCAACACTGCATAAAGCTGTTCATGTTTATCTTACCTTTATGATATTGATTTAATCTGATGTGCAGTGATCCAAAGAAAATGTCCACAGTCCAAATGTCTGCTGTGACAGAGACATGATCCAGCCCCTCAAATCCCTTCTGGAGATCAAAATCCATTTTTGAATAATCTTTATCCAGGAACCTTTCTGTGTGGAGTTTGCATGTTCTCCCTGTGCTGCGTGGGTTTACTCCGGGGGCTCCGGTTTCCTCCCACAATCCAAAGACATGCATGTTAGGTTAATTGGCTGTTCTAAATTGTCCCTAGATATCTGTTTCCTATAGGCCCTTAGAATAGAGGGTTAGTACTAGTGAAAGCGCTTTGAGTGGTCTTTGTGACTAGAAAAGCGCTATATAAGTGCAGGTTAGTTAGTTAGTTAGTTAGTAGCAGGTAAATGTGTTTTAACTTCAGTGGATCACAGTCTCACAGTGTTTCCTCTGGCTTAAAGACCTTGGTGCGGTGGCAACATATTTTTCCCGGGAAGGGGGGGGGGGCGGGGGGCGCAGAAAACACATATGTATGAATATGTTAATTTCATACTAATTATTTCTTTTTTAATTTTGCACAGTAACTTTGCATATAATAATAATGCATCAGATTTATATAGCGCTTTATCATAGACACTCCAGGACGCTTTTTACAGATACCGTACATTATACTGGTCAACACCAAATTTATTGTCTAAGTTTGTTTAGCTGATTTAGGACAATTTTGATGTGCTGAATCCAAAAATCACATTGGTTTTGCTCAATCAGGTCAACTTTTTGAACTATGGCCACATGTTTTCTTATGTTTTTGTTTAAATGTACGGGTATTTTCGCTTTATATGATGCAAAATTCTTTTTTATTTCTTGAAATTTTCTGAATTTTGAACAATGATGACGTAACATTCAATTTATGTGTACTTACCTTTATCAATGTCTACTATTCAATTTACAGTACACCTGTACAACTGTTGTACAACTGCTTATAACTTAACATAAAAACCTGACCTGATCTAGAGAAACGGATGTCATTTTTGGATTCAGTGGTGCAAAATTGTCTTAAATCAGTTGAAAAAACACAGACAACTTACAAAAAAAAAATATTTTTGTTATGTTGTGTTATTCATTCACTCCAGCCAGACAATGGTAGTGGCAAGCTACTACTGTAGCCGCAGCTGCCCTGGGGCAGGCTGACAGAAATGTGGCTGCCAATCCGGGCCAATGGCCTCTCCGGCCACCACCGAACATTTAGAATCAGAATCAGAATCAGAATCACTTTATTGCCAAGCATGTTTACAAAATAAACATACGAGGAATTTGACTTGACATTGGGCGCGCTCTATAAGCGCATCCCAATGACACGGCAGCCATGAAGGCGCCTGTCATGCAGTGAAGGGTAAAGAGGAGAATGGGGGGGGGAATGACACAATGGGCAGAGAGAAAAAAAAACATAGTTAATCAAAATAAAGCTCGTTATGAGCAAAATTGTGATTACATAGAAAAAAAACCCCTCAAATGCACAATTAGCAGACAACAGATCACACAATAACAAAGGAGCGAGAGAGACCAGTGTGTGTAGTCAGCATATAATCAGTATGAATGCAGTGTGGATGTATCAGTTGCTGGTGAACAACAAAGGAGCGCCTCCTGGCAACGGATGGATGTTATGTTCATGTATCCTAAACACAGATAAGCATGTCCAAGAGTCTATCTCTCTTCGTGCATGCCAGATGGCAAAATTCTGTATTAAACACATGATAACGCTGTCCTTGAAGAGCTCAGTCTGCTGAACAACAGCAATTGTTTGTTGATTGTTTGGGTTAAAGAGGAGCCAAAACTCTCTTCTGCTTTGTCTTCATCCAGGAGGAGAGTAACCTTCAGGGCGCCGAATCAAGGTCTAAAGGCACAGTTCACTCAGAGCATAGAATTTTCATCTCTCTTGCGATTCCGTGCTTCATAATTTCCATATACAGGCTTTAAAATCAACTGGTCGAATTGTTGTTGAAGGAGCTTTGCCGGGTCCGCATTGTGATCATCTCTCCCAACCTCTTTAATTTCTGATACATCAGGAAACTCCAGAGCCAAAGTAGAAATCCTGTAATCATAAGCCAAACAGATAGATGTCTTCCGCATCTCAGTCGAATCACACAGACACATGAGTTCCCAATTGTCCATGAGTCCCCCACTCGGGCTCCCCCTGGCCCGATCTTCTTTTGAAGTGGTGTCAATCGCATTTAAAGCCCACCAAATCCATAATTTTCCGTTTGGAATAAGATTCAGCCAGAAGAAGAGCGACACAGACAGAACACAGCAAGCTGGGATCAGTAAGGGAATAGGAGGGAGGAGAGGGGGAGAAAAGCGTCTGCTCTCTCTGAAAGCCGGAAGAAAATGATCATTTATACACATTCATACCCAGTGTTATGGACACTGGAGGCAAGGTGGGTAAAGTGTCTTGCCCAGGGACACAACGAGAGGCTATCTGAGGAGAGCGGGATTCGAACCGCCACTCATCCGGTTATTGGATGACCCGCTCTACCTCCTGAGCCACTGCCGTGCATATGGAACTTAGAATTTGAAGTATTGTACAACCAAGGCTTGAATGTTGGAATATTGGGTCATTTGGGGTCCCACCCAGATGTCCTTTATTTAGACTTTTTACTGGTGTCATCCTTCTCTCCTTCCTCTGCTCTCACCTCTCCTGGACCCTCTGCCTGAACACTTTCCTCTCCTTGGCTCCTCTCTTCTGTCTAATCTTGCCCTCTCTGAGCTCTGTCTAATTCAGCTTCTCTCTCTGTCTATGGTGGTATACAAACAGGTTAGAAAATATCAAGTGCCACGTAAATTAAAGGAGACAACCAAAAATTTCTAGTTAAGGGTACAAAGAGCACCCACTTAAAACTTGAGTAATGACTTCAGTCTTGAAGGTTTGAGGTTTTTCTCCAAAATTTATAACAATTTTCTTATAGTTTTCTACTTTTCTCTGTAAATTTATCAAAATTTGAAACCATTTTCCTCAAGTTTGTAATTTCCTCTTGTAAAATTGACTTTTCTTGTACATTTGAAACTTTATTATAAATTTGTGGATTATTTTATGATTTATTTTTGTCTGTTTTTTTAAAATAAAATGACTTTTTTTTAAAAATAAATTTGAAAGAGACAGTGGTATTTTTTTTTTTACTTTTTCCTTATAGCAGTTTATATTTTTGACCATAACTTTGCAGTCAGAATAGAACAATAATTTAACTCTAATTACAAAGAAAAAAAATTAATAAAATTGAATTTAATAATTTAAATTAACTTAAGTGACCAAGGATGCCATTATTTCTGTTATAATATTTCTATATATTTATAGTTTTTTTTTTTTTAGAAATCTCCTCACCGCCAAGAAAAATCTCCCTTGTTTTGAAGTCCAAATGTTTGCACGTTAAGTGTGTCTGAAGGCTGCTGATGGATTAAAGTCAATAGCCACGGTTACATGGGCAAAATTTCTTTAATCTGATTATAATTCAGATCAGAACTTTACTGTTTACATGGATCCTGAAAAAGCTGATCTGATTAGGACGTGCATTTCCATGTGTCACAAGTTTGAACGGAATAAATCATTTTGACATGCGCACGTCAACATTTCGACATTCCGAAAATAGTAGAAGAAGCAACTTCCGGTGTTAGCAAGCCCCACTTCGTGTTGAAATTGACCTGTATTGTGTTATTCAGACTGTACTTTTGCTTCTGCTGGTCTCCGTAATGAAGCTACAAGTACATATTTCTGCTTATGACGAACAGAGAGAGACAGCAGGACGATACAGACCAGTTTTGTTTTCCTCCTGCTATGTTTTCCGCTAGCTGCTGCTAAGGCGGAAATACGTCACGTCGACGTGCGGCTGGTGTACAGACATGCGCAGTAAACATATTTTCTGCCCAATGTTTGGAATAAGTGTTTATATGCGCACCATTCCGATTAACAATTGGTATAACCCACCCCTCTCAATCGGAATGAAATTTTGATCCGAATGAGCGTGATCGGGTTAGAATATTCAGATTGGTGTGTTTACATGAAGCATTTTTATTCCGATCAGGCTTTTAATCTGGTTACTTGTGTCCATGTCCACAGCAACTGACTTTGTGAATTTCGGTCATCTTAACTTGCCAGGTACATAATAGGGAACATAACTTAATATTGTAGTGGCTGGTGAAATATATTCTCAGCAATTCAGTAGTCCCCCTTGCCTTTCCCTTTATATGAAGCCAGCTGCATTTGAATTCTAACCACATCTCTTAGCTAAGCGACTCTTCCATTATTGCTCCCGTTTCCAGTGGGTTAAAACCATGATAAATGTCTCCAGTGCTTTCATACCTCTTCTGATTTTTTTCCCCCCGCGTTTCAAGTACTTTAATAAACTCATGTTTCTGTCGGACAGTCAAGCCTTATTATGCTGCATTTCCCCTCTAGTCCGCCTTGGTCCATGTACGCTTTGGACCAGCCCAGCACGCACGCGGCGCCGTACATGCTCACTTTTTTCATTACCCAGACCAAGCGGTTGACACATGCACAAAACCATCATTTGTAGTTTCACTCCCGCCCGATAGGTAGTGCCAAGGCGCTGACGTGCCAGGATTTTCACCAAGGAAGAAACGGCGGACTTCTTCACAAAGTTTCTCTTCAAATAGGGTCCATTTCTGCTGTTTGACTTCCAGGTTTTCACTCCTTTTCCACAAAGATGCTGCTGTCGCTAGCGAGACACTGCCTGCTTACTGACTGGAAAGCTTGCGTGGGCGGGGCGCTTCTAAACTCCGTGCGGATGATGGCCACACGTGTTGTTTGTGTGTGCGCTTGTGGAAGGTCATTGCTTCATATATTTTTCTTAAATTCATATCTCCGTCTTGGCAAGGCGGTAAATTTTCTGGTGAGGCGGCCCGCCACCGAGAAATGTTACCAGAGGAAACCCTGCAATAATCGCTGCTTGTGGCTATATTGTATATCTTATTTTTCTCCACTAAAAGTACATGGTAGTAGGCAGAACTTTTAAATTTTACTGTCTGATCAGAAACTCTCTCCACTACTTGGAGACAAAAAAATCAAGGTACTACATCCACAGGTGGCGCTTTAGTACACCCTTTTACATTTTTGCAAATATCTCGAGAACGGCTGTGTTTAGACTAAAAATTCTTTCATCATTCTCTTCTTTGAAATATCCCACAACTTTTTTTCTATAGGTATTATGCTCTAAAATGTATTCTGCATCATATTTTCAAAAATGTCAAAATGAACTCAAAATGAACTCCTCCTAGGCCATTCATCCATCCATCAATTTATTAAAATTAACTTCAGATATACTGATTCAAATCTGATGAAACTTCAGACTAAGAATCACAACAGCATTCTTCAGCTAATGAAAAAATTCCATGCAATTCTGAAAATGTTCCAAAAAATCACGTTTATGAAATGTCTGTTGGCATGGCAAACAGGGGTGGTGGTTTCTCTTTTTAAGAAGGGGGACCTGAGGGTGTGTTCCGACTTTAGGGGGATCTCACTTCTCAGCCTCCCTGGGAAGGTCTATGGTCTAGGTCTATGGTCTAGGTCCAGGGTACTGGAGAGGAGAGTCCGACCATTGGTTGAACCTTGGATTCAGGAGGAGCAATGTGGTTTTAGTCCTGGCTGTGGCACATCAGACCAACTCTTTACCCTCAAGGATTCTCGAGGGTTATTGGGCGTTTGCCCACCCAGTCTACATGTGTTTTGTGGACTTGGAGAAAGCATTTGACCATGTTCCATATGGTCTCTTGGAAGGGGGGGGGGGGACTACGGGAGAATGGGGTATCGGGCTTGTTGTTATGAGCTATCTGGTCCCTATACGACCGTTGCAAGAGTTTGGTTCATATTCCAACAGCCAGTCTAACTCATTTCCAGTGAAAGTTGGACTCCACCAGGGATGTCCTTTGTCACTGATCCTGTTCATAATTTTTATGGACAGGATATCTAGGCGCAGCCAAGGAGGGTGTCATGTTCGGTGACCACAGGATCTCATTGCTGCTGTTTGCAGATGATGTTGTCCTGTTGGCTTCATCAAGCAATGACCTACAGGTCTTACTGGGACAATTTGGTACTGAGTGTGAAACGGCTGGGATGAGAATCAGCACCGATTCGAGTGCAAGTCTGAGTCCATGGTGCTTAGCCGGAAAAGGGTGGATTGTCCTCTCAAGCTCCTGCTCCAAGTGGAGGAGTTTAAGTATCTCAGGGTTCGATTCATGAGTGAGGGAAGAATGGAGTGAGAGATTGACAGACAGATTGGCGCAGCATCTGCAGTGATGCGGACGTTGTACTAGTCTGTTGTGGTGAAAAGGCAGCTGAGCTCTAAAGGAAAGTTGTCGATTTACCGGTCAATCTACGTTCCCACCCTCAGCTATGGTCATGAGCTTTGGGTAATGACCGAAAGATTGCGGATACAAGCGGCTAAAATGAGCTTTCTCTGTAATAGTAATAATAATAATAATAATGGATTAATTTATATGGCGCTTTACATGTCAAGTGACGTCTCGTAGCGCTTACAGTGAGTCCATTATTCATTCACTCCAGACAGTCATTTATAGTGGTAAGCTATGACTGTAGCCACAGCTGCCCTGGGACAGACTGACGGAAACGTGGCTGCCAATCTGCACCAACGGCCTCTCCGACCACAACCGATCATTTATACACACTCATACTCAGTGTCATGGACACTGGAGGCAAGGTGGGTAAAATGTCTTGCCCAGGGGCACAATGGCAGGATGTCTGGGATCCCCCTTAGAGATGGGGTGAGGAGCTCAGTCATCCGGGAGGGGCTCAGAGTAGAACCGCTGCTCCTCCACATCAAAAGGAGGTGGTTTGGGCATCTGATCAGGATGCCTCCTGGATGTCTCCCACTTGAGGTGTTACTGGCACGTCCCATGGAAGGAGACCCTGGGGCAGACCCAGGACATGCTCGAGAAACTACGTCTCCCAGCAGGTGGTTCAGGAGAGGGAAGTCTGGGCTTCTGTACTTGAGCTGCTTCCTCTGTGACCCAGATCTCCAGAAAAGCAGTAGAAAATGGTTGGGTGGATTTTCAGTTTCAGTATTTCTTATAATTTAACTTATCAAACACCACTATTATTGTGTATGTCCAGATTGTTATTGTCCACTGCTGTTATGCTAAACACGTCACAAAAAAGCATTTTGATTAAAAAAATGTTAAACAATAGAAGCGACCAGATTATTCAAAAAATCCAAAATTGTGAATAAACTTGTTTCAGAAGAGGACAAAAACAAATCTCATACTCAGTGTCAAAACAAATCTACCTACGGGTACAAATAAAGTAACCTGAACCTGAACCAAATCCCCGATTCTAACATTCTGATTATGAGTACAGGTTGTCGGCCTCCGTCAGTCTATGATGACCATGGAAGAGAATCCTAAACGTCTACTCTGCTGGAACAGCACCGCCTGTGGCTGAACAGGCCGATGTGCGAATGACAGTCCCTGTCACACAGGTCGCACCTGTGGTCGTCTCCGTGCTGCTGGAGCTGTGGCGGTTCTTCCTGCTGGTCCTTTTTTCATCTGCTGCAGCAGTCAGTCTCTCTTCACCCGCCCTGAGCTGTCTGGTCAGGGTGCCTCTCCATTTGGAGCGGTCCGTTGCTAGGTCCTCCCAGCGCTCTGTGTTGATCTCCAGGGCCTTCATTTCTCTCTTGCAGACGTCTCTGAAGCGCAGCTGTGGGCGGCCAATGTCTCTCCTGCCAGTAGCCAGTTCTCCGTAGAGGACGTCTTTGGGGATTCTGCCATCCTCCATACGGTGAACGTGGCCTAGCCAGCGGAGCCTGCGCTGCCTGAGTAGGGTGAACATGGAGGGAAGGCCAGCGCGGGACAGAACTTCTGTGTTGGGCACTTTGTCCTGTCTAGGATGCGGCGAATGCAGCGCAAGTGGAAGGAGTTCAGTCTCTTTTCCTGCCGGGCATATGTTGTCCACGTCTCACTCCCATAGAGCAGTGTGCTGATGACGCAGGCGTTGTACACTGCCATCTTCGTCTTGACAGAGAGTTTGGGATTCTCCCACACTCGTGTGGTGAGGCGAGGGAGTGTGAAGGCTGATTTTCCAATCCTCTTGTCGATCTCTGTATCAAGGGAGAGGTTGCTGCTGATCATGGACCCCAGGTACGTGAACTGATTCACGACCTCCAGCTCGTAGTCGTCGATGGTGATGGTTGGTGGTGCTTCCGTGCCTTGCGCCAAGACGTTAGTCTTCTTCAGGCTGATGGTAAGCCCAAAGTCCTTGCATGCCTGGGAGAAGCGGTCCATCAGGGTCTGAAGCTCCTGCTGTGTGTGGGTCGCGACTGCAGCGTCGTCTGCGAACAGCATGTCTCTGATTAGAGCCTCACGTACTTTGGTTCTGGCTTTCAGGCGGGCGAGGTTGAAAAGCCTGCCGTCAGATCTTGTGTGTAGGTAGATTCCCTCTGTTGCTGTGCTGAAGGCATGCCTCAGGAGCATAGCAAAGAAAATCCCAAAGAGGGTTGGCGCAAGTACACAGCCCTGTTTCACTCCGCTACGTATGTTGAATGGCTCTGAGACGTTGCCGTTGTGCTACACTATCCGCTGCATGTTGGTGTGAAACGATTTGATGAGGCTTTGCAACTTTGGTGGGCATCCTATCTTTGGCAGGATCTTGAAAAGGTCCTCTCTGCTGACCAGATCGAACGCTTTGGTGAGGTCGATGAAGGCGACGTACAGGGGCATGTTCTGTTCTCTGCACTTCTCCTGGAGTTGGCGGATGGAGAATATCATGTCTACCGTCGATCGCTCAGCGCGGAAGCCACACTGAGACTTGGGGTAGACACGTTCGGCAAGCTTCTGTAGATGAACGAGAACAACGCTGAGGAGGGAGATGCCCCTGTAGTTGTTGCAGTCGCTTCTCTCCCCTTTGTTTTTGTAGAGGGTGATGATCTTGGCGTCCCTCATGTCCTGTGGTACGGCACCTTCCTTCCAGCACTGGCAGAGGACGTCATGCAATGCAACAGTAGGGCGGTCTTGCAGTGCTTGATCAGGTCGGGGGGTATGCCGTCGTTGCCGGGAGCCTTTCCAGCGGCCAAGCTATCAATGGCCTTGCTGAGTTCATCGATGGTTGGCTCGGCGTCAAGTTCGTCCATGGATGGCAGGCAGTCGATGGCATCAAGGGCTGACGGTGTCACGGTGTTCTGTCTGGAGTAGAGGTCGGAGTAGTGTTCCACCCATCTCTCCATCTGCTTGTTCTTTTCTGTGATCATCTTCCCAGTGGAGGATTTGAGGGGGGCCGTCTTGCTCTGAGCCGGACCAAGTGCTTTCTTGATGCAGTTGTACATACCATGGATGTTCCGTGTTATGGCAGCGGTTTGAATGTCTTGGCTGAGCTGAGTCCAGTACTCGTTGGCGCAGCGCCAAGCAGTCTGCTGAACTTTGCTTCTCGCAGCTCTGAGAATCTGGAGATTCTTCTCGTTTGGGTACTTCTTATACTCAGCAAGTGCTGAGCGCTTGGCTTCAATGACAGGGGTCATCTTGATCAACTTGGCATCAAACCAGTCCTGTGACTTCGAGGTCTTCCTCCCAAAGATAGCCAAGGCTGTGCAGTGGATGGTGTTTCGCAGCTCTTCCCACTTCTGCTTTGCAGATTCTCCTTCTTGTGGTACACCAAGTTCCTTCTCAAAGGTGGAGGCAAACTGCTCAACAAGTTCTGGTTGGGCCATCTTGCTGGTGTCAATCCGTGCCTTTCCAGGCTGTCTGGCATGATGGAATTTCTTCAGCTGCAGCTTGACCTTGCAACACACCAATGAATGGTCTGTGACGCAATCTGCACTCTGGAACGAACGGGTGGTTAGCACATTCTTCAGTGAGGTGCACCTGGTCAGGATCAAGTCCAGCTGGTACCAGTGCTTTGAGCGCGGATGTCGCCAGGAAACCTTGTGTTGGGGCTTGGTCTTGAAGAACGAGTTTGTGATGAACAGATCATGATATGTCCAGAACTCGAGCAGCCACTGTCCGTTGTCATTCATTCTGCCCACGCCAAATGGTCCAAGACAGGAGGGCCGGGAGTCGTGGTCAGCACCCACTCTGGCATTGAAGTCTCCAAGGAGAATGAGTTGTTCAGAGTTGGAGATAATCCTGACAGTTGTTGCGAGATTCTCTTAGAACTCGTCTTTTGCCTCTGGTGTGGCTGTCAGTGTTGGGGCATACACACTGACGAGGTTGACTGGGCCTTGAGTGGTGTTGAGGCGGAGGGTGAGGAGTTGTGCAGAGCCATTGCTGCCCGGTTCCACCATCTTCAGCAAGGTGTTCTTCACTGCGAAGCCCACTCCGTGTTCCCTTTGTTCGTCACTGCCCTTTCCCTGCCAGTAGAACGTGTATTCCTTCTCTCTGTATGCCTGCGTCAGCCAACCGTGTTTCCTGGAGAGTGGCGATATCCACTTCCAGTCTCTTCAGCTCATTATTGATGACGGCAGTCTTCCTGGTGTCGCCGATGTCCTTGAGGTTAGCAGCGAGTCCTGTCATCATAGTGCGGACGTTCCAAGTTCCCAGTTTTAGAGTTGGTCTCTTTTGTTTTGTTTGCTTGCCTGATGCGAAGGTTCTCAGCCTGCCGTTCGGACTTCTCCTCATCCCCATGCACCCAATGAGGAAAGCAGGCTGTGGCGGGACAACACCTTATTGGCTGGGGGCTGCCCAGCTTGAGGCGGGCGGTAGCTGTCCAGTGAGATCCGCTGATCCCTCCCACCATCGGGAACAACCCCTGGCACCGCGCTCTACGTCAATTGAGTGGTGGCTTATAACTGGTAACTGTCATTCCCCGTGTTTTGTCTACGCCAAAGGCGAAGCTAGAGTGTCCTCTCCAGTGATCCGGTGTTCTACCTTCCAGCGTTGGGCGTTGGTAGGATTCAAGCCTGGGCAGGAAGATATGGAGGACAAGATGTTGCCCATGCATCATGTCCCCCCTCTCCACGTCGCTGATGAATCCAAAGGAACAGCAGGGCTGCTACAGTTTGGCACCAGCGCCATCGCAGGAGCTGCCAGAACGATGTTGAGCACAACAGAGAACTGCCTTAGGGACTCCGACTCCGGATTTTTCCTCAGGGTTGACTCCTGAAGCCTTTCCCGTGACCGGGTGTGCCGCAAGGCAGCGGAGGTTTGAAATCAGGGTTTACCTTCCCCTAGATAAGGCTACCTTCCCAGGTTGACGAGCCACCATCTACCCGAAGCATCTGATTTTAAGGCGCCAGAGATCCGCCCTTGCCCCTTCTCCTATTAGTAAAAGCAGTTCCGCCGGGCTTAGAGACTAAACCACACGGGCAGGCTAGGAGTTGGACTTAGTTGTCAGAGGCTTTTTGAGACGCACGCCATAAGGAGCATTTTATAAGCACTGGGAGCTTAACCCCAGTGCCGCTCCTGGCTATGACAACCTTGGAACTGACAATACTCTATTGATTATCTATGGGGTTTAGGTCAGGAGAGTTTGCTGGGCAATCAAACACAGTGATGCCATGGTCATTAAACCAAGTTTTGATACTTTTGGCCAGTTTGGCAGGTTTTGATACTTGTGCCAAGTCCTGCTGGAAAATGAAATCAGCTTCTCCATAAAGCTTGTCAGCAGAGGGAGTACAGGTGCATCTCAATAAATTAGAATGTCAACAAAAAGTTGATTTATTTAGGTAATTCAATTAAAAAAAATAAACTTCTGTATTATATAGAGTCATTACACAGAGAGTGATATATTTCAAGTGTTTTTTTTTTTAATTTTAATTTTGATGATTATGGCTTACAGCCCATGAAAACCCCAAATTCAGTTTCTCAAAAAATTTGAATATTACACAAAATTAATTTTAAAAAATAGTTTTTTAATAGAAATGTTGGCCGACTGAAAAGTATGTCCATGTACACACTCAATACTTGGTCCGGGCTC
Organism: Pholidichthys leucotaenia; assembly: GCA_020510985.1. NCBI lineage: Eukaryota > Metazoa > Chordata > Actinopteri > Cichliformes > Pholidichthyidae > Pholidichthys > Pholidichthys leucotaenia. The sequence continues at coordinate 338,670,559 of CM035840.1, forward strand.
CTTTTGGATTAATTACTGTGTCAGTGTGGCGTGTCATGGAGGTGATCAGCCTGTGGCACTGCTGAGGTGTTATGAAGGTCCAGATTGCTTTGATAGTGACCTTCAGCTTGTCTGCATTGTTGGATCTGGTGTCTCTCATCGTCGTCTTGACAATACTCCATAGATTCTCTATGGGGTTTAGGTCAGGAGAGTTTGCTGGGCAATCAAACACAGTGATGCCATGGTTATTAAACCAAGTTTTGATACTTTTGGCCGGTTTGGCAGGTTTTGATACTTGTGCCATGTCCTGCTGGAAAATGAAATCAGCTTCTCCATAAAGCTTGTCAGCAGAGGGAAGCATGAAGTGCTCTAAAATTTCCTGGTAGACGACTGCACTGACTTTGGTCTTGATAAAACACAGTGGACAAACACCAGCAGATGACATGGTTCCTCAAATCATCACTGACTGCGGAAACTTCACACTGAACCTCAAGCAACTTAGATTCTATGCCTCTCCACTCTTTCTCCAGAGTCTGGGAGTTTGATTTCCAAATGAAATGCAAAATTTACTTTTATCTGAACAGAGGTCATCTGCTGGTGTTTGTCCACTGTGTTTTATCAAGACCAAAGTCAGCGCAGTCATCTACCAGGAAATTTTAGAGCTCTTCATGCTTCCCTCTGCTGACAAGCTTTATGGAGAAGCTGATTTCATTTTCCAGCAGGATTTGGCACTCCACCCCCACACTGCCAAAAGTATCAAAACCTGGCTTCGTGACCATGGCGTCACTGTGTTTGATTGGCCAGCAAACTCTCCTGACCGAAACCCCATTGAGAATCTATGGAGTATTGTCAAGAGGAAGATGAGCGACACCAGACCCAACAATGCAGACGAGCTGAAGGTCACTATCAAAGCAACCTGGACCTTCATAACACCTCAGCAGTGCCCCTGGCTGATCACCTCCATGCCACACCACATTGATACAGTAATTAATCCAAAAGGAGCACCGACCAAGTATTGAGTGTGTACAAGGACATATGCTCCAGCCCCCCCGCGCCCCAAAAAGGATTAAGCGGAAGACGATGGATGGAATTTTATGTAATATTCAAATTTTTTGAGAAACTGAATTTGTGGTTTTCATGGGCTGTAAGCCATAATCATCAAAATTAAAATAAACGAACACTTGTTGCATTGTTCATTAACAATGGAATGACAATAAAGGCACTTTGACTTTGAAATATATCACTCTGTGTGTAATGAATCTATATAATATAGAAGTTTAATTTTTTGGAATTGAATTACCTAAATAAATCAACTTTTTGTTGGTATTCTTATTTATTGAGATGCACCTGTATTATGCTTCCATGAGGAACACTCTCTCAAAGACAGCAGTAGTTTTGGTCATGCAACAAATGATTGAGCTCAGTGGAAACAGGCACTGAAAGGAAAAAAAAAAACTGTCAAAATACTCAAACTGACTTTGGAGCAGTTTCTGTCACAGTAGGTGTCTCAAGAAGTGCTTTTTGCCATGATGACTCACATACATGCAACGGCAGACAGACTCATAACTTAAATACAACAATAAACACTGTTGCTGCTCTAACAAGAGCTGTAGTTTTTCAAGATGTAATATCAGGTTCAGGTTACTTTATTTGTACCCGTAGGTAGATTTGTTTTGCAGTCAGGTGACATCCATATTTACAAACCACAATTACATTCAACATGAACACAAACATAGGCACACATGAAGCTGACTATAAACATGATAAAAGTACTCAAGGCTACACCAATCAGGACATAAGACAAAGAGATGAGAGAAAAAACGAAAAGAGAAAAAAAGAGATCAGAGAGAAGGGTCATTTTAAAAAGTTAAATACTAGTCAAAGAGATTAAAAACTCAAAAAAGTCTAAAACCCATCAAAAGATTTAGAACCCAAATAAAAAACCTACAAAAATAAGTAAATATAAAATAAAAATTAATAAATAGATAACTAAATTATGTGCAATATACACACATGGACAAAATTGTTGGTACCCCTCTGTTAATGAAAGAAAAACCCACAATGGTCACAGAAATAACTTGAATCTGACAAAAGCGGTAATAAATAAAAATTCTATGAAAATTAACCAATGAAAATCAGACAATGCTTTTGAATTGTGGTTCAACAGAATTATTTTAAAAAAACAAACTCATGAAACAGGCCTGGACAAAAATGATGGTACCCCTAGAAAAGATTGAAAATAATGTGACCATAGCGACATGTTCATCCAAGATGTGTCCTCTAATTAACATCACAGGTGTCTACAAACTTGTAATCAGTTAGTTGGCCTATTTAAAGGGTTACAAGTAGTCATTGTGCTTTTTGGTGACATGGTGTGTACCACACTAAACATGGACCAGAGGAAGTAAAGGAGAGAGTTGTCTCAGGACATTAGAAAGAAAATTGTAGACAAGCATGTTAAAGGTAAAGGCTATAAGACCATCTCCAAGCAGCTTGATGTTCCTGTGACTACAGTTGCACATATTATTCAGAAATGTAAGATCCACAGGACTGTAGCCAACCTCCCTGGACGTGGCCGCAGGAGGAGACGGATAATACGAATGGTAACAAAAGAGCCTAGAACAACCTCTAAACACATTCATGGTGAACTCCAAGGTCAAGGTACATCAGTGTCAGATCGCACCATCCGTCGTTATTTGAGCGAAAGTGGACTTCATGGGAGACGACCAAGGAGGACACCACTGTTGAAAACAAATCATAAAAAAGCCAGACTGGAATTTGCCAAACTGCATGTTGACAAGCCACAAAGCTTCTGGGAGAATGTTCTATGGACAGACGAGACAAAACTGAAACTTTTTGGCAAGGCACATCAGCGCTATGTTCACAGACGCAAAAATGAAACATACCAAGAAAAGAACACTGTCCCTACTGTGAAAGATGGAGGAGGTTCTGTTATGTTCTGGGGCTGCTTTGCTGCATCTGGCACAGGGTGTCTCGAATGTGTGCAGGGTACAATGAAATCTCAAGACTATCAAGGTATTCTAGAGAGAAATGTGCTGCCCAGTGTCAGACAGCTTGGTCTCAGTCGCAGGTCATGGGTCTTGCAACAGGATAATGGCCCAAAACACACAGCTAAAAACACCCAAGAATGGCTAAGAGCGAAACATTGGACTGTTCTAAAGTGGCCTTGTATGAGCCCTGATCTAAATCCTATTGAAGATCTGTGGAAGGAGCTGAAACATGCCGTCTGGAGAAGGCACCCTTCAAACCTGAGACAACTGGAGCAGTTTGCTCATGAGGAGTGGGCCAAAATACCTGCTGAGAGGTGCAGAAGTCTCATTGACAGTTACCGAAATCGTTTGATTGCAGTGATTGCCTCCAAAGGTTGTGCAACAAAATATTAAGTTAACGGTATCATCATTTTTGTCCAGGCCTGTTTCATGAGTTTGTTTTTTAAAATAATTCTGTTGAACCACAATTCAAAAGCATTGTGTGATTTTCATTGGTTAATTTTCATAGACTTTTTATTTATTACCACTTTTGTCAGATTCAAGTTATTTCTGTGACCATTGTGGGTTTTTCTTTCATTAACAGAGGGGTACCAACTCTTTGACAGTAGCAGGAACAAAGCTGTTTTTGTAGCGCTGGGTTTTACATTTTGGGACAACAAACCTCCGTCTGGAGGGAAGAAGCTGAAAGTGGCAGTGCAAAGGGTGGGAGTCATCATTTAAAATGGAGGTAGCAATCCTCCGTACCTGTCTGGTGTACAGGGATGTCAGGCTCAGCTGTGATTCACCAAGCAAACGACTGGACCATTTAACTACCTGATCCAACGATTTCCTCTGTTTCAATTTTATCTTATAACCATGACACTAAAGAAAAGGAAAAAACAGATTCAATAAAAGCCCTATAAAACATTGTCATTATGGTTCGGTCAATTTGGAAGTGTGCAAGTTTCCTTAAACAATGCAAATGTTGCTGACCCTTTTTGCACACACTTTCACAGTTCTCTTCAAAGTTTAAATTACTATCAATAATCGTCCCAAGATATGTCACCAATTTTATTTTTACACTTCTGTTATATACTGTATATATGCACTCATCGGTCACTATAGTAAGTACACCTTGCAATTACTGGGTTGGATCCCTATTGCCTTCATAACTGCCTTAATTCTTCATAACATAGATTCTCCAAGGTGATTGAAATATTCCTGGTGATTGAGATATTGGTCCATTTTGATGTGATTGTTGCTGGAGATTTGTTGGCTACTCATCCATGACACTCCATGCATGCGTCCATTCTGTCATGTTGTTTACATCATATTCTGACCCTACCGTTCGAATGTTGTAGCAAAAATTGAGTCTTACACCAGGCAGTATTTTTCCAATCTTCTGTTGTCCAGTTGTGGTGAGCCTGTGTGAATTGTTGCCTCAGTTTCCTGTTCTTAGCTGACATGAGTTGTACCAGTTCTTCTGCTGCTCTAGCCCATCTGCTTTAAGGGTCAATGTTTTGTGCCTTCCGAGATGCTTTTCTATATACCTTGGTTGTTATGAGTGTTTTTTTGAGTCAGTGACCATGTTTACATGTACATGAATAATCTGAATTTCTGTAGTTATCTGATTATTCAAGTGGCCATGTGAACAGAGTAAGTCGATGAAGACCATGTAACTGGGGTCATTACCTCAAGTGGTTTACCCTCTAGTAATCCATTTATTCAGTGCATGAACACACGCCAAAACGGATTATTAGCATTATCGGTTTATTCCCAGTAACCGGTTTATTGTGACCATGTAATTGGGGTCACTGTTGCCTTTCTGTCAGCTTGAACCAGTCTCTTCAGTCATTCTCCGCTGATCTCTGGCATCAGCAAGACATATGGGCACAGAGATATTTTCTCTTTTTCAGACCACTCTCTGCAAACCTTTTTTTTGCCATGTGTGGCAAAATCCCAGTCAAAAAACAAAAAGAAAATTAAAGCTGCGAGCAGCAATAAACGGGCCGTCGCATCCTTGCTAGACCTCGGCCTGCTCAGAGTGCGTAACTCTGCCCAGGCTCCATTCCTCCCTCCTCAACTCCTTCCCTCCTGCTGTTTTTGTCCATTCATCCATCAATACCGCCATCCATCATCAGTCCATCCATCTGTGCATTGCAAGATTGGGCCTCGGTCGAGGTATAAGCTTGTGGATTATCTCAAAAATCTAATAAGTTTATACACAGCCTAAAGGCCACTTCTGGTGAAAATTTCACCAGAAAATTTGTTTGAATGTAGACAGGGTGTGCCATCATTATAAATGTTTTGTTTTTTTTTACCTAGGAGTTGCTCTAGCTATATGTGGTATGGGCATATAAATATGTTCTAGGTAGGATAATGATCATATATATTAAGTTTGGTTCCACTTGGACCATTTATGTGTGAGTTATTGACAACTTCCTGTCCAGTAGCAGTAGGGGGTGCTGTAGCTATGTGTAATTGTTCATTATAGAAAGGTTCAGTATTGGCTAACCTTGCACCACACAAAATTTGGTTGAATTTGGACAAAGTATTTAAGAGTTATAAGGCTTTGTTTTTTTCTGCTAGGGGGCCCTATAGCTATGTGCCATTGTTATTATACAAAGATTCAATGTAGGCTACCGATCCACCACACAAAATTTGGTTTAATTTGGACAAAGTATGCCTGAGTTATAAATATTTGTTTTTTTCCTAAGGGGCACTATAGCTATGTTTGTTATTGTTACATAAATTTTTTCTGGGTTTGACTAGGTTCAGGTTCAGGTTACTTTATTTGTACTAGTAGGTAGATTTGTTTTGCAGTCAGGTGACATCCATATTTACAAACCACAATTACATTCAACATGAACACAAACACAGGTACACATGTAGCTGACTATAAACATGATAAAAGTACTCAAGGCTCCACCAATCAGGACATAGGACAAAGAGATAAGAGAAAAAACAGAGGTAAGAGAGAAGGGTCATATTAAAAAGTTAAAGACTAGTCAAAGAGGTTAAAAATTCAAAAGTCTAAAACCCAATAAAATATTTAGAACCCAAATAAAAAACCTACAAAAATATGTAAATATAAAATAAAATTAATAAATAGGTAACTGAATTATGTGCAATATATTGTTACATCTTGTTCAACTCTTTAACAGCAGCAGAAACAAAGCTGTTTTTGTAGCGCTGGGTTTTACTTTTTGGGACAGCAAACCTCCGTCTGGAGGGAAGAAGCTGAAAGTAGCAGTGCAACAGTGGGGGGAGTCATTTAAAATGGAGGTAGCAATCCTCTATACCTGTCTGGTGTACAGGGATGTCAGGCTCAGCTGTGACTCACCAAGCAAACGACTGGACCATCTAACTACCTGATCCAAGGATTTCCTCTGTTTCAGTTTTATCTGACCAAACCATGACACTAAAGAAAAGGATAAAACAAGATTCAATAAAAGCCCGATAAAAGATTGTCATTATGGTTCGGTCAATTTGGAAGCGTGCAAGTTTCCTTAAACAATGCAAATGTTGCTGATCCTTTTTGCACACCCTTTCACAGTTCTCTTCAAAGTTTAAATTACTATCAATAATCGTCCCAAGATATTTGTAGGATTGTACACATTCGGTGGTCTGGCCTTTTAGTACAGTGACTTTGTGCCTGGGAGTTTTCCTCCTAAAGTCAATAATCATATCTTTAGTTTTTGTCGTATTCAGCTGCAGGTAGGAATCCTCACACCAGTGAACAAAATCATCGACTACTGGGCCGTGGCCACTCTCACCATCCTGGAGGAGACTGACAACAACTGAATCATCAGCATACTTTATAATGTGTCTGTTGTCATGTCTGCTCCGACACATGTTTGTGTACAGGATGAAGAGTAGTGGTGACAACACACACACCTGAGGAGAGCCAGTAGAAGAACACTTTTGGTCAGACAATGTGCCATTGACCCTTACTCTCTGTTGTTGGTTAAAAAATCCAGAATCCAACCCACCAGATTATTACTCAAGTCAAATTGTTGCAGGAGCCTTTCAACTAAAATATGAGGTTGGATTGTATTAAAAGCGGAAGAAAAGTCCACAAATAAAAGCCTGGCGTGTGTCCCATTAAAATCCAGATGTTCAAAAAGCATGTTAAACAGAGTGACAGTGGCATCCTCCACTCCTCTGTGACGCCTATAGGCAAACTGCAAAGGATTCAATGCATGCTCAGTCTGCTTTAGGACCTCAAATCTGACCAGTTTTTTAAAAATTTTCATTAAAATTGAAGTCAAAGCAACTGGTCTAAAATCATTTACCGTTTTAGGACAGCTGGATTTTGGAACGGGGACAACTACAGCATCTTTCCAGATCTTAGGCACATGTTGTGTCTGTAAGGACTTATTAAAAATGTAGTGAAATACAGGACTCCGTTCATGTGCACAGGACTTTACCAAGCGCCCACATATATTATCAGGGCCCTGACTTTTGTTCACTTTTACAGCACAAAACGCCCTTTTAATATCCTGCACCTCAATATTAAAGTGCTGATTGTCTTTGAGTTTCTGTTTCAAACCTTGGGTTTCTATGCTATAATCAAAGGAGTCAAAACGACCATAAAAACAATTAAGAGCATTAGCCAGCTCTGTGTCTGAATTAAAACCATCTAAAAACACACGATTACTGCGCTCTGTGCTCTGAAGGCCTGCAATAGTTTTCATACTGGCCCAGGCTGAACCAAGTTTCTTTGTTGCCATCTTGCTTTCCAACTCTGATTTATAATTCTGTTTTGCTCTTAAAATTTCGGCCTTCAGCTCTTTTGTGGCAACCTGCAGCTCAGAAACAACCCCCTGTTTAAAGGCAAGTGCTTTCCTCTGTAAGCAGGATTTAACTGATTTTGTAACCCATGGCTTGTTGTTGGGATATATTTTGACACGTTTACGTGGAACGATCATGTCTCTACAGAAAGCCATGTATGAGCATGTCACATCCACTAAAGAGTCCAAATCATCTCCGCAGGACAGTGTGAACACCTCCCAGTCTGTACAGTTAAAGCATTCCTGGAGGCAGTGCACTGAATCCTCTGTCCACACGTTTATGTCTGTGGTCTTTGCCTTGTCTCTTCTGAGAGCAGTTTTATATGTGGGCAGCAAATGTACACAGTTGTGATCTGAGGATCCTAAAGGAGGAAGGGGAATAGATTTATAGGCCCTCTCTATGGATCCATATCACAGGTCCAATGTCTTTTTTTGCCTGGTTGGGCAGGAGACATACTGATAAAAGTTTTTAAGTGTCTTCTTTAAAGAAACATGGTTAAAATCCCCAAGAATAAAATTTGGAGCCTCTGGGGAAATCGACTGCAACCACTGGACCACATCAAAGACGGTGCTGGAGGTGGAGGCAGCATCTGCCCTCGGGTGAATATACACAGTCGTTATGAAATGTTGGGGGAACTCATGGGGCAGATAAAAGGGGCGTAGCGATACGAACAGAAGCTCCACATCTGGTGTACAGATGCGTTCTCTGACCGTGACAGATGTACAGTACTGTTTATTAATATATAAACATACGCCGCCCCCCTGACATTTCCCCGTTACCTCTTCCTGCCGATCCGAGAGAAGTGGGGCTCCAAAGCCGTCAATACACAGGTCCGCATCCGGTCATGCGCCGTAAGCCACGTCTCCGTGTAAGCCATGACACAGCAGTTCTTGAAATCCTTCTGATATCGTACATTCCCTTGAATTTTCATCCACTTTATTTCTCAGGGATTGTACGTTCCCCATAATAATGGAAGGAAGAGGAATGCAGTTAAGCTGACGCCTCCTCAGGTTTAATCTTACGCCTCCACACTTTCCGCGTTTCCTCCTCTTGTCTCTCTTTTCATCGCTATGTCCATGAAAATCTCTTAAAATAAAGTCCGGCAGCTGCGGCACAGACTCAAACATAGATGCTGCATTATCCATGTTTAAATGCAGTAACATGTCTCTGGAATACTGTATTCTTCCTGGCGTGACTGCGATCTCGCTTACCTCCAAAACAAAGAGCCGGTAGGAAAGAAACAACAGTGCAAAAACAAGAAGGAAATCCATACTGATGGGACCAGGGAGCTCTACGTTATGTAGTCCACAAACATTCAAGGACAAAAACGACACAGAGAATTACGTTGAAACACATCAAAGTGCATAAAAACAGAGACAAAGACGTCAAACTTTTTTCACCCGCTGCCGGTTGCTGCGTGCGCGTGCGCCCACTAGTATCATATATATGAAGTTTTGCAGCAATTGGACAATCTGTGTGTGAGCTATGACAACTTCCTGTCCATTGGCAGTAGGGGGCGCTGTTGCTATGTGTGAGTCTTTATTATAGAAATTATTAGTATTGGCTACCTATTCACCACACAAAATTTGGTTGAAATCAGTCAATGTATGCCAGAGTTATAGCCATTGGAAGGGTTATGGTGATATTGCAAACTTGGCCACGCCCCTTCCGCCAAACCGCCGGGCATTTAGAAAAGTTTTTAACAACTTTTGATGGGATATGGGTATAGATAATTGTCACCATAAGTGGTACCAATCAGACTATTTATTTGAGATATTGAAGAAAACCTTAGGTGTAACCTTCATGTCTCCAAGAGAGGGCGCTATTGCTACTGATAAATATTTATAGCTATAATTGTTTGGAGGCATACCCGTATACATCATACATATCTTGTTGCCAATCCGACATTCCATTCCTGAGGTATTAAAAAAACATGATGCAAACTTTCTGATGCAAAACTTTCTACCTCCTATAGGTGGCACTGTAGATTTCTATGAATATTGTTCTATAAAACTGTTTGGAATTGGACTAATATCCATGATAGTGAATTTGGTTGAAATCCGACAATGCATACCAGAGTGATTGCCATCAGAATGGTCATGGCGAGATATCAAATTTTGCTACGCCCATACGACCAAACCATTGAGCTTTTGGAAAAGTTTTCAATAACTTTTAATGGCACATGGGTATAGATGATTGTCACCACAAATGAGCTCAATCGAACTAAAACCCTAGGACGAGTTTGATCAAATGTGTGGGCTGGAAGTCAGGTTACCACCACTTCCTGCCAAAATGGTCGACTTCCTGTTGGGTCTTGACCATCACTTCTGTGGAGTTTTTTGCATGTCTTGATATGATAAACATCTCACCTGATTTTCATCTTTCTACGCAAAAGTAAGCATGTGCCGCTTCCCATTGACTTCACATGTTAGGTGGCGCTGTAGAGCCATTTTTGTGGGGTCATTCATATTTCCTCCAAAATATTCAATTTTTTGCCAGTCTTGAGGTCCCTGCAAAAAAAAAATTGCATGTCATTCTGGCAAGCAGCGTGTGAGTATGGCATGGGAGTTTTGGCAACTTCCTGTCCATTTGCGGTGGGGGGCACTGTCGCTATGTGTCATTCTTTATTATAGAAATTATCAGTATTGGCTACCTATTCACCACACAAAATTAGGTTGAAATCAGTCAATGTATGCCAGAGTAAAAGCCATTGGAAGGGTGATGGCGATACTGCAAACTTGGCCACGCCCCTTCCGCCAAACCGTCGGGCATTTGGAAAAGTTTTCATCAGCTTTTGATGGCACATGGGTATAGAGGATTGCCACCATAAATGGTACCAATCAGACTATTTATTTCAGAGATATTGAAGAAAGCCCTTGGTGTAACCTTCATGTCACCTAGAGGGGGTGCTATTGCTACTCATGAATATTCATAGCTGTAATTGTTCGGAGGCATACCCATATACATAATACCTATCTTGGTGCCAATCTGACATTCCATTCCCGAGGTATTAAAAAAACATGATGCAAACTTTCTGATGCAAAACTTTCTGCCTCCTGTAGGTGGCGCTGTAGATTTCTATGAATATTTTTCTATAGAACAGTTTGGAATTGGACTGATATCCATAATATTGAATTTGGTTGAAATCTGACAATGCATACCAGAATTATTGCCATCAGAATGGTCATAGGATGATCATGGTGAGGCATCAAACTTTGCCACGCCGCTACGGCCAAACCGTCAAGCTTTTGGAAAAGTTTTCAATAACTTTTAATGGCACATGGGTATAGATGACTGTCACCACAAATGAGCTCAATAGGACAAAAACCCTAGGATGAGTTCGATCAAATGCACATTAATTGCACAAGGTTAAAATAAGGTCCCTGCCACTTCCTGCCAAAATGTCCGACTTCTTGTTGGGTGTAGACCATCACTTCTATGGAGTTTTTTGCATGTCTTGACATGATCAACATCTCTCCTGATTTTCATTTTTCTACGCGAAAGTAATTGTGTGCCACTCCCCATTGACTTCACATGTTAGGTGGCGCCGTAGAGCCATTTTTGTAGGGTCATTCATATTTCCTCCAAAATATTCAATTTTTTGCCAGTCTTGAGGTCCTTGCAAAAAAATGGTGTTTTCATGCTTGTTCACTATCCCAAAAATGAGATCTTAGATGGAGAAGAAGAAAAAAAAAAAGTAAAAAAAAAAAAAAAAAAAAATTCTAACAATTACAATAGGGCTCTCGCCCACTGACTTTGTCAGTGGCTTGGGCCCTAAAAATCCTAACAGTGTGGTAACACAATAGGAGATGACACTCCAGCCAAGACTTTGGGGTATTGGGGGAAGGAAAAGGAGAGATGGTAATGGGGGAAGAAGTGAGACAGGCGCCAGAGCGCTAGGGGGTATTAGGTTCAGGTTCAGGTTACTTTATTTGTACCCGTAGGTAGATTTGTTTTGCAGTCTGGTGACATCCATATTTACAAGCCACAATTACATTCAACATAAACACAAACACAGGCACACATGAAGCTGACTATAGACATGAAAAAAATACTCAAGGCTCCATCAGGGGGTATTAAACTGAATAAAGATGCGCCTTTGCCCTCGCAGTGCCAGGTGTGGGATGTATTGTGGAGAGGTAAGACGCTTTTCACAACTGAGGACTCCGGGGCGCGAAAGTATTGTGTTAAGGCAGCCATGCTCTGTGACCTGTATATGGATGTGTGTACATGCTCTCTGACGCATGTGTCAGTGTGTTCACCCTGGGTGCCAAAGGCGGAAATAAAGTGGTATAAAGGAGTTTGCTTTGGTACCCAGATTTAGTCCGTTTGTTGGAGGTGAATAAAGTTCTGTGTCATCAGCTTGTGTCTCGTCTGATTCCATCCTCCACATTGGTGACCTTGAGATGTGAAATGGAAAATGGACCAAGCTCCTCCGTGGAGACACTCCCTCTGAAGTCTCCCACTGCTGCATGGGCCTTTGCAATGAGACTCATGGACTTTTTAGCTCCACGACCTGGCCGCTTTGTTTATACGTGTGGAATCCCAGTTCGCCCTCCGGAGTCTCAACAGATGACACGAAGTACCATCATTTGGTGACTGCACTGGACGCGTGCTCCACACAGCGAGCAATGAGTCTACTCCGAGCCCTGCCAGCCCAAGGAAAATACAATGCTTTCAAGCAGCTGCTGCTGCACTGTTATACCCTTTCAGGTGGAGAGAGAGCAGAAAAGCTTCTCACCTGCTCAGAGTTAGGAGACAGATCGACCGTGGAACTGATGGAGGGCATGCTTGCGCTAATGGGCATGGACAACGGATCTTTCCTGTTTGCCCACCTCTTCCCCAGGAAACTACCGGCTGTGGCGCGAACGATCCTCGCTAACTCACTGCTGCTCATAGCCAGGGACTACCGCGCGCTGGCAGAGGAGGCAGATCGCATCATCCTGGCAAATAAGGCTCTCAGCGTTCAGGCAGTGAGACCAGGATCTCCGGTGGAACTCAGTGAGGTTGAGGAACCAATGGTAGTGGCTGGGACGGCCACCAGGAGACGCAGGAATGGGACGCTGTGCATTTATCGCCGCTGTTTTGGAGCAGAAGCGCAACGTTGTCTGCCGCCGTGCCGCTTCAAGAAGCTGGAAAACGGGACAACCAGCAGTCAGTAGCAGCTGCTACCGCTGGCGACAGGTGAAGCTGCTCTTCATTGAGGACACACGTTCTGGGAGACGTTTTCTGGTAGACTCTGGTTCCCAGAAGAGCCTCATTTTACCGGTCAGCGCGGACAGGCTGGCGGAAGGCTGTGGCTCGGCTTTCATGGCCGCCAATGGATCCCACATCATGACGTTCGGAGAAGGGATGGTGACTGTATGCTTGCATGGACGCAATTACCAGTAGGACTTTGTGGTAGCTGCATGTTCGGTCGCCATCTTAGGTGCTGATTTTCTGTGTGCTTATGGTCTCCTTGTTGACGTTTCCAACAGACGTTTAGTGGACACTGTATCTTTTTCTTCCTTGCCCAGCATAGCTTGGAGAGTTGGGCCACCAACACATGCTAATGTTCTAGCTCCAGGGGGTTAGTACCAGCATTTGCTGACCGAGTTCCCAGCTTGCACGGTGCCCACTTTTTCTGCTACGGTAACTAAGCACGGGGTTGAGCATTTTATCACCACAAAAGGTCTGCCTGTTTTTGCATGCCCTTGCCGCCTGGATGCGGCTAAACTAGCACTCGCACGCGAGGAGTTTGCTAACTTAAAACGCTTAGGCATCGTTAGGTGCTCCAATAGTCCTTGGGCATCCCCCTGCACATGGTGCCCAAGTCCGATGGGTTGTGGCATCCGTGCGGCTATTTCCGACGCTTGAACAATGCCACGGAACATGACCGTCACCCCATCCCCGCACATCCAGGATTTTTCCGTGCACCTGGCCGGGACACACATTTTCTCAAAAGTGGATCTGGTCCGCGGTTACCACCAGGTCCCAGTGCACGCAGAGGATGTTCCCAAAATGGTGGTAATAACTCCCTTTGGTCTTTTCAAGTTTTTGCGCACGCTGTTTGGGTTAAAGGACACAGCACAAACTTTCCAAAAGATGATTCGTTTTTGTCTACTTAGATGACATTTTGGTGGCTAGCGCGTCGGAGGAGGAGCACCTTGCACATCTCAAACAAGTTTTCCAATGGTTGGAAGTGCACGGGCTGAATCTTAATCTGGTGAAGTGTCAGTTCGGAATACCGGTAATCCACTTCTGGGGCCATCGCATCTCGCTGGAGGGCACGATCCCGCTGCCGGATAAGGTACACGCAGTATCGGATTTTCCGCGTCCGCAGACCATGAGGGCACTGCAGGAATTTTTGGGGATGGTCAGTTTTTACAACTACTTCCTCCCCCACACAGACCAGCTGCTGCTACCGCTGTACGGCACGCTCAAAAAGAAGAAACCCGTGGATAGCATTGACTGGACCCCCAATCGGGTCCAGGCTTTCACAGGTGCCAAAACGGCACTCGCCAACGCGACTTTGCTGGCCCACCCAGCCCCGCCAGCACAAATAGCACTCACCACAGATGCATCGGCTGTCGCGGTAGGAGCTGTGGTGGAGCAGTATGTCTCCGGTTCGTGGCAGCCCCTCGCCTTTTTCAGCCGTACTTTGCGTCACAACGAACACAAGTATAGCACTTTCGACAGGGAGTTTTTGGCTCTCCACCTGGCTAGGCAGCATTTTCAGTTCTGGCTCAAAGGTTGCGAGTTCAACGCGTTTGTCTATCACAAACCACTGACCTACGCGATGTCCAAAGTTTCAGAACCGTGGTCAGCTCTGCAACAATGGCACTTGGCCACAATTTTGGAGTTCACGACCAGCATCCAACATGTAGCCAGTAAATTTAATGTTGTAGCAGACTGCCTGTCATGCGCGCTGGTCTCTCCGGTCTACGTGGGTATCGATTTTTCCGCAATGGTTGCAGACCAAACCGGGGATGCAGACATTCACACGGTCCAGTCTGCAGCTACCGGATTAAAACTGGAGAGCGAGGTAGTACAAGAAGGGTGCCCCCCCCCCCTCGCTCTACAATGTCTCCACCGGCCACCCCCACCCAGTGGTTCTGAGCTCTTGGCACCGCCGCGTTTTCGAGTCCGTCCACTCCCTTTCACATCCCGACGTGTGAGCTTCAGTTAAACAGGGGGGGTCCAAATTTGTCTGGCCCTGCTTACGCAGGGATGTGAAAGAATGGGCCGCAATGTGCGTCGCATGCCAACGGGCTAAGGTGCACAAGTTTTGAATGTTTTGATCATCCCAGACGTACATTCTGTAAAACTTACAACCATGAGACCTTATTAAACATCAAGGTACTGCACGCTGCAAGAATCGCGGCGCTCGGTTGTGATTTGGACATTCTCCGCCAGCATGGAATTCTGGCAGAGTCCCCGCTGGAAGCTACCCGGGAGAGGAGGAAGCGCAGACGGTGTGAACGCAGGCAAAAGCGTGGAAAAAGGGCCGGGATCCATGCTAGGCTAAAGGCTAACCCCTCCAGACCAGCTGTACCGTCGCTGCTTCTCTCTAACGTCCGCTCCCTCGACAACAAGCTGGATGAGCTGCGTCTGCTGAGAGAAACCCGGAGAGAGTGGAGAGACTGCTGTGTGCTTGTGTTCACGGAGGCATGGCTCCACGACAACATCCCTGACGAGGCCATTCAGCTGGAAGATATGGCGATGTTCCGTGCTGACAGAATAACGGCGAGCTCTGGTAAGAGCCATGGGGGGGGCCTATGCGTCTATGTTAACAAGAACTGGTGCGTTAATGCCACATTAGTGTCTAAACACTGCTCTCCGTTGGCGGAGTTCGTTATTGTAAATTGTCGGCCATATTATTTGCCGAGGGAATTCAGCAACGCGTTTGTAGCGGCTGTTTACATAGCGCCGAGCGCTAACGCTAATGCTAAGAAGGCACTCGGGGAACTGCACGATGCTATTAGTGAAATCCAAACTTCACATCCGGACAGTTTTGTGGTGGTTGCGGGGGATTTTAACCACACCAGCTTAAAGACTGTGCTCCCCAAGTTTAAACAATGTGTAGACTTTAAGACCAGAGGAGAGAATATGTTGAACTTAGTGTACACAAACACAGATGCATATAAGGCTATACCCCGCCCCCACCTCGTCCTTTCTGACCACATATCCGTGATGCTGGTGCCTGTCTACAAACCTTTATTGAAGCGCAGCAGGCCGGCAGTGAAACAAATCAGGATTTGGCCAGAGAGTGCAACCTCTGCACTGAAAGACTGTTTTCTGCACACAGACTGGGAGGTTTTCAAAATAGCAGCCTCCCAGGAAGACAAGATAGATGTGGAGGAGTATGCTGAAATGGTCACCAGCTACATCGCGAAGTGCACAGAGGATGTCACTACAGTGAAGACCATCACTATGCGGGGTAACCATAAGCCCTGGATGACTGCAGAGGTGCGCTCGCTGCTTACAGCCAGAGATGCAGCCTTCAGAGCGGAGGACAGGATCGCTCTCCGCTCAGCCAGGTCTGCGCTCTCAAAGGGAATTAAGGCGGCAAAGCGCGCCTATGCGGAGAAAATCCAGGGACACCCCTGTGACACTAGGAACACCAAGCAGATGTGGCAGGGAGTTCGGACACTGACGGGCTATAAGTCTAGGCAGGGGGTCGATGATGACGACACTTCACTTCCAGACAGGCTCAACGACTTCTTTGCACGTTTTGAAGCATCTAACCTGACAACCAGAGGGAGGGCTGGCCCACCCCCACCATCGGTCGGACCAGCTTTTACCATCAACACAGCGGACACACGGAGGACCCTAACCAGAGTCAACCCACGTAAAGCTGCAGGTCCGGACAACATCCTGGGACGTGTACTCCGAGACTGCGCGAGCGAGTTGGCAGATGTCCTGACTGACATTTATAACATCTCCCTGAGTCAGGCCATTGTTCCCAGATGCTTCAAGACCTCTAACATTGTACCGGTGGCAAAGAAACCAGTTGCGTCCTGTTTGAATGACTATCGTCCTGTTGCACTGACACCAATTGTGATGAAGTGTTTTGAACGGCTTGTCAAACCACACATTACAGCCTGCCTCCCTGCATCACACGACCCGCTCCAGTTTGCACATCGTTCAAACCGCTCCACGGAGGATGCTATAATCACCACCCTGGACCAGAAAGACACCTACACCAGACTACTGTACATTGATTTCAGTTCAGCATTCAACACCATTATTCCCCAGAGACTGATGGAGAAATTACTCCTTCTTGGTCTGAACACCGCCACATGTCTCTGGATCCTGGATTTCCTGACTGAGAGAACTCAGTCTGTCCGGGTTGGAAACAACATCTCCAACTCTGTCATGCTGAGCACTGGATCCCCTCAAGGCTGCGTACTCAGTCCACTGTTGTTTACACTTCTAACACATGACTGTGTATCCAGACACGAGGGGAACCAGATTATTAAGTTTGCAGACGACACCACAGTGGTGGGACTTATTCAGAGGGATGAGGAATCAATGTACAGGGAAGAAGTGAGAGACCTGGAGGGCTGGTGCAGGGAGAACAATCTGGTGCTCAACGTGGACAAAACGAAGGAGATGATTATCGACTTCCGGCGGTCACAGCCTGAACACGTCCCCCTCAGCATCGGCGGCTGTTTAGTGGAGAGAGTGGAGAACATCAAGTTCCTCGGAGTGCAGATCTCGCAGGACCTGACCTGGAACAAGAATTCCTTGGGGATCAGGAAGCGGGCTCAGCAGAGACTGCACTTCTTGAGGAAACTCAAACAGGCCTCTCTCCCATCTGCATCCTCAGGACCTTCTACAGAGATGTGGTGGAGAGTGTTCTGACGTACTGCATTGCTACATGGTACTCCAGCTGCAGTATGTCAGACAAAAAAGCCCTGCAGAGGATAGTCAAGGGAGCTGAGAGGGTAATTGGAGTCTCCCTCCCCTCTGTCCAAGAACTTTTTCAGAACCGTTGTAGGAGCAGGGCACTGAACATTGTCAAGGACCGTTCTCACCCCCTGCATAAACACTTTGAACTCCTGCCATCTGGCAAACGATTCCGGAGCATCAGAGGCAGAACCACCAGACTGATCAACAGCTTCCTTCCACAAGCTGTCAGGATGCTGAACAGTTGACCCGGAATCTCTCATACATACTACTGCACCACGGACATTATGTATATTATTTTTATATTATAGTTAGTTTTTCCCAAGTATGTCTCAGGGATGTGTGAATGGATGGGGGTGGGGGTGGGGGGGTGAAGATATGTGTGAGTGTGTCTTATATCATGCTGCATCTATTCATATGGATGCCGAGAGAAACGCAATTTCATCTTGCCTGCACTACAGTTGTATGTACAGCAATATGACAAAGTTTGATTTGATTTGATTTGACAAGCACACCAAAGCCCCCTCGAGCCTTTTCAAATTCCGGCCAGGAAGGTTGACCATGTACACGTGGATTTAGTGGGTCCCCTTCCGCTGTTGCAGGGGTTCACACACCATTTAACAGTCATGGACTGCACTACACATTGGCCGGAGGTGGTTGCACTGAGTTCCACCACGTCTTCCGAGGTAGCCCGAGTGTTTTTGTTGGCCTGGGTCGCACTGTTTGGATCCCCGTTGGACATCATGTCTGACAGGGGTCCGCAATTTGTTTCGGAACTCTGGTCTGCGATGGCTGACGGACTGGGGGTCAAAATCCACCGCACCAACACGTACAACCCACAGGCTAATGATTTGTGCGAGCGTTTTCACAGGTTGCTTAAAGCAGCGCTCAGAGCCTCACTAACAAACGCAAATTGGATCGACTGCCTGCTGTGGGTCCTATTGGGGTTGCGCTCCGCACCTAAGGAAGATTTGGCAGCTTCCCTGGCAGAACTTGTTTTTTCTCAGCCATTGCCTGGGGGAATTTTTGCTAGAGAGCCCCACGCCTGGTTTTGACCTGCCCACGTGCCTTTTTTCCGGGGCAGAGGCTGGCAGCGTCCCGGGGCCAGCACACCATTGTTTTCACCGCACTTTCATTCCAAAACGTTTGGAAAACGCCAAATTTGTTTTTGTGAGGCACAACGCCCACAGAACACCGCTACATCCACCGTACGACGGGCTGTTCAGAGTGTTGGAAACAGGGGCAAAACATTTTGCGTTAGACTGGGGGGGGTTAAGGAAACCATCTGCATAGACGGGCTGAAGCCTGCTTACATCTTGGCAGATGAGCAGGTGGTGCTGGTCCAAGCATCCCGGCGCGGATGCCCATCTATGGTGGAGCCGCAGGTTGGTGTTCCCCTTACAGAGAACTGTTTTCAGGAGACTAGATCTTTCCCCTCCCCATCCTTTCCCTTTCCAGAGGATGGCCCGCCAGAAACCGAGTTTTTCTCCTACCCATCTCGACAGCAAGGCACTTCGGCCAGCCTGACAGCTCCACGTTACAGCCGTTACGGGCGCTTGCTCAAGCCCAAAGGACCGGAGGGTTAGACCCCCTTCTGGGTGTTCGGGGGTTAGGGGGCTGTGTGGTGACACAATAGGAGATGGCACTCCAGCCAGGACTTTGGGGTATTGGGGGAAGGAAAAGGAGAGATGGTAATGGTGGGGGGAAGTGAGATGGGTGCCAGATCGCTAGGGGGTATTAAATTGAATAAAGATGCGCCTTCACCCCCGCAGTGCCAGGTTTGGGATGTATTGTGGAGAGGTAAGACGCTTTTCACACCTGAGGACTCCGGGGCGTGAAAGTATTGTGTTAAGCCATGCTCTGTGACGTGTATATGGATGTGTGTACATGCTCTCTGACGTACAGTATGTGTCAGTGTGTTCACCCTGGGTGCCAAAAGTGGGGATAAAGTGGTGTAAAGGAGTTCGCTTTGGTACCCAGAGTTAGTCTGTTCTGTTTGTTGGAGGTGAATAAAGTTCTGTGTCATCAGCTCGTGTCTCGTCTGATTCCATCCTTCACGACAGATGCAATAGCCCTAAAATTAGAAATTAGAATTTTATCGGATGTTATAAAACTGGCTGGGGAACCCATATTTAAATGAAAAGTAGGGCTGTTTATTATGAATATTGTTTTGAATTATGATTAATTTAAAACAGATTTTTCACAGTTTAAGAATAAAACATAGACCTGAAAATTGTTGCAATAAGTACACTTAAAGCAGCAGTGTAGTTGTATTCAGATTTTAAAAAAATAACTAAAATAGAAATTGTGCAATAATACAATAGTGCTAAAGTTGTTGCAGCATTATAAACCTTCTTCTTCAGGTGTCAGGTCTGGAACAGACATCAATGATCATGGCTTTCCATCTTTCTTGGTCACCAGCTAGGCATATCACCTCGAACTGCTTCATGTTAGGGATGACATCTTTTCGGCTATGTAAATATGTAATTCATTGTAAACCTGCCAGTTTGTCATTACAAACCTAATTTTGGCAAATACACATTTTTTGCAAATCCATGATGACATCAGTTATGGCTGTTTAGTGATGTGATATCACACCACTGGATGCAATTAGTACCCCCAAAAGCTTTCCCACCACGAAACACAGTGCTATGCTGACAAATTCAACATTCAGTCACTCACCCACTCACTCACTCATGCACTAGGTGCTATTCCAGCATGTAAGAATATACAAGTGTCAGAGCTACAGCTAGATAACCAGACACTCAACTGTTGATTGAGGAATCACCAGTGAAATGACATATTGTCAATTCCAAAAGGTGCAGAGATGGAGATAAATAGTTCTGGGCTCCACTAGAATTACAGGGGCATGTAACCCAACAAGACAGCTTCTAATATAAGGAGGAGAAATCTGCTTGCAGGGAAAAAACAGAGATAGCAGTAGCTTCTTGACGACAGGTAAAAGACACAGCTGACACAAACTGTCAGCCAACTCCCATGGAGCACTAGGACTACAGATTTGCAGTCTTGCATTTTGGTAAATGCTGATAGCCTGAGCAGCAGGCGGAGGACAACTAACAGTACCACTGCAATGCTGAGAAGGAAAACAAGAGGCTATAATTAAGACAACTAAATGCTAATAGCTATCAACATGCTGTTTACACTTTTAGTTATTTGAATGATGCTCAGTCATCTGCAGAAGTCATGCCATAAAACAGAGCAACTTGAAGGCTGTTTCACAGGGCTGTGAACAAATGTGGTGCAGCTGTGTGGAAAATCCACTTGCAATTTTTTTTCCACACATGTCAACTGTTTACACAGTTTCCGTGCAAAACTTCCAGCATGCAAAGATCCAAAGTTTCGTTTTGCTTTGACCACTTCAGTATATTTTACAAAGCAATGCAGTGTTTTTGGCCAGAGCAGATTTAGTATGCTAGTGCCACAATTATTTCCATTTAACAAAGGAGGCTTATTACTATGTTAGAAAGTACTTTAAGTTCCATATGAACATCAGCTGTGATGCCTGTGCTGTCTGTTGCAGCTCAGGTTAGCTCCTTTCTCCGCCAATAAATAAAATTTCATCAGCTACATACCATTGTCATAGCTCAGTTTCTTGCTGATCCCGAGTTGTCCTTGATCGAGTACTCATTTGGTACTTATATAAAATTGGATGCGTTTTCCTTATTTGACCTGGAAGTGACATCACCTGAAAAAAAGGATCTCCTTGATTCAGTAGTATTTTTTCACAAAAAAAGTTGGCGAAATCTGTGCTCTGTGTGAAAAAGCCTCAATTGTGTAATTAATTGCTTTCTTGGTAGAGAGTATAGATTAGTAAATTAAAGCAACTAAAGTACAGGGTGCCCATAAAGTCTCTTTACAATTTAACAAATTTATTACAAAAGCAAATGAATAGACATTGTGGAAACTACTACAAAATGAGGAGTAGATGTTGAAGGGTTGTTTTTTTTTTGCCTCATTTAATACACCTCTATATGGGCACCATTAGTTGCACAGAGCACATCAAGACAGTACTCGATTTCTTGCCATGTTCACTGTAGCATAGCCTCATCAATGGTGACAATGGCATCAATGATCTTTTGCTTGAGGTCGTTAATGTCCCGTATCTTTGTTCAGTACACAATATCTTGAGCATAACCCCATAGAAAGAAGTCCAGGGGAGTGATATCTGGTGAACGAGGTGGCCAGGGAATTGGGCCATCCCTTCCAATCCACCCGTCTGGAAATATTTGATTTAGGAACCCACGAACATTGAAATACACAAATGCAGTGTAATAAAAAACTTTGATAACGACTGAGTACATAGAACAAATCTGATTAACATATCTCATCAACTGCTTTTGTAATAATTTTTTTTTAAACTGTAAAGAGATTTTGTGGACACCTTGTATATTTTCCCAGGTTTGTGTCTTCACAGCTTATGTAATATACAAATATATGTACATCTTAAACATTTGTTTTTTCACCAGGAGTCCTAGGACCCCCAGGGGGTCCTTGAGAGAATGTTTAGGGATCTTTGAGAAATTGTCTAATTTCAGTTCTTCTTTCTATTCTTCTTCATGTGTTTTAAAGAGGTTAATGACCTTGTTAAGATGTGCTAGAGGTTGTGGTAACTAAATGAAAAACAGTGATGATTAAATATTTGAAGATGAAAGATTCAGGCTCTGTACTAATGGAGCTGCCGCCATGGTTGGGCGCACCAAATTCTTCATTAGAAGAGTGAAAGAGAGACACCCAGATGTTGTTATATACTGTTTTTTTTTTTTTCGTTTTTTTTTTTGCACTGCAAGGGACTCATTGCCAAGACTTTATGTGCAGACCTCACTTCTGTGTTGGATGATGTCATGTGGATGGTGAAATTTGTAAAGACACAACATCTGAAAAGCCACATATTTGCATCTTTATGCAAGGAAATAGGAGCAGAGCATAAAACCTGATTGCTCCATACTGAAGTCCAATGGTTGTGGACCTCTGTAGTGCCGGCCCATGTGTATGAGCTCTATGAGGAACTAAAAGGGTTTTTGACTGACAAGGGGTGTGATAATGAAAAGCTGCTTGCAAGTGATGAGTGGTGTGCAAGGCTGGCATACCTGATAGATATAATTCAGCATATGAATGAACTAAATGTAAAAATGCAAGGCAAAGAGCTAAACCTGCTCACAAGCACAGGCAGAATGAATGGATTCTGTTCAAAGGTACACCTCTGGCAAAAAACATCTGGATAGTGCTAACCTTGACATGTTACTGCCAGAATATCAGCTTTGTGTTCATCTAAAAAGGTCCAAGTTTGACACTGAGCGAGTATAATCTAATTACAAGACTAAATTATCACTATATATGTTGTAATAGGCCACAATGTGCCATTTTGTAACATTTTTGGTTGATGGGGTTCTCCAAGATTTTTTCAATGTAAAAAGGGTTCCTTGGCTCAAAAAAGGTTGAAAAACACAACATTAAAAGAAGCTTACATATAATTATCATAAATAATTAAAAGCATATCATGCAATGTAAAGTAGCAAGAGAGGGAGAAAGTTATCTTCTCCACTACAGGTTGTCCTTGGGTAAGGCACTGAAGTTGTTCCCAGCAGCAGGTGAGCACTTCACATGGCAGCTCCACTGCCATCGGTGGTTGAATACACACAGTGGATAATTATCTCTGGCACTCGACCAACCATTGTTGCTGTGGACATTTTAGTATTTGTTTGGCAACAGCCCGGCTCTCTCAACAGGGTACTTAATGAACTGTAGATCTCTGAGGAACAATAGCATTGTTGAGCTGGCTCAGTCAGCCTCCAGGGACCAAATCTGACATTTGTTTTAGACTGGAGTGACCCTTACAGTACACTAATATAGTATATCATATGACATATATGTATGATTGATGATGGAGGAAAATAACCTTCAAGTGATGTGAATTTTTGAGGTGTATCACAGGCAGTGTGGTAGCAGCTATGGCACTACCACAGAGTTTTGACACATTTAGCTAGTTATCAACATTTCAGTGAATTTAAACATTAAGCTATTGTAAATTAGAAAAAGGACTACAGGAACTGTAACTGCTCACTGCATAAATCCTTTCTCTCTTTTCAGTCTATGAGAATGAGAACTACTCTATTTTTTTTAATTAATTTACTTTTATTTAGTCAATGACAAAAATAATTTATTTGCAATCTGAGATAACCATATAAAAACTACACCAATATATTCATTCATCTTCTACTGCTTAATCCTTTTCGGGTCACGGGGGCTGGAGCCTATCCCAGCGTCTTCGGGCGAGAGGCAGGGTACACCCTGAACAGATCGCCAGTCCATCACAGGGCCAACACAGAGAGACAGACAACCATTCACTCTCACAGTCATACCTAAGGACAATTTAGAATCCCCAGTTGATGCCAATTAACCTAATGTGCACGTCTTTGGCCTGTGGGAGGAAACCGGAGTACCCGGCGAAAACCCATTCGGAAAACATGCAAACTCCACACAGAAGGGTCACTGATGGTCAGGGGTTGGATCAGACCCATGACCTTCTTACTGTGCTGTCACACTGCACCACTGAGCTGCCCTACACCAGTATATATATTTTTTAAATAAAGAAAAGATATACACCAATAGATGTTTTTCTTTATTTTTTTGTGTGAACATAGTCATCTACTGTAAGTTGTTTGTATTTAGTTTTAGGTTTGTTTGTCACATGAAAACTTTAGGGGAGGTCAGTGGTCATCTACAAAGAACTCCACTCAGGAGAAAATGTTTCAAATATAAAACCTCGACCCTCCAAACCCTCAAAAACGAGTTTCATCTAAATCTTGAAAATACAATGTACTTTAATGGAAAGCTGCTATTTGTGTATATGTCTGTCAGATTAAAACATTGTTTTCTTGGATTTAAACTTTATCTTTAACATGTTATGGAGAAATGTGCTTGGCATACCCTCCTCCCAATCAAAATAGGAACTGAAAACGTTTTTCCTGTGCGGATGGATGAATTTGCTGAGGGATTCAGTGAAAGTCTGCAGTCTACCCAAGTCAAAGAATGACTGAGATTAGATGTCCCACCTGTGTGTGTTTGTGCACATGAGCAGCTTTTTGCTTTGATGTCTAAGGAGGCACAGATAATGTGTATTTTGAATAAAAATAAACCAAGACATTTATATGTTTTTAGTACCTTGACCTCTAATATTGAATAAGTGTATTTGATATTGATTACAGCTTCAAATCCCTTGGATTTTGTCTCGTAGATTTATGGAGGTTCGCTAATTTTTCCTGAAATGATCCTCACTACCGTTTCATTTTGGATTAAAAGCATCTGTGAACTGCCTTTAAAATGTAAACCAAATAATTAATTTTATACCCAACTACATCATAATGAAGGTGAAGTCTTTTCTTCTGTAATACTGTCCTAACACCATGCTAAGTGTCAATCCAGGGTAAACATCCTGGGCAGGTGTACAAAGATACAAAAATCCATAGTCAAACCAGAGGTATACAGTGTAGGTCAGTGATTCTTAACCATAGGGCCGCGGCCCAAGTCGCCACCAAGAGGGATGCAAAAAACTTTCATCAGAAACACGTGTGGGCCGCGAGGGCCATGGGACGGCAATTGAACACCAGAGATATTACTGATTATACTGACGTCCATGAGACACTCAGTTGCAATACAGCTTCCCACCAATTGGTGGCGGTAATGCGTAAGTCAGTTGTTTACAAGCTCAAAGGTAAACAGAAGAAGACACTTAGCCAGCTGCTAACCCCAAGAGAAAGTTATGGAAAAGTTTTTAAAAAGAAAGAATGACAGTGAAGATGCCCAAAATGGTAAAATTATACACAAGTACGATCCTGACTTCATTAGGTACGGCTTTGTGAATGGAGGAAATGAGGCAGAGCCAAGAGCCCAGTGGGTGGAATGTAGGCTAACGCTATCAAACGAAGCCCTGAAACCTTCAAAATTAAAGCGACACTGAAACGAAGCATCCAGTGCTTGTGGGAAAGCTGGTGGAATCTTTAAAGAGAGAAGAACATGGGCTACAGATGCAGAAACGGTCTGTCGTGTCAGTGACTGGTAATGTGCTTCGAAAGCCAGCTACCTCGTAGCCAAATGTGTGGCACAGAGTAGGCATTCATCATAGCAGAGTGACTGGCTGCTCCAGTGGACACAGGTGCATCTCAATAAATTAGAATGTCATTGAAAAGTTGATTCATTCCAATAATTCAATTCAAAAAATGACACTCCTACATTATATAGATTCATTACACACAGAGTGATATATTTCACGTGTTTATTTCTTTTAATTTTGATGTTGAGGGCTTATAGCTCATGAAAACCCCAAATCCAGTTTCTCAAAAAATTAGAATATTACATAAAATTAATTAAAAAATTTTTTTAAAAGAAATGTTTGCTGACTGAAAAGTATGTCCATCTACACACACTGGTCTGGGTTCCTTTTGCAAGAATTACTGCATCAGTGCGGCTTGGAATGAAGGCGATCAGCCTGTGGTACTGCTGAGGTGTTGTGGAGGCCCAGGTCGCTTTAATAGCAGCCTTCAGCTCGTCTGCATTGTTGGGTCTGGTGTCTCTCATCTTTCTATGGACAATACTCCATAGATTCTCTATGACGTTTAAGTCAGGAGAGTTTGCGGTCCAATCAAGCACAGTGATACCATGGTCATTAAACCAGGTTTTGGTACTTTTGGCAGTGTGGGCAGGTGCCAAGTCCTGCTGGAAAATGAAATCGGCATCTCCATAAAACTTGTCAGCAGAGAGAAGCATGAAGTGCTCTAAAATTTCCAGATAAGACAGCTGCACTGACTTTGGACTTGATAAAACACAGTGGACCAACACCAGTAGATGACATGGCTCACCAAATCATCACTGATTATAGAAACTTCACAATGGACCTCAAGAAATGGATGAAGAAGTGGATTCTGTGCCTCTCCACTCCTCTTCATGATTCTGGGACCTTGATTTCCAAGTGAAATACAAAATTGACTTTCATCTGAAAAGAGGTCATCTGCTGGTGTTGGTCCACTGTGTTTTATCAAGTCCGAGTCAGTCATCTACCAGGAAATTTTAGAGCACTTCATGCTTCCCTCTGCTGACAAGCTTTATGGAGAAACTGATTTCATTTTCCAGCAGGACTTAGCACCTGCCCACACTGCCAAAAGTACCAAAACCTGGATTAATGATCATGGTATCACTGTGGTTGATTGGCCAGCAAACTCTCCTGACCTAAACACCATAGAGAATCCATGGAGTATTGTCAAGAGGTAAGATGAGAGACACCGGACCCAACAATGCAGACGAGCTAAAGGTCACTATCAAAGCAACCTGGGCCTCCTTAACACCTCAGCAGTGCCACAGGCTGATTGCCTTCATACCATGCAACATTTATGCAGTAATTCATGCAAAAGGAACCCTGACCAAGTATTGAGTGTGTACATGGACATACTTTTCAGTCAGCCAATACTTCTATTAACAATCAATTTTTTTATAATTAATTTTATGTAATATTCTAATTTTTTGAGAAACTGAATTTGGGGTTTTCATGAGCTATTAGCCGTAACCATCAAAATTTAAAGAAATAAACACTTGAAATATATCACTCTGTGTGTAATGAATCTATATAATGTAGAAGTGTCATTTTTTAATCGAATTATTGAAATAAATCAATGTTTCGATGACATTCTAATTTATTGAGATGCACCTGTATGTGAAGTGAGATAATCGGCGAGGCTGCTGACCATCCCACTCTAAAATGATACGGTGAGTCACAGTGTCATGGACATTGCCTCAGACATACAGCATGCCATGCAAAAATGAATGAATGAAAAAAATAAATCAAATTCATTCACGGACTGTAAAGCTATATTTTCATTTGCATTTTAAAATTGATTTAAAGTTTATTTAATTTGAAACTTCTATTATTAATCTATTTTAATCTATTTTTGTGTTAATAACCCTTATGTGAGCCTTTAAATTTGTTCTTGTAGCAGCTTGACGTCTTTCATGAATTGTTATAGCCTGTTTGGAAGAGGTGAATATAAAAAGGGAGTTGTAGTTTAGACTGTTGTGAATATTATTGTTCTGCCAGGCAAAAATGAATAAATGAAAAAAGAATCAAATTCATTCAGATTAAAAGGCTATATTTTTTTTTCATTTGCACTTAATTTAAACTTTATTTACACTTTATTTAATTTCTGTTCTTGTTGCAGCTTGATTTGTTCCATGAATAGACGACTGTTTGGCGTCTTGTTGTATGTGCAGGTTTACATATGAATAATAAATAAATGGGATGATCACATTGTATCATGCCTTTATGACGAGGTTTTAACTTGTTAAGCTTAAGTTAAATGGATGTTAAGTTATGTTAAATGGATTTGATTTAGTCATAGAATACAAATCAAACCAGGCGTGAGATCAGTTTATTAAACCAATACAATGTTAATATTTGAATGGGCCGCGGGACACTTTTTTTTTTTTCCACAATATTTTTTATTGAACCTTTTTTTTTTTTACAAAGATGGCACAAACAGTCAGACACTAACACAAAAGTAATTTAAAAATTAAAAAGAATAACAAAAAAAACTAGAAAAGCACTCGGAGAGCGCAGACCTCCGCCAAGCGCCACAGTTCCCCTGTGGGCATGTTGTCCTGTAATTTTTTTTTTTTTTTTCAAGTGTTCTGATGATTTTTTGGCAGAGTTACATGCACAAAAAAAATTATTGAAAATGGCCCCATCTCGCAATGTTAAATAATAATAATAAAAAAGAATCCTTTAAAAAATTCCTGGATCCAGAAGGTGATCCGGATCACCACCAAAATGTAATCATCTGTAGGATACCCCATTTCTGACAATCTCTGAAAATTTCATGAAAATCCGTCCATAACTTTTTGAGTTATCTTGCAAACAAACAAAGAAACAGACAAACCAACACCGATAAAAACATAACCTCCTTGGCAGAGGTAATAAAAATAAAATAAAATTGTGTAATAAAAACAACAACAACCATTAACAAACACAAGTCAACAACAATGCTCCTCTGTTTGGTCTAGGTAATCTATTACATAAGAATGCATAATATACATTCAACAGCTTGGAATCTGCAAGGTCCACACATATCATTCACCTTCTTAGACTAGATTATTTGTTTATTTGACAGGGACAGTGCAATAAACATAGACAATTAATCAAATGACAATCAATCTGATGTGTTGCACAAAGAGTGTATAACTATTAGGTAATTTGCAGCTCTTGTCCCTGGATGGGCTTGAGAAAGGAGAAACAAGTAAAAAGAAAAAAGGATAAGGAAAAGAAAAAGAAAAAATGAAAACAGAATAAACAATAACCACATACATCAGTGCAAAAAAGATTATAAATACACAATATAAAAACCTGATTCACATTTGCCTATTTCAGGCCTCCCTCCCTTCGTCACTCACTATAAACAAACACATTCATTCCTTCCCTTCATTCACTCTCACCCTGCAGACAATCATTTCATACATGGGTACATTCTTGTTTATTTTTCAGCCAGTTTTTAACCTTTGTAGTGAATGTCTTCAGAGGTTATGTTTAAATTCTTTACATAATCAATGAAAGGTCTCCATATATTCTCAAACACATTTTCCTTTGATTTCAGTATATATGTTATTCTTTCTAGTGGAAGGTTTGTTAACATCTGTCTTAACCACTGAGTCACATCTGGTCTATGAATCTTTTTCCACAGTAGTGCAATACATTTTTTTGGCATTAAGCAAACTGAGGTCTATGAATGCTCTTTCACTCTTATTAAAGTTATGTTTTTCTGGATACAGACCCAACAAAAACAGTTTAGGGTTCAATATGATTTGTTTTGAAATTATTTTTTCAATTGTTACCCTCACCTCTTCCTAAAACATTCTGATTTTTCTACATTCCCATAAACAGTGAAATAGGGTTCCTTTACTTTCCATACATTTTGTGCATGTATCTGGTATGTTTTTGTTATATCTATTTAATTCCACTGGTGTAACATACATCTGCATTAACCATTTAAAATGTATCAGTTTAAGACCGCGGGCCACTTTTTACTGGAAAATTTGGGCCCTGAGGTCAAAAAGATTAAGAACCCCTGGTGTAGGTTACTACAACTACAGTGTAGGTTACTACTACAACTAGGGCACCGGAGTGGTGGCTTAATTGATGGGGCATCTGCCCCACAACCGTGAGGTTAGGGGTTCAAGTCCCAGCTCGGTCATACCAAAGACCATATAAAAATGGTACTTCCCGCCTTCTAGCTTGGTGCTCAGTGTAATAGAATGGGGGAAGGAGAAGTTGTTTGTGGTGGTGCCATGCATGTCAGAGACCCCTCTGATTCTAGATGTGATTATCATTGTAGATAGGAGAAACATAATTTCATTCTACTGTACATGATTGGCTGAATGGACTGAATGACGATCGAGATGGCTTCTTCTTCTTGTAGGTTATGCAGATGATTTTGTGCCCAAATGTATTATATGGAGGAAGAAACCAAACCTAATTTCAGTGCAAAAAACAAAATGAAACATTCATTCATTCATTCATTCATTCATCCATCTTCTTCCACTTAATCCTTTTTGGGTCGCGGGGGTGGGGGGGTGGGGGGGCTGGAGCCTATCCCAGCATCTTTGGGCGAGAGGCAGGGTACACCCTGGACAGATCGCCAGTCCATCGCAGGGCCAACACAGAGAGACAGACAACCATTCACTCTCGCAGAAACAAAAGATTCAAATGCATGTAGTTTTTTTTGTACAGTATGCAGTAATTTTTGAACGTGTTTGCTTTATGCACCATAACACATCAGTATTTTTGTTTGATATTTATATTTAATGTGCTATATGCTAAGAGCATCTGACAGTTTGTGCAATTAAAAAAAATTATAGATTTCTTCATTGCACTGAATATTGTCGTTGTGTTGGTGATAGAAAATTTAATAAATGCAATGATGGGGAGTAATAAATGAGGTTTACTCAAGAACATGTATGTGGGATGTTTTTTATTTTACCTTTGTTTGACAACATTTAAGATTTAAAAACTTTTTCTTTACTCAAAAAAATGGTTGTATTCTGAATTGCATTTGATTTTACCGATTTCAAAACTGGTTAGAAATGTGCTTGTTTAGATTTTAGTAACTTTTTCTAATGAGGAATTGCTTCATCTTTAATAATTTAAGTAAATTTATTATTCTATTTCAGTAGAAAAGACAATAATTTATATTTTATTTTTATCAGACTAAAAGTATTGAAGAGAAAAGCCTCCCAAATTTGTGAGTTAAATCACAAATTTACAAATAGTTGCAAATGTATGCGAAAGAAGTCAGAAATGTATCACAAAAAGTCAGCCATTCATAAGAAATGAGTCATAAATTTCCAAGAAACCATTTTTAAATGTATGACAAAAACCTTACAAACTATTGAGGAAAAAAGTGTCAAATCTACAAGAAATGTACACACATTTCACAAATTTATGATTGAAAAACACAAATTTAAATGAAAAGTTTTTCGAAGTAGTTTAAATTATGAAGAAAAAGTCATACAGTGGGGAAAATAGGTATTGAATGCATCAACAATATGAGGAGAGGAGAATGGATGAGAATGGAGAGGAGGACACTAAATAAACTGCAATCCATCATGGACAATCCCGATCACCCCCTCCACCGCACACTGGACAGACAGCGGAGCACTTTTTCCAGCAGACTGCTACAGCTCTGCTGTCGAACAGTCAGGTACAGGAAATCTTTCCTGCCACATACCATTTTACTGTACAATAACTCACTCTGATGTTGTATTCTGGTCATAACAATGCTGCCATACTACACCTTACAGTCTAATTGGTACCTCACATCTCACTCTGCTCCTGATAGTCCTGCATTGTATAGCAGGTATGATTCATGTATCTATATGGGTCACCATTTATTCACCTATGATGTAGATAAGCTTTTTTAGTAGTTTTACTTTCCATGGCTAATCCCTTTGTCTAGTATGCTGTGTGTGTTTCTGTTGTTTGGTTGTCTACTGTCATGCTGCTGTTACAATGCAATTTCCCAGTTTGGGATCAATAAAGTACACCTACCCACCTACCCTACCTACCTACCTACCCACCCACCCACCCACATACGTTTCATCTTCAGCATCTTGGCAGATGGCAACAGATTCTTATCAAGGATGTCTCTATAATTTCTCCATTCATCTTTCCTTCAGTTATATGAAGTCTGCCTGTACCATGTGCTGAAAAACACCCCCACACCATGATGCTCCCACCTCCAAATTTCACTGTTAGTGTGGTGTTTTTGGGCTGGTGTGCTGTGCCATTTCTCCTCCAAACATGCTGTGTGTTGCAACATCCAAAAAGTGCAATTTTGGTCTCATCTGACCAGACTATATTCTCCCATTATTTTACTGGCTCACCCAAATGTTGTGCAACAAACTTTAAACAACCTTCAGCATGCTTTTTCTAAAGCAATGGAGTCTTGCGAGGAGCTCCTGGTCGTGGCTAGTTTATGGTAAAATAATGTTCTGTCCACATCCAAATGATGGCTCTAACAGTGCTCCCTGGAACATTCAGCAGTTTAGAAATGTGCCTGTAACCAATGCAATCATTATGTTTTGCAACAATAAGGTTGAGGTCTAGAGAGAGCTCTTTGCTTCTACCCATCATGAGTTCTTTGTGGTATGACAATCTGATATTCACAGACCTGTTTAAAGGCTATCAGTCAGGACCTAACCAGCTGAAATTAATATGCACTGATGGGGGATGAGATGGCTTCCTAAACTGATGGATTTCGGCTGGTTTCTTGGCTTTCTATGCCTTTTTGCACCTTTTTCTTTGTGTTCAATACTTATTCTCTGTGTCATTCCACTTTAATAAATATAATGTGTTTTGTAAACACAGTTGCCTTGATTTCTTTGTACTAGGTCATGCCTATAGAAAGCAGTTATTCTTGTCTTGTCTAAAAACAGGTAGCCCAATTAGGCTTTACAGGCCCAAATGTAGGCTGTATATGACAGTGTGATACAAAGAGCTGTAGTGTATATGTAGGCAATCCCACACGTTAGACTTTGACACATATGAAAGGGGATGAACACTAAGATTTATTTGATTGTGTGAATATTAATTACAGAATTATTGAAAATGAATGGGACATCCAATATTCACAACTGTTTAAGAACCCTGGTTTATTTGTTTTTCCAACTTATTTGTGTGATCTTTTATGAGTTGTATTCATAAATGTTGTATCTTGCACTTTGGGAAATGGGAGTTGTTCAGTCATCATTATGATTGTTTTAGTTTATATGTGTAGTTTATAGTCTATCTGTAGAAGCATGCTCAAATAACGAGGCTGAGTTTCAGTCATAAAACCAGCTTTATTTGACAGAACGCAGCTTCTAGCATTCTCAAAGCAGGAAAGAGAAAGAATCATACTTCAACCCCCTTTTATACATTTCCAGCATCAGAATTCAAGCCACATGGTGTCTTCAGTCAACATACAGTTACAAAGCATCCCCTTGAAGCTTCACCATTGTCTCTCATTTCCTGATGAACCGGAATACCCTCCGGGGCGTCTTCTGTGGGACAAAGAGACAAATCTCACACTTCCTTGTTACCTCCTGTAGATTCGAGTCCTTAGTCCTTGCAGACGTGACACCCCGCAATACACATTCAGTCCTGTCTCTGTGGCAGCGTGAGCCCACAATGTGTGTCGGCCACACTACCCCCCCCACACGTCTAGTAAGGCAAAATCTAAATGGCATAACAAAAAGAAAAACACAAAGCACTCCATACATCGCTAATCAATCCACCAACTGCCTAGGTTTTAATCTTCTGCCGAATCTGCTGCAACCTGGCTTGGCTGCACCTGCAACATCTCTCTGCACCTGTGGATTAAAGCCGTTAGCACCTCTCTGTGAAGACTTTGGAGAATGTCCCCTCAGCGGCCTGCCCCGGCGGGGGGGCCTCGCGAGCTGCACCTCCTTCTCAGCCAGAACAAAAGCGGGTTTGAGTCTGTTAATGCAAATCAGCTCCCGTCTGCCCCCTAAATCTAGCAGAAAATGCTTCTGCCCGGTCTCCAGCACTCGAAACGGTCCGTCGTAAAACGGCCGCAAACTTGGACGCTGGGCGTCATGTTTAACAAAAACAAACTCTGCATTTTTTAAAGCTTTGGGCACAAAAATGTGTGGGAAACTGTGATGGATTGGGCCAGGAAGTGTGTTTGCTCCTGAGCCGCTCTGCCACGGCTGAGCGGGGGGGCCACTAGGTGCGGGATTATCAGGAAGAAATTCCCCGGGCAAACGAAGCGGTTGGGCGAAAACTAATTCAGCCGGGGAAGCGTGCAAATCTTCCTTAGGTGCAGAACGCAACCCTAATAAAACCCATGGAAGTTTGTCTACCCAATTTGTATCCGTTAGCGACGCTCTGAGGGCTGCTTTCAATGACCTGTGAAAGCGTTCGCATAAACCATTAGCCTGGGGGTTATACGCGGTGGTGCGATGAATCTTCATCCCCAAGCTGCGGGCCGTCGATGACCACAGCTCGGAAATAAATTGGGGACCTCTGTCGGACGTTATGTCCGACGGTACACCAAAACGCGCAACCCATGCTGCTAAAAATGCTCGCGCAACTTCTTCCGCTGTGGTTGATGCCAGAGGAACCGCCTCTGGCCAGCGCGTGGTGCGGTCTACCATCGTCAAAAGGTGTGTGTGCCCGTGTGATAACGGAAGCGGCCCGACCAGGTCAATATGCACATGATCAAAACGCTTAGCGGGGATGTGGAAAGGTTCTAACGGGGCCTTAGTGTGTCTGTGTATTTTAGCTCGCTGACACGCTACGCAGGCTGCTGCCCATTCCTTGACCTGTTTGCGCAACCCGGGCCAAACAAATTTCTCCCCCACCAACTTAATCGATGCGCGCACCCCCGGGTGCGCGAGAGAATGGACCAAGTCAAAAACACGGCGACGCCACGCGGTTGGCACCACAGGGCGGGGCCGTCCCGTGGAGACATCGCAGATTAGCGGGGGCATACCGTTTTGTTGCACCCTGTGCTCCAGCCTTAACCCTGTTGGTCCAGACTGGAGCGCGCGCACGTCCGCGTCGTTAACCTGCTCCGCAGCCATAGCTGCATAATCTAACCCAACACAGACTGGGGCTGCGCGCGCTCCCGCGTCGCTGCCCGGGCCCGCGGCCATGGCTACAGAGTCTGCCCCTATGGGGCTTGGCGGTGCTACTGCACGCGAGAGGCAGTCTGCCACAACATTGTGTTTACCCGCGACATGCTGAATATCAGTAGTGAACTCCGATATTGCGGCTAGTTGCCTTTGTTGCCGGCCTGACCAGGGTTCTGAAATTTTGGCCATCGCAAACGTTAGCGGTTTATGATCCACAAAAGCGGTGAAACGTCGCCCCTCTAACCAGAACTGAAAATGACGGATGGCCAAGTGTAGGGCCAAAAGCTCCCTGTCAAACGCGCTGTATTTCCGTTCACTATCGCGCAAGGTCCTGCTGAAAAACGCGAGGGGTTGCCAGGTACCTGCCACAAACTGTTCAACTACCGCCCCCACCGCTACATCGGAAGCGTCAGTGGTGAGCGCCATGCGGGCCGTTGGAACTGGGTGCGCTAACAAAACTGCGTTTGCCAGGGCTGATTTGACCTGGGCAAAAGCGCGCTCCCGCTCCGGAGACCATTCAACTTTATTTGCGGGCTTTTGTTTTTTTAACGCGGTGTACAATGGCTGCATGAGTCGTGCTGCGCTTGGGAGGAAACGGTTGTAAAAATTAACCATCCCTAGAAACTCCTGAAGCGCCTTGACCGTTTGAGGTTGCGGAAAATCCGTTATGGCACGCACTTTATTTGGAAGGGGAACTGCTCCCTCTGCCGAAACGCGATGTCCCAAAAAATCAATCTGCGCCACCCCAAACTGACACTTCGCTGGGTTAACTATTAACCCGTGCTCTGCCAACCTCTGGAAAACTGCTGTGAGGTGTTTTTCATGTTCGCCTTCGGACGCGCTGGCTACCAAAATATCGTCCAAATAAACAAACACGAAAGGCAGGTCGCGTAAAACTGCATCCATCATGCGTTGGAAAGTCTGCGCGGCCCCCTTGAGGCCAAAAGGTATGCGCAAGAACTCAAAAAGGCCGAAAGGCGTTATGACCGCTGTTTTGGGTACATCCTGCGCGCGCACTGGCACCTGGTGATAGCCGCGCACCAAGTCTATTTTAGAAAAAATGCGCGCCCCCGCCAAATGGACAGAAAAATCCTGAATGTGCGGAATCGGGTAGCGGTCATGAGCTGAAACGTTGTTCAACCTGCGGAAATCACCGCAAGGTCGCCACGAGCCGTCAGCTTTTGGGACCATGTGTAACGGCGAAGCCCAAGAGCTCTTGGAACGTCTAACAATGCCCAGTTTTTCCAGATTAGTGAACTCCTCGCGCGCGATGGCCAGTTTAGCTGGGTCCAAGCGCCGAGCCTTTGCAAACACGGGAGGGCCTGTGGTCGTTATGAAATGTTCTACCCCATGTTTGGCCACCGTTGCTGAAAACGTGGGGACTGTGAGTGCTGGAAACTGAGCAAGCAGAGTGTGAAACTTACCACCCGCAGCTGAGACGCTGGCATGTGCAGTTGGCAGGGCCACCCGAGCTGTGCAGGGAATAGAAAGAAAGGACAGTGCATTAATCAGACGTCTATTAGCAAGGTCAACCAATAAACCATGTGAGCACAAAAAATCAGCCCCTAACATGTTGAAACTGACTGCTGCTACAATAAATGTCCACTCAAATGAACGGCCCTGTAAGGACAGAAGCATGGTCCTCTCACCAAACGTTTTAATCGTGGAGCCGTTCGCTGCTGACACTGACACCCAGGGGGCTTTAGAAGGCGACAGCCGTTCCGCGTAGGTGGGTGTGACGAAACTCAGCTGAGAGCCCGTGTCCACGAGGAACTGTTTCCCCGAGCGTGCATCCGTCAGGTAAAGCAGCCTGTTCTCGTTGCCGAGGGTCGCAGCTGCTACCGGCCCTCGGTCTTGGCGTTTCCCTGGCGCTTAAAATTGCACGGTGGGACGCACCTGTGCGCTCTCTCTGCAAAACGGCGGTGGTAGAAGCACGAGCCGTTCTCCGCTCCGCGTCGTCTGGCTCCTGTCGCCGCCGTCGTTGGTGCGTCTGGCGCCGCGGCCGCTGTACCCGCACTGTGTCCGGACGCCGTTCCTGGACTGGCCGCCGCGGCCGAGACCGCGTTCCGCTTGTGGGCGTCGACCAACCTCTGCGCCTCCTTGCTCAACCCATGGTAGTCTCGCTTGGCCAATCGGGGTGACTCTGCCAGGGCCACTCTCACTGCTGGTGGTAGGGTTCGAAGGAAAAGGTGGGCGAAAATGAATTCGCCATCCTCAGAGGCTTTGAGCTGCAGCATCTTCACCATCAGGTCCGCAGGTCTATCGTTTTCGGCCTCCGTCAGCGCCAGGAGCCCCTCTGCTCGTTGTTGGACTGAGGGGGTGAAATGGCTGATCAGCGCGTCCTTCAATGCGCTGTACTTGTCGCTGTCTGGTGGATGATTAACCAGATCTTCCACTCTCTGGACCGTGTTGCTGTCCAGCTTCGCTACCACGTGGTAGAATCTTGTGTCATCGTTGGAGATTCTCCGGAGGTTGAACTGCGCCTCGATTGCGCTAAACCATGAGCGCGGGCTGTGCTGCCAGAAATCGGGCAGCCGGATCGTGGAGGCGGCCATCAGGCTGGCTTCCACAGAGCCCCGCTCGGGAGAATTCTGTCTGCTCATTCTCCGTCGTAGGTCACCAGTGTAGAAGCATGCTCAAATAACGAGGCTGAGTTTCAGTCATAAAACCAGCTTTATTTGACAGAACGCAGCTTCTAGCATTCTCAAAGCAGGAAAGAGAAAGAATCATACTTCAACCCCCTTTTATACATTTCCAGCATCAGAATTCAAGCCACATGGTGTCTTCAGTCAACATACAGTTACAAAGCATCCCCTTGAAGCTTCACCATTGTCTCTCATTTCCTGATGAACCGGAATACCCTCCGGGGCGTCTTCTGTGGGACAAAGAGACAAATCTCACACTTCCTTGTTACCTCCTGTAGATTAGAGTCCTTAGTCCTTGCAGACGTGACACCCCGCAATACACATTCAGTCCTGTCTCTGTGGCAGCGTGAGCCCACAATGTGTGTCGGCCACATATCGTCAATAAACTCATGCAGTACTATAACAGGACACATTTACAAATATTTGAGACCCATTCTAGTGCATCCTTTTATATTTTAGCAATATTATAAGTACAAAACACCCAACATTATTATACACAGCAGAATGACCCATTTGGCTACAACTGTTGCATAAATACATAAATAAAAAGTGATTTATTTCATTATTTGGGAATTTTTGTGTGTTTGGTCACGGTCGTCGTTTAGTCAAAGTGTGCATATGTGTCTGCATATGATATGCAATTAATCTGGCCATTCCGCTCCACAATCATGGTGGTATTATTATTAACTTTTAATTTTTAGATAGCACCGGGAGGAACGCCATGCTGAACCCGTGGTGGTGCATAGGACAGCGGTTGCA
Source organism: Pholidichthys leucotaenia (assembly GCA_020510985.1). Taxonomy (NCBI): domain Eukaryota; kingdom Metazoa; phylum Chordata; class Actinopteri; order Cichliformes; family Pholidichthyidae; genus Pholidichthys; species Pholidichthys leucotaenia. The sequence continues at coordinate 338,708,810 of CM035840.1, forward strand.
CACGGGTGAAGCAGCAGCCGAGACTCCCGTTAACTGGGCAGGCTGGGCTTGGCTCCCTGCGAAGGACTGTGCGCCCCCCCCCCCCCGCGCACCTTGTGTTCTCCACAGATACCAAATCATCCTTTAGCGCTACACAATCACAGCAACATTATAGTATATTTTTTTTAGCATTAAATCTTCAGTATTCTCTTTTTCTGGTCAAATTTGTTGCTTTTCACTTCCTTGTTTTATTTACGGAGCACTCTGGTGTGACTGGTCGTGATGCCGCGTATTATCCAATCAGTATGGAGTCAATCCGAAACCCCGCCCACACTTCTAGAAGCCAGAGTATGAGGAAATGGAGCTGTGACTAAACTTTTATTGATAAAAATTATATATTTTTAATTGACTGAGCCATTGACCTGAGATTTTCAATCAGAAATATGATCAATGAGAAAAATGTTGTGTGTTCAATACTTATTTTCCCTGCTGTAAATTTACATGGAAAAGTAACCGTGGTGTTCCGAGCGCGGATCAGCTCCGCACTTGAGTCACTCAGTATTTTCCCTTTTTTCCTCTGTACTTCTAGTTCTATTATTATTTGTCCCTTCGGTGCTTTTACTGTGACAGCACCGCGGCCGGACTTCCGGCTGTCAAGTCGAGCCGGCTCTGTCACAGCTGATTATGATTTGCTGATTACAGTTCCTCTTCACCTGTTGGCCCTTAGCGTTTGTGTTTCAGTATTTTAGGGAACAGCTGAGGCTCACTCCTCGCTGTGACCTTGTCGTCGTTCCAGGCTGGGATCCCTATCCCCGGTTCCAGTCTTTCTTCAGTGTAGGTTTTGCCCTCGCTTCATTCAATTGTAAGTGTTACTCTACAGCGTTAGGTTTTGCCCTCGCTCTCTGGACGTAAGTGTGTAATGTCTCTTTATTTCTCTCTTTAGTACACCCTCCAGGGTCGCATGTATAGGTATTTGTATTTTGCCCCACAAGGCTTGTTATTTTGTCACTCTTCTTTAATAAATATACACAAACTCTCTGTCGACATCTGGCGCCTCATTAATGCCCTGAAAAGGGCGAACATGACAGTAACTAACTTGCAACCCTCAAATGCACAGACAGACTCACACATTTAGCAGCAACAAGCCACAAATTTAATGGAAAAGCCGCTGAAATTGGTGAGAGTAAAGTTGTTACGACTCAAGAAACTTTTATAGAAGATATTTCTTCCTCAGGTAACATTTTTATACCCCACACTACGAAGTTGCGAAGGCTGTAATGTTTGTTTTGTTTGACATTTTATATTGTCGCCACAATAGCTTCTACGTTTCTGATTGGATCAACTTCAAATTTATACAGAAGCTTTAACTCGTCAATACCTTGGATGAGTTTGATTTTGAGATAAATCTAATGAGAGGTTCCATTTTTTTCAGAAGGCGTACTTATACTTTTTTTGTTCATTTTGTGTTGTCACCACAATAGCTTCTACATTTCTGATCGAATTGACTTCCACTTTTGGGGAGGGTGACTCTTTTTTTTCCCAGTCCATTTTATGTTGATCATAGTTTTCAGTAGGGGTCCCAGTTATGGGGATGTGTGGGGCATGTGAGCTTGCTCTCTAAGGTTCTTTCATTGGTGACTCCTTTTTATCCTTGAGTAGTATGAGGTAATGCTGTTTTTACTTGAAATACAATTTCTGGATACTCCACCCACCTCTGAATAAACGTAATATAAGAAAGAATAACTTGCCATCCATTCTAGGATTCATTGTATAATGTTCAGTATGTTGTACAATACAATATAGTCAATGTAACTGAGCTTATGTTGATTTCTTGTGTTTCTATCTAACATACTGAAATACCACCATTTTTATGATATACAACATTTATAAATGTACACACTTTCTGTGACTAAGAACTTAAAATCATTGTTTTTGGTCATGGTAAACTTCAGAACCTACAGATTTGGATTGCATGTCTTCAAAAAGGTCCTTAGAAATGTGGGTCTTCATCTTGTTTGCAATCGTCTTAGGTGCTTGCGATAGTAAAGTTATCAATATAATTTGGATTGTTGATTAATACCAGGGTCAAATCTACAATGTATGGCTTGGCAAATACCCTTTGCTGAACTTCATACTAAAGCACTCCTGTTAACATGATGGGAATAATCAAGCAAGGTTTTTTTTTTTTTATATATATATTAAAGATGAAAATCAAGGAGACATGAGTGTGCAACAGTAATGAAAGAAAAGCTCATAAGATGTATTTGCCAGTTTACGTAGATGAATAAATCACAATGCCGGTGCCAGACATACAACTATGGAAATATTTGGCTCCTGCTTTGTGGAACAAAATGGCTTCTCCTTTTCCTCACAGTAAATACAGAAAAGAAACCTCAAAACAAAACAGTCGAGAGGATAACCATTGATCCCCATCTAAGCCACGCTCAATCACACTTAAACGGGGCGGCTCTTCCTACCAGAGGAACCAGAACAAACCTTTAAGTCTACAGCTAATGCCCGGTTTAGTCCTCTCTCTCTTTCTCTCTCTCCCCCTCTCTTTCTTTCCCTCCTCAGAACTACCATGCTACAACTTAATACCAGACAAGCTCATGCTGGGCGGCTGGGCGGTGCTATCAAGGCCTGACCATACACACTCAGCCTCTGCCTTTGCTTTCCATTTTGTTGTCGCCATTCTTCATCTCACCCCCTCCAATTTCTATTTTGTGGGTCACCGAACCCCGGGACAAAGTGTGTCTGCCCCACCTCCTGATCCTCAGTCTCCGACACTGAGACCACCACACCACACGTTATGCTGGACGTTATGACATTTCCTCACCCCCGGGACACCTCCCCCCCCACTCCTCCTCCTTCTCGTCTCCCCTAATCCAATCAGCAAGGCCTGAGTTTTTCTAATATACTGGCGGTCTCATACTCTGACTTTATCCCTGCAGCTGTGCCGGACCGCTCATTGGCAAGATTAAGGCCTCTGCTGCTCCTCTGATCATGTATTTCAATATGAATGGGACCAATAAGGGGGTGGATTATGGCTTAGTTACTTTAGAAATCCAAGGCCCCTCTTTGATGCCCCCGGGTTTGAACGGCAGTGGCAGAACCCCGCCTGGTCTGCATGGCGTGGCTGCAACGCCACCTGGCAGTCAAATGTTTGCTCATATGCGCTCATTAAACAACACCACACTGGCACTGTGGGTACCGACTGTGGGCCCGATGGTGAGCATTGGCCGCAACCAGATGGCACCGTCACCAGTATGCCAGGTGGGGTTCGTCGTTACCACTCGTGAGATGTCTCATGGACGAAGGATGATGGAGGGAAGGGGGGGGGTTTGGGGAAGTGTGAGAAGAAGAGGAGACGCGTTGCCAAGAAGAGGAAGAGTAAACAAACAGACATTCCAGTTACCTTCTCCATCACACACACTCAGTTTGTATCTCTAGTTTATTTTTTTGCATACATCGAGTAACTTGAGCATTTGAATACCCCATACTATATATAAAGTCTGGGTGCAGCAAGATTTGCTTCTGAACCACATTCACACATTACGGTATCGTGAGCACACTGGGCCCATCATGGCAAAGCCTCTATCGGGGATTTTCATTAGTTGTCAAGGCCAGTGTCCTCTTCTCAGGAGCCCTCCTGCCCTTGTGTCTTGGGGCCCTTTGTGTGTGAAGTGCTAGAGGTGATTAATATTTGTTTTCCCTCCTCGGTGGGAGAGGAAGACCCAGCTGATCCACTCTGACCCCTTCTTAATCCCCAGCAGGTCGAACCAGCCTCCCCGTTTCCTTCGCCTCCTTTTGGGTTCTTGCATTGGAGGATGCCTGGCCCCATACTAACACTTGAGTAGGATCAGGGGATCACTCAAGACCTGTTCTATTTAATGCTCATGTAGAATTCAGAGCTGAGCCATGATGACAGGTTTCTTTATGAGGGGACACTGACTTTTTATTTGCCGTATCCTTGTACTTCTGACGCTTGTAAATAATGTCGTTGAGTCGGGTTACCTGATCAGACAAGGCCGGGGCAGGTTTCCACAACCTGTCATCGGGGTTTATTTGAAAATGTTCTAGAATCAAAGAAATGTAAGTCACAAACTAGATGATTTTGAGGAATTGCCATCAAACTGACCTCTTTACTGTTGCCACACAGCTCACAGGGTAGTTTGGACAGTTGACGGATGAAGGAAATGACTTTTTTACTGAAAATAGCAGGATATCCTGAATGAATTGGGCCAAGATGGCCAGGCTGAGAGGTTTTTAGGCTTTGTTGGGCCTGAGGAGGGGGTGTCCAGAAGGATTGAGTGGCTTGCGGGGTCTATTGAGGACTTGATCCTGTTGACAGATATACTGCTCCCTTTGTGACCACATGGCTGTGATGGAAATGGCAGGTGCAGTATGGGTAGCCAATGGAAAAAAAAAAATCTATTCTAGCGTTGTGTTTCAGTGGTTGTAAAAACACAGCTGTTTTCAGCTTTCTGAACTGGCTGCGTGCTCGGTTTCCAATTCTCTCCAGCTCCTTGTTGCCTCGTTGGCGTACTCACTAAACTCGCAAACACAGTCTTATGGTCTTAGCTCTTTATAAGAACTTTAGCAGGAAAAAATGCACACATCAGTATTAACGATCAACACTGTTGGATGAAAGCTCTTAGCAACTGGCTCAAAACCTGCTTCAGAGTAACTGATAGTAATGGGAAACTGCTTAGCAATTTAACACATGCACGTATTAACACCAGAGGAGAAGGAAAATTCAAAGTAAAGGAAGGTACTTTAAAGAAAAGAGACTTGCAAATTACTGTAGAAATACAGATAAAACAAGCATAAAATAGTGCAAACAAAGCAAATAACATGCCTGTTTTTTTGTATTGGAGTTTATTTATAAATGTGATTGGCTGTGTTTTGTAAATTAGCAATATAAGCAAATTATATGCTCAGAAAATGTGTAGAAACTTCAAAAACACATTTGATGATTTCAAGTAAATGATAAAGAGAAAATAATTATTGAAATTGGCTCAAATTGGGATCATAAAAATAATACTAATATTCCTTTTACATGCATATAAATGTATTGTTTAATTATGATTTAAACTTATATAGAACACATTTAACTGGTTAACAAAACACCATATTTTTAAGTATTTTTAAAATTTCTCATCTTTAATGTCATCATATGTCAACTGTAAACTAATAAAGGTTTGTCTTATCTTAAAATCTGCTGATTATTTCAGTAGCTGCCTTTATTAAATTATATTAAAATTTATTTTTCAAACTTAAAGTACATATCTAAATTTTTGCAATTTTTTAAAACGCCGTGCCTGACAGTCCAGTCAGCTCTGTGTGGGAGTGTATTTAGTGAGTGAAGCAGAGCTTTTAGCGCTTTATGAAGCTGTTTATTGAGCGGCGCCGAGTGTCACAACTCCTCCACAAATTAACCTTACTTTGCTTTTCCCAGTCCTCACTCCCCAGTTTTATTCCTTCTTGTTAACACCTCCAGGCACTGCTTTTTTTTTTTTGGACAAGACTTGAGACATTTCCATTAGGTGTCATGCACTTCATATATTTCTTCATTACTTTTTAAAAAATTCTTATTTTACAGTAAAATAATTACTACATTTTGAATCATAACTGATTGCATAATGTTTTCTTTCTGTCTAGATTTTCTTTTAAATGTTTTTAAATAAATGAGAAAAGAAAAAAAATGCACATTTAAAATTGAAAGTCATAAAGGAATATACTGAACAATTTAAGGCGTTAGTATTTAAAAGAAAAATTAAGAAATTGGTATACTAATCTGGAAAAAATACACAAATAAGGTTTTGAAAATCTTTAAATTAAACTTTGTATTTCAAATGAAAATTGACCTGCTAAAAATAGGCACATTTCTTCATTTCAAGAAATAATTATCTATTTTTAGATGATGTAAACAATAATAAAGTTTTTGAGCTGAATAAACCAAATAAACTCTTCTTTTTTAAAAAAAATAAAAAAATGATCACCTAAAAGATCATTGCAGCTGCACAATACCAGTGAAGATTTTTGTAACACCACTGTTATAACCGCCAAATAAAAGAAAAATCAGCTGAGAGTCAAAGATCGTCAAATTAAATCTTATACTATCAGCAAAACTGACAGAGCCGTAATGCATGCCAACGTTGTTGTCACTGTCACCTTTCACTTTCTGCACACATAAAAATTGTACCTGGCCATCGCTCTGCGGTTTAACTGATGAATGACGCTGTGGTGTGCTGCTCCCCACTATGGGGCCATTTGTGGGGAGATAAGAGAGACTTCCTGGATTAAGGAGGTGGTTGAGGTACATCTTCCAGAGAGCCTGTTTGTTTGGGTAAGACAGCTCCTTCATTACGGCAAAACTGTAGGAGGCTGGGAAGCCAACCTGTCTCCCCGATAACATGGGATGACAGCCAAAGTCTACTTAACCACCGTGAAAATTCAGCCCACTTACACTCGATGCCTTAAGTACATTATCACAAACTCCTAATGGACAGGTTGGGAAGTTTATATGAAATAGAGACAGAAATACTGAATTTAAAACACTACTTTGAACAATTGATATTTTTTGATTCACGTTCAATGGATTTTGCTGTGTGGGTGGCCCAGCATGTCTGTGGCAGTTGAATGAGTCTGGACATTAAAATGAATGAGCTCCCGATGCCAGTGTCGCTTTGAAAAACGCAAGCTGACCATCTTGTTCTTATCCAAGCCTGTGGGATTACACTCAGAACAGTCATGCAGATGTGTACACTTGACTTAGGCAGAAAAAACCTCCCTAAAAATATAAAAGAAAACATTGAGGCTAAAACAGTGAGCTTTGCTATGTTTGTGCAGCGCATTCTTTGCCATTTTTGGGTGTATTAAACACGATGAGTCATATAGTGTTCAGTTGCTCATTGTTTTCTTTTTGTTTGCTGATTTTTCTGGTACATATTTCAATATAATTGAAGAGAACAATAAAACAGCTGCTCACATATACAGAATAAATCATGATGAAATCATGCAAACTCTTCTAGAGCTGAAATTAATTAATTTTAACCTCCGGAATCCTGTGATATGCATCATATCCATCTTTTACTGCACACATCTCCTTTCAGAATCAAAATGTAATATATATATATATATATATATATATATATACACTGTATATATATATATATATATATATATATATATATATATATATATACAGTACAGTAGTTGTCAGTAACATATACATGAAAGTTGATATAGCAATATTTACAAAGGATAGACTAAAATCACAATGTAAATTCTATTTGATAGCTAGTTTAGCAATCACAATAGTTATTTTATTCATTAAATACTTAATTAATTGACAATTTCTTTGAAACCTCATTCTTCAACTTTCTTTTCCAGTCAGTCGTAAAATCTAAAATTTATAATTACCCCATAAAGATGTGATGCTGAAACTCTTGGAGTGCCATTAGAAATACTGTGTTTTATAAATTATAGTATTATTCTTGGAGAAAACTGTGGGGGGGGGGGGCACTCACAGTGACAGATTGTTTATGATGAGCAAAAGAAAAAGATGCCAGTGAACTAAAAGATATTGATAAAGACCATGTCCCAAACAGACAGCCCTGAATGATTCTGTAGAGACGCTTCTGTTAGCAGTACAACTTTTACAAATCTTATGAGCAGCACTGGAGAAAGGGACATGTAAAAATCCAGGTTAGGACTAAGTTAAGAGTGGTATTTTGTCCACCTTTAACAAGAAATATTTTGCCCAATAAGCCCAAAACGAAAGGCCAAAATATCATATTTTCTTTACATGATGATCATGACTGGAAATATTGTGATGTTGATATTGCCACAGCACCTGTAGGGAATGTGGGAAAAAATCTTATCATGAAATCTTTGAATTTGCTTATAGTGTTGTCAGTGCTGTATGTTTAACTGTACATGTATCAGAAAAGAACAGTTACTGCGAAAATGCAGTCATGTAACTAATAAACAATATATCGTATATTTATTAAGACCCGATCAGTTGTCATTTTTTTGAATAATGGCGTTATCATCAGTTTGAGTATGTATGTACAGTACACTGCTAATACAAACCCTCATAGTAATGGAGTTTTTGTAGTGCAAAATATTGGAATTACTGGATAAAATGTTGCTTTGTGTCATAATCCGTCCTGTAGGTTCCTCAAAAGTATGTGGAAAATTATTTTTAATGGGGTGTACCCAAATGTGCAGTTATCCAGATTTTTGATCATTATGCTGGTTTTCCAGTTTTCCAACTTTGGTGTGAAGATAATCACTTTTTCCCCCTTCAAACAGCTTGATTTTTTTTTAAGTTAATTAATTTTTTTCCCTTTACAAATAAATAAATGCAAATTTTGGGGGAACATAGCAACTTAATGACTCAGTCACAGCTTTGCCAAAAAGTTTGGGATTTGGAAAGCATAAAATAATAAAAATTACCTTACAAAAAATGCAAATATATGATAAAAGCCCCCAAATTTGTAAGAAATATAAAAATAAATAAATTTACAAGTACAAAAAATGTATACTTATAATAAAAAAATGTACACTGAGAAAAAAATGTTTTCAAATTTACAAGAAAAGCTGCAAATTTATGAAAAAAGCAGCAAATTTAAAGTTCAAAATTTATGATTAAAGCAACATTTCTGAAAAAGTATTGATGCTAATGCAGCTTACTGAGTGAGGGGAAAAAAGATATTCAGATGTTCTCTTTGGATTGCTTCTGAGTATTTGAAGCCCCGAAACAGGTGCATATACTGGTGCAGTTTTAATTTTCAGTAAGTTGTGCTGAAATCAACAAGTAAGTATGTATCTGAGTCAAGTCGAAATAGTTGCATGCATAGCAATTTCTTTTTCAGGGCTGATCTGCTCTGTGAGGTCTCATGTCGCCCCAGTGGTGGTGAAGGGGGAATTAGATGTAGTGTTGTCTGAGTCCCCGTTAATCCTCAGCTGATTAGTGGAATTCTCATCAAGGCTCCTTGAGAGAGAGAGAGAGAGAGCGAGAGAGAGCCTGAGAGAGAGAATGGAATGAGAGTAGGAGATGGTGGATTTCGGGAGAAAACTCCCACTTGCCTTCCTACTTTTCTTTTTGTCACTCGCTCTCCTTTTTAAATGCACCACAGGCCCGCATCTCCCGTGGCCAATAAGATCCCAGGCCCTTGGGTCACCTGGCTCACCAGACTAATCCCGAATCTGCCTTGTAGATTAGCACTTTCCCACTCACAGCCACTCCAGCCCAAGCCCCAGCAAATCCCGAGGTAAATGTCGGAGCTTCCGGTAAGTGGGTGAGCACAGCGTCGTGCAGTGGATTAAGGAGAATAGGATAATATTTACAAGCCCATCGCCAGTAGTGATAAAGCTGAGGATAAACATTAATGATTTGTCTTCAGGCTCCTTTTCTGTCTTTCTCTGTCTCGTTCCAGACAGCTGTGAATTAAAAGTTTTACATTAAAGAAAATCCAACATTATTACACATTTGTAACATTTATGCTGGCAAAATCAGAATCAGTTGAACCTGTGTTCATGAAACATGGGCCAGTCAGTGATGTGAATCATTAAAAAATAAACCTCTACACAGACTATAAATGAAGTATGTATGTCATCATGGACCTTATGTAGAAATTTGGTCTTTAAATAATTTTCAAATAGTTTTTCAAAATTGACATTCAGATATTTAGATTTTTTTGTTAACTGTCCCATTATTATAAAGGTAAATAAAAAAAATCTGGAGAAAAACCTCAAGATTTCCCCCAATTATATGAAGAAAATCGGTGTAAAATTCATGAGAAGAAATGTTAAATTTACAACAAAGACACAGTTGTCTTTAAATTTTTTTTAACTTATCTTTAAGGGGAACTTGGCATGAAAAAGGTATTATGTTTACAAGTAGAAGTCATAGATTGATAAGAGTAAAGAAAATGCAAACTGCAAACAAAAAATCACACAGATTTTTCAGCCATTGCTGATATAGTCCACTGAGGGAGAAGGACATTATTACAGTATTTAGAATTTCACTCTGGATTACTACAACAAAACTGATGTTTAGGGCTAGAATTTAGATGCTTTCCCCCCTACTTTTTAAATTTCTAGGAATTGACATTACTTGTACTATTATGATATAATAGCTATTAGTTAATGGTAATTAGTTAACTTACAAATGCTTTTTAAAATTACAAATAAGCAGTTATAAATTAGTTTAAAGTTTCATACATCAGTGCAGGCTCACTGACCTTTGGGGTAGAAATGTTTACTTAAAATGTTAGTAATTTATGATAAATATCTGATAAAAAGACAATTTATATAAACTGATATCTTAGTTTGATAGAATGGATAAGTGTAGGGTCACTTGGCAAGATATGGGTTTGTTTACCTTTTTTAAGCTCATAACAGCTTATTAATGACTTATAAAGTGTTTATAACTTAAGTATCCTACTTATATGCTATTTATAAATTCTTTATTAGGGTAGTCTTATTGTAAAGTGGTGCCTAATGTAAATATATTTCTTAGGTTGACCCTGACACTACATATTAAATAAAGCACAGCTGCATCTTCAGTAAATTTCACACACAAACGGGTACAGAATTGTCTTAAATACACTACATATGTATGTGACATAATTTACTAGTACTATAACAAGTTGTGAACTTTTATAAAGACATCATTGAAAAACCTCTTACAGTGTAGTTACCAGAACAGGTCAACTTCTGCCGAGCCCCCAGTAACAATAACCTAAACTCACGTCAGCACCAGATTCCTGCCCTCTAGATTTCTCCACGTCTGCACCTTTCATACCATTGCAGCTCATGATGGACTGGTTTTCTCTCTACTGTAGATGGCACTGTTAACCTTGACTTTCTCTGGCTTGGGGCTTCAGTTTTTTGAAAGTCAAGTGGCGTGGAGGCAGTCAGTGTCTGCTCTTCATTATCGTCGCTGAGCCCCCGGGAGAAATTAATTAAAGTGGGGAATGATAATAATAACGATAATAACAAAGATTATCTTTGTCAGCACGGTTATGCTAACAATAGCGTGGGGTTCTGAGGGCAGTCAGCGGCCGACGTAAATACCCTTCAGCTTTTATCTTCAAACTTTAGATACAGGCGCGTTTCTTTTTCCTCCCTTTCTTGTGTTTTTCAGTTAAGTTGAGCGTTATTGGAGGGGCAGGGGGGTGAGTTTAGGATTCGGGGTCGGGACCAGAGTGAAAGGCAAGTGTGTTATTGTAACAGAGCTTATGAGGAAGTCAAGAAGAGGGCAGTGTGCCGATCGCACGCTAGGCTTCATGATTCACAGGCGAGGCCTGAACACAAACCCTCTGAAGCCACCACCCACACTTCTGGAATCTCCACTGTCAGCTCACATTGTGGGACGGTGACTCATGTTACATCAGATCTGTTGGGGGGGGGGGGGATTTTTATCCATATGGGGTTAATTGGCACTTCGAGTGAACAATGTCAATATAAACATGATAATTTATACTGTTATTTTCTTCTTTGTAGGTAGGCACAATATCTCTGTGACCTTATACTGTGAAATAAAAGTCATAAAAAGTAATATTTTTTCACTCTATAAAAGCATTTTCAAGTATTTTCTTCACCATAAAGATTGAAAAAATTAATGGCTGTTACCAAGATTGTTTAAATGAGATCTTCAGTTAGCAGAAATTTTTTAAATTTAAGGTTTAATTTCTCCAAAAAATGATAAGTTCACATGGGCGATCACGCTTCTGAACATTGTTTGTGTCTGCAAATGTCAGTGTGTGCACACGATATTACCTAATTACATTAGAAATGACCTGCAGCAGCCACCTCACCCTCTTATGTTATCTGAACTGATGAACCCTTGTTGAAACAAAAGGACCCGGCCCTGTCTCGTGACCTGTGTTCGAACCTGTTTTCATGCTGCTTGTAAAAGGGGGCCGACTGACCTCGTGTGCTGCCGGGATATTACTTTGTCTTCATCAGGCTGCTTCCTCAGTGTCGGCTCGTGAATTATTCTTGACTGTCTGCCGCGTCGCTGCCTGGCTTCCTATACTCTGAGTCAATAGGTGGTCACCGAGATGTAATGTTGTTGAGAAAGAGGAAGTCAATATGTAGAGTGACTAAAAAGATGATCAAAATTCATGTAATACATTGGTTTTAAAGTTTTACCCTAAACCAGAATAATCTATTGGCTGTTAAGGGCGAGCAGACTAGAAGAACATTGCTGCTCATCAATAGTTAATTTAATCAAATGGTAATGCAAGCTAGCAAATTTGTCCAAGATATGAGTTCCTGATAATTGTGAAAGATAAATGTTCTTTGTCCTCTTTACTTCTCCACAATCCAATTAGGGATCATCGGCTGGAAAATCAGACGACTGTGTGCTCTGGAACAAGATAAAGTTAGCTTAGCTGCTCATTAGCCATTTTCTTGAGCCCTCTTGTAATATTGTCCTACCAAAGTTAGCTTTGGTCTGAATCACTAATCAAGTGCACACATCCGGTGTTTGATGAAATTTTTACCTATTCCCAAAGCATTTCCGCTCCCTGCAAAAATTCATTAGTTTCAGCTAGCGAAAGGAAAACGGAGGAGTGGTGCACATATTGACTTGAGGTACTTTGTCTCATTTTTTCCTGCCATGCTCATTCCTTCAATCAGATAACATCCGCTGTTCTTTTTTTCCCTACTGAAGTTTCCCATCCTCTGTCATCCCGTTCATTCCAGCATGTGTTTCTGTTTCTTCCTAGGAAAACATCAGTGAAGCTCGGGGACCTGAGCTCTCCGGTAGAGGAAAGAAAAGTCATGTGGTGTCTGTTCTGTGGACACCCTCTGTTTTGACTGGAAGCAGACCTCCATGTGGGAGTAAGGTGGGTGGACCATAGTATATATATGCAGACACCACTGCAGAAAATACATATCTCGACAAAAGTACGTTAAGTTATTACATTTATCATTTGAATTATTCTTACTTTTTAGGATTTCATTATTGGAATTTTATTTGAGGGTTGCTAATATACAGTATAGACAAGAAGCAACAGAAGTAGACAGTACATTTGAACTTTATATTGCTAATTCCCTTTTTACACAGGGGTGGAGATCATTGAGAGATTATTGACAAATCTGGCCAATTTTTGATATATCAATGATCTTCAATGGTCTTCTCAGTCGCCATGGTCTCCTCCAAGTTTTAACTCAGTCCAAGACACACAAGGATCTCCTAAATGACCCCAAAGATCAAAAATTGGCCCAGTTTCTCAACGATCTTCATGCTGTGTAAAAGAGCCCTCAGCAATCTTCTATTGGACCTTTCAAGAGTAAACTCCACAAATTCTGCATAAGGAAAATTTGAAAAGAGAATAAGAGACTGAGCAAATGAAGAGAAACAAAATCAGAAAACACCAAGCATGATTAAAACAATACAAATTCAACAAAAACAAATCTAAATATGTGGTAGATGCTTCTTCTAAAAATTCATATGTAAATGAGGCCGATAAGAGGACTCTCAAATGTAAATATGCGCTCATCGTTCTCAGCTTTGCATACTTTGTATACCAAGTATCTTGCCAACATTAGATTTTCACAATTCAAATAAAACTATAGTAAATGTTGAGCTTATTTGAAAATGGATATTTAGAAAGCCAAAGTTTATAAAAGTACAATGGATATAAAAAATCTACACACCACTGTTCAAATGCCAGTTTTTTTGTGATATAAAAAAATGAGCCCAAGATAAATCACTTTAAAACTTTTTCCACCATTAATGTGACCTATAACCAGTCCCTCCAGGATGTTGCGGGATGTTTTTATAGTTGTTGCGGGCCAAAAAGCCTGAATTCACAGGAGCATTTTTAAAAAGTTGTGGGAAAAGTTGCGATGTTTTTGGAGTGTTTTCTGCACTAAAAGTCCATCCATCCATCCATCCATCCATCCATCTTCTTCCGCTTAATCCTTTTCGGGTCGCAGGGGGGCTGGAGTCTATCCCAGCATCTTTGGGCGAGAGGCAGGGTACACCCTGGACAGATCGCCAGTCCATCGCAGGGCCAACACAGAGAGACAGACAACCATTCACTCTCACAGTCATATCTAAGGACAATTTAGAATCCCCAGTTTGATGCCAATTAACCTAACTTGCATATTTTTGGCATGTGGGAGGAAACCGGAGAAATCCTGGAGTAAACCCACGCAGACACGGGGAGAACATGCAAACTCCACACAGATCACTGTTGGTCGGGGACTGGGATCGTACCCAGGATCCCCCGGCCAAGGGTGAGTTGCTGTGCTGCCGCAGTGCTAAGCACTCCACCACCGCGCTGCACTAAAAGTTGTGGGAAGAATTCCAAATTTTAAAGCAGATGCTTTTTTCCAGTTTACTGCAGTGATATTCTATATAACAATACAAGAAAAGCACAGGATTGTCAAAAATTTCTGTATTGTCACTATAATGTAGTGTACTCTCCTCACGTGCCCTCCCGCGACGGGGTGCTTTTGGAGCAGGCATGTTTTTCAACACAAACCCAGCGCTTCGCACACGCGGTCAGGACGGAGACGTGGCGAGGCGTCCACCAGCAGGATGGGGGAGACAGCGGAAGGGATGGTGTTGTAAACCTCACGGGTGAGTGTTTTTTTTTTAAAATCACACACTCCTTTTGCAGATTTGATTTTTGTTTTGATTTTGTATACTTTATTGATCCCCAGAGGGGAAATTGAGGGCATCCACCTGGATGGATGAAGCAGCCACGGTATGGCGCTATCCCTTTACCATTCACACACACATTCACACCTAGGGCCACTTTTAGAGTCTCCAGTTAACCTAACTTGCATGTTTTTGGCCTGTGGGAGGAAACTGGAGAACTCCCGGAGTAAACCCACGCAGACACGGGCAGAACATGCAAACTCCACACAGATCACTGTTGGTCAGGTGGTGTCCTGCCACAGTGCTAACCGCTGCGCCACAGCACCGCCATGTGCGGTGTGTGTTCTGATGTGTTCCATTACTCACTGTAAACTATAAATTCACTACTCACTGTAAACATGGAAGTGAAAACGGTGCAACAATGCATTTGATTGGTTAGACTAAGCATTTCAGCGCCAGTTAGACAAATTTAATTGGTGAAATTGGCGGCAGTTGATGAGGATTGGCCAAAATTGCGGGGATGTTGCAGTGATTGGACAAAGTTGCAAGGTCGTGCAATAGTTGCGCTGATTGGCTGATTTCGCGTGAATTGGTGCTATCGCAACATCGCAAAATACTGGATGGACTGTATAACCTGTACAACCCAATTTAAAAACAAACAAATCTTTTAAGGGGAAAATAAAAAAATAAAAAACTTACAATAACCTGGTTGCATAAATATGTACACCCTTAAAGTAATACTTTGTTGCAGCACCTTTGGCTTTTATTACAGCACTCAATCTTTTTGGGTAGGAGTCTATCAGTGTGGCACATCTTGATGTGGCAATATTTGCCCACTCTTCTTTGCAAAAACACTCCAAATCTGTCAGATTGCAAGGGCATCTTCTGTGCCCAGCCATCTTCAGATCACTCCACAGATGTTCCACCAGATTCAGGTCTGGACTCTGGCTGGGCCATTCCAAAACCTTAATCTTCTTCTGGTGAAGCCATTCTTTTGTTGATTTGGATGTGTACTTTGGGTCATTGTCATGCTGAAAGATGAAGTTCCTCTTCATCTTCATCTTTCTACACAGAGGCCTGAAGGTTTTGTGCCAACACTGACTGGTATTTGGAACTGTTCATAATTCCCTCCACTTTGACTAAGGCCCCAGTTCCAGCTGAAGAAAACCAGCTCCAAAGCATGATGGTGCCACCACCATGCATCACTGTAGGTATGGTGTTCTTTTGGTGATGAGCAGTGTTGTGTTTGCGCCAAATATACCTTTTGGAATTATGGCCAAAAAGTTCAACCTTGGTTTCATTGCACCATAACACATATTCCCACATGCGTTTGGGAGATTTCAAATGCGTTTTTGCAAAATGTAGCCGTACTTGGATGTTTTTCTTCATAAGATAAGGCTTCCGTCTTGCCACTCGAGACGGGAGATTGTTGTCACATGAACTAAACAGCCAGTGCTTGCCAGAAATTCCTGCAGCTCCTTCAATGTTGCTGTTGACCTCTTGGCAGCCTCCCTGACCAGTTTTCTTCTCGTCTTTTCATCAATTTTGGAGGGATGTCCAGTTCTTGGTAATGTCACTGTTGTGCCATATTTTCTCCCCTTGATGATGACTGTCTTCACTGTGTTCCATGGTATATGTAATGCCTTGGAAATTCTTTTCTACCCTTCTCCTCACTGATACCTTTGAGCAATGAGATTCCTCTGATGCTTTGGAAGCTCTCTGCGGACCATGGCTTGTGCTGTAACATGTGACTACAAAAATATCAGGAAAAGCCTATTAGAACAGCTGAACTTTATTTGGGATTTATCAGAGGCACTTTAAATGGTGGCAGGTGTGTGCTGACTCCCATTTAACATGAGTTTAACACTGAGTATCTAAACTCAGTGTAAATGGTGTAGAGATTGAAAGGGTATCCAAAGCTAAATTTCTTGGTGTAATAATTGATAATAAACTGTGCTGGAAGTCACATATTAATTATATTAAAGGTAAAATATCCAAATCAATTGCAATACTACACAGAGTGAAACATTTGCTGAATCAACCCACACTATATACCTTGTATCATTCATTAATACTCCCATACATGACATATTGTACTGAAGTATGGGGAAATACATACATATAAAACAAACATATATCCAGTCTTTATGCTTCAGAAGAGAGCTATTAGAATAATAAACAAAGCTGCCTACAGGGAACCAACAAACCCACTTTTTTCTTAAATTAAAAGCTCTCAAGTTGAAAGATCTGGTTGACTTTAAAACTGCAGTAATAATGTTTAAAGTGAAGAATCTATCACTGCCCACAAATATCCAAAAGTTGTTCCAAATAAGGGAGAAACAATATCATTTCAGAGGAACATGTATATTTCAAAAACCTTCAGTGAGAACAACCGCCAAGCAACACTGTGTTTCAGTGCAAGGAGTCAGATTATGGAACGATTTTCGACCTGAATTAAAATCATGTACAACGCTTGGACAATTTAAACAAAAACTAAAGGAAGAAATACTCCAAACATATATACAAGATGACATGTAAAATCACATAAGGATTGTCATATCCAGTCTGTGTTGTGTTGTTGCTTAGTTTTTTTGTCACATTTTGTCTTAGCTTTGTTCTGAATTGTAATCGCTCTCGTTTCGTTTTTCTTTTGAATTCTTGGATGGAACATGGGTGGGCAATCTAAGCTGCGGTTTCAGCCATCACCCATTTCGGATAACTTACAGTATGTTGAACTGTATAATCAGAGGAGTTATTGTCTAATTTGACCTTACTGGATTTTCTTTCCCCCTTTGTTATATTATTCTGTTTCTTTTAATCTGTACTTTTAATCTATCCGAAATAAAGATTGATTGATTGAGTTTGAATGTGATTGGTTAATTCTGAACACAGACACATCCCCAGTTATAACAGGGTGTTCATATTTATGCAGCCAGGTCATTGTAAGTTTTTAGTGTTTTATTTTTCCTCTTAAAAGATTTCAGTTTGGTTTCCAGTTGGGTTGTACAACTTATAGGTCACATTAATGGTGGAAAAAGTTTTGAAATGATTTATCTTGGTCTTGGTGTAATGACCGAAAGAATGAGATCGCGGATACAAGTGGCTGAAATGAGTTTTCTTCGTAGGATTGCTTGACTCACCATTAGAGATAGGGTGAGGGGCTCAGTCATCCGGGAGAGGCTCAAAGTAGAACCGCTGCTCCTCCACATTGAAAGGAGCCAATTGAGGTTGTATGGGCATCTGATCAGGATTCCTCCTGGACGTCTCCCACTTGAGGTGTTTTGGGCACGTCCCCGGGGCAGACCCAGGACTCGCTGTAGAGACTACATCTCCCAGTTCTTCTGGGAATGCCTTGGTATCCTCTCTGAAGAGCTGGAGCAGATGGCCGGAGAGAGGGAAGTCTGGGCTTCTCTGCTTGAACTGCTGCCTCCACGACCCGGACCTCTGGAAAAGCGGTAGAAGATGGATGGCTGGATGGCTGGATATCTTGGTCTCATTTTTTTACATTACAAAAAACTGACATTTGAACAGGGGTGTGTAGACTCTTTATATCCACTGTATTTCTGGAGTTAATCTGGTAAGCACAAAAATCTCTTGTAAATGCGATAGTTGGGAAAGTTTTGTGCTATAAAATTTACACTTCTGTTAGTTAAATTTTTCTTATAAATGAAAAACACTTTTTGAAAACTTTTGCTACTGTTGTGTGAACAGTGTTAAAGTGAATTTGAGTATTGCATCACATCACATTAATGGGGTTGGGGTTGATGGTGTACCACACTGTGACTGATATTGAATAAATTTAGGTTCTCTCATCAGTAAGTCTCCATGTATGTACAGTTAGCACATCTGTTTAAATATCAACATTTAGTATTTAGAAAGATTAACTATACAGCTGTCTTTAACAATAAGCTAGTCTAGCTTGCCAATGCAGTAAATAATTTCTACCAAATGTTACTTTTCTTGTGTGTTTTTCTAACACCTGCTGAGTGTGTTAAAACAGTTGAAGGATTGTATTGTTAGCTTGTTTTCTCTGGGCCAGTCACATTATGACAAATGATGGGGCTTACAGCAGTGGATAACTGAAGTGTTTGTTTACTTCTATGCAAATGTTCTTGAATTGATCTCAGAAATATTCATGAAGCATAATGCTATACTACTGCAAAAGCCAGTCAATTTCTAGTGGTTTTAAGAATTTTTCTAAAACGGCCATCCATTGACTGCAGTCTTATCTTTTTGCAGTAACCAAAGAACAGACTGGTATGTACTCAGCTTTTACATCCCAGCACCAGTACAGAGATATAACACACTCAGAAGGGTCATTACTCAAAGGACAGAGGTTGTCTCATTAAAACATCATCAGACAATGCAGTTTATTTAAAGAGGTCATTGACTGAAAATGGTGTGTTTGTAGGTTATAACTGTCTGAAATGATTCTACTGGTCACCTAATTATCCCAAAATCTTCAAAACAGTCAATTCTCTTAAAAAAAAAAAAAACAACAAAAAAACCCCCCACACAGCCTTTATTTTGTTTTTCTCTCCCAGAAACGACAGAAACATTTTTGACTTTTTTGTGGAAATCCTTAACGTCACGTTTAGAAAAAGGCAACCCACTGCCGTCCGTGAGATCATCCCACTGCTCTATTATTGGCCCGCTCTATTATTGGCCAGCTGTCTGTCATGTATATGGAAGTGGTGCTAAAGGTAGCCCATTAGCCCCTGAGCTATTAGACCCCAAGCTAACACTGGTAACAGGAAGCTCGACCTGAGCGCGGCTTATATTGTTCTTCAGATCTTAGTCACCCTAGTAACCATCTCTGTTACCACCTGGTTCACCGGTCCGCGGTCCACAATGTGCTTCACATTGTCTGGCCCGCCTAGCAGGGGCTTCATGGCTGGCACCGGTATGCTGGTCACGGGAGCTGACAGCCTGGAGCTCCCCAACCATCCTCTGGGCATACTCTCACGGGAGTGTGGAGGAGCCGCTTCGTGACAGGGCATCCCCCAGCTGGTCATGGGGAGGAGTGGATACCATGGAGCAAGACATTGTCCTTTGAGATCCCGTGGCTCATCCAGCGGCCTTGGATTGCGGTGATCGACAGATTTTCCGGCACTGGTGATTTGTTGTGGTGTCTCGGCAGGGTTGTTGGGGGGTGGACCAGAATGACTCGAGATGCACAAACAGTTGTGGATTGGTGAACCAGCACTGCTTATCCAAGCTGGAAGGAGCTGGCTAGAAGCTACTCTGCTAATGGCTAACTGACGTAAGAGGGAGGGTGGAGTTTAACAGCTGAAGTCTGTTTCTTAAAGTGACAGGCTTTGAATCAGCGTTTGAAGAAAGCCAAGAAAAATAAAAAAAACAATTTTGATTCAATAATTAAAAAAATAAAGAAAATGTGGAAAAAATGTGTGTCAAGCACTTCATTAAGACATGTATGCGTTGTTAAAATGTGTAAAAAATGCAGTCAGTGACCCCTTTAAATAGACATATGACTGCTGCTGTTTACTTTACCTTCACTTGACAGCAGATAATACACTTTGAAAATCAAAGAGGAAAAAAGCTGTAATTTTCATTGAGTAAAATTGCTATAGGACAAAAGTTATATGTACACGTGTAGCTGATTTATTTATTTGTAGATGGAATTGAGAAAAGATGAGCAGCATGGACTGTGTTGTTAACCTGGGGTTATAGTCTGCTTTGTGTTTACTGTCATAATGTCCTTGGTTATAGTGTTGGATTTTAAATAATGAATGGGGTAATCCTCAGATATTTAGCAACTTTATTTTATAGCTCGGATCTTGCATGAGCAGCTCGGTAGTAAAAGTAGGAAGTCCATTGCATTTGTGTGTCACCTTCATCTTGATAAATCAGTCAACACAAACATACCCATGGCGCCCTGCTGGGTGAGCTCTCCCAGCAGTCCCTAAAGGGTTCATCGCCCTCCCACATGCCCACCCTATCTGGAATATTTAGCCCAGATAGCAGATTAGCTCCTTCTAATTGTCCTGTCAGTAAATCTGTAGCTTTGGTTCCTCCCTTTCTTCATTGGTTAAAGTCACTCTTCCTTATAATATGCTGTCCAATGTGTGCAGATAGTGGCTTTTTGTTCACGAGGGGCACCCTCTGTGCGTGTCGCAGATAAAAAGCTGGTCTTCTTCAGGCCACAGCTGCAGCATAAAGTGGGAGTACAGGTGGAGAATAACTGGAGGACAGAGAGGAAAAAAAAATCATCAGTAGATGACAAGAAGCTATGCTTAAGTTTTGACCCCATTTCAGTTAGAGAGGAATGAATTGCTATGTACGTATAGTGAGTGTTTTATTTTTATTATAATGTATTCCACTTGTACAGTATAACCTTACAAGAAGTGTTGGGTCAATAAATAAACACTTTACTAGTAAACACTTGATTAAAATCACTACAAAATAGTAGTGCTTAAAAATTGATTTTTTGTCTTTTGTGCATTCATTCAGTGTCTTCCACTTAGGGCTGGGCAATTTGATCTTAAAGCAGCATCACGGATATTTGAAGCTTTCATGTCGTTTTTTTGTTGTCATTTTTCCTCCTCCTTTCTTCTCCCCGTAGTTCATTGACGAGGCTTGTAATTAAGCAATATTACACAAGAGTGAGGTATCAATTAACCCCTTGCACTCTGGTCAATTTCCCTAAAAACGCCAAAAAATAACGTACCCAAAGTAAATCAAAAGCTGTTCT
The DNA here is from genome assembly GCA_020510985.1 of Pholidichthys leucotaenia. Classification (NCBI taxonomy): domain Eukaryota; kingdom Metazoa; phylum Chordata; class Actinopteri; order Cichliformes; family Pholidichthyidae; genus Pholidichthys; species Pholidichthys leucotaenia. The sequence continues at coordinate 338,730,133 of CM035840.1, forward strand.
TCAACCCTTTGCAGCATCTTCATGGGGTTGGTTTCATTTAAAAGAAAATACTTTGAATTTTTTGGCAAAACAGTCATAATCTCTCTAAGTGCTCCTGCCACTGAGTAACAGTCATCTAAACATACTGAACTTGAAGAAAATAAATTTCGCCTGGGTGTTTTTTTGAATACAAATGCTTGCAAATCACACACAGCTGTCAGATCCGGGCTGGAAAATGCAACAGAAATGTAGAACCAAGTGTTATCCAGCTGATGTCAAAATTTTGTAACAATACCACAAAAAATGAATATATTACACAGCTTTATACTCAGGTTGTTCCCAGGCGTTTTTGAACTGTGCCAAATTGTACCAAATGGCACAGTTTGGAAAAACGTCTGTAACTTTTGAATGATTCAATATAGAAGCTTCATCTTGGGCTCTAATGAAAGGTGAAGGGCTGTGTGTGTGTGTGTGGGGGGGGGGGGTTATTTATTCATTCATGAATGAATGAATGAACAAACAAGCCCCCACACACAAAGAAGCATGCCACGTAAAAAAAGTGTGGCTTTTTTTACAAGAAAAAATAACCTACAGTGCACTAAAAATTATACTAAAATAGCTGTAATGTAGAAGATAACAACTCCCCCCCACCCCCCGCTACAGAGGACGGACATCGCCCATCGCTACATGACGGACAGCGGTGATGGTGCGCCGCGGTCTACTACGCACAGTTGTACTAAAATATCTGCAGTAATATCTGCAATCCGCTACAGAAGAGTAGTGGGGGAGGGGGGGGCCTTCACGGTCCGGACGCGGCGCACGGACCGATCCGTCATGTGGCGATGACGCACAGTTGTAATTTACCGATCGGTCAAAAGTCATTTTGATTAGAATTTTCAGGGATAAAGAATAATTTAGCTTATAACACTTACCTGTCCACAACAGCAGTGTCGCAGGCGAACTTCTCTTCCTCATTGTCAGACGAACATGACGCTGGTCCGCTTGTTACGGACTCGTGGTTCTGGTCACGCGACCCGGTCAAACCATAATTCCATTATTGCGGTTTTGCGCTTACATGATTGTGGTTTTGGCGAACGATTTTTCAAAACAAATAAGAACAGTAGTAAGAAAAAAAGACTGGCGAACGCGTGTATGTCACCCAGCCTTACACAAAACAGATTTTACGCACGGGACACATGCTTTCGAACTTCTCTGCTTCAATTGGCTGGCTGTATTCGCAGGCATTGGTAGGCGGGTCCTTCTTGCTAGGTTTTCAGTCATTGGTTCTTCAAGGTTTCAGAAACCCAATTCAAGGCTCTTATTAGTCGAATGAGAGGTCAATCACATCTAAACTAATCAAAGCACTCCTTTGGCTTTCTGTTCGCGGCTGTGTCTGTAGTGGAAGAACGGAAATGCAGCTTTTTTTTTTTCAGTGCGCTCTAGGACGCAGAGACGTGACCGCCCGTGGTACACCGGAGTGCAAGAGGTTAATATATCACAGTGGTGATTTTTTTTTAGTAAATGAGCATAATTTAATAATTTCACACACATATAACCAAATTAAATATTGTTCATGCTAGGGATGGGCATAATTTACCGATTAACCGATAATTGATCATTAAGAATTTCACCGAGGAAGTTCATTTTCGTCGACAAACCGTTTTTTTTTTTTAAACAATCCGAGGTTATTAGGCCTAGTGCACGGCCGTCCTCAAACAATGCAATGGCAAAATTTGGGCACCAGGGGGCAACATTACACCATCGCCGTACCCTGGCATGCCTCAGTTGATACATACGAGCTTCCGTAGGGCAATCGCCAAATCATGAAGCGGTTACGGCGAAGTGTTGCGTGGGACCATTTCAGTTTAAAAAATGACCAGGTGTACTGCAATCACTGCAATGCAGCATACAAATATACCTCATCGACAGGGTCCATGGAACACCCTTATTACGCGAAGAAACCGCCAACAGTGGTTGCGCGCTGAGTAATGGCGGTCGTGAAGATTCTTTTTTTTTTTCCAGAAACTTTATTGAGAAGGTCATGAAGATTCGGTAGAAGACACACGTGTGTGTAAGTGTACATACATACGTAGATGTAAATAAAGTGTACATAAATATGTTTTTAGAACTCTTTTATTCTTATAACAAGATACGTAACTCAAGATGAAAATGATTTACTGCACAGGTTAATGAGAGCTTTACTGCTCCTCAGGTGCTAGAGGCGCAGAATCGTCGAGGGAAGCTGCAGGAGGCGGCGTAGTGGCTCGACGGGAAGACTATTTCGCACAAAATGGCACAAGAGAACAGCAAAAAGTTCCGCGCGGCTAGACTAAGTAACACGAGCGATAGAGCAATGAATGCAGTCTTCGTTTGTTGGGTGGCCGCTCGGCAGGGACAGAAGCTGGGTAAAACGTCTCGGCCAATCAGCTTGCGGGGTGAAACGTCTCGGCCAATCAGCTTGCGAGATTCCCGAGCGAGCCAACACGAGAACAGCGAACAGAGAGAGGTGGATTTGAGAGAGAGAGGTGGATTTGAGTTGTGCGGCTCTCCGTGCACCTGATGTTCTAATGTAGTCTACCTGCCTTGTTACGTACCTAAAAATGTTAATGATTAACCGATTATTAATCATTAATTCTCCCGACGATCGGTGAAGAAAATTTCACCGAATGCCCATCCCTAGTTCATGCAGAAATCAGTGTTTATAATACATAGCTGTTGAGGGTTTATGGTTCATGTGACTTACGCCACTGGTTAATTACTCTGTTAGCTAGGGGTGGGACAAAAGATTGTTTCAGTGATGGATTGCGATACTTGACGATGCCTCTCGCCCAAAGAGGCTGGGATAGGCTCCAGCCCCCCCACGACCTGAAAAGGATTAAGCGGAAGAAGATGAATGAATGAATAATAAATACAAAATACAAAAACAAGTTAAAGCACAAGATTAAAATATGTTAAAAATATCAGACTTACCATTAAAAAGCAGTTGACTTGAAACTCAATGGAAAGCCTCATTAAACAAAAGTTTTTAGCTGCTTTTTAAAAGAGTCCACAGAGTCAGCTAAATGTAGCTGGAGTGGCAATCTATTCCAAACAACACTGTTCACCACCCTCACTGTGTGCAGAGACGTGTTTCCATGGAAAATGAAGCCCCAAGAATACTTTATTATATGAGAGATGCCAACAGTTTTACTTTGGGACATGATTTGAGGTTGAATAAAGTGAAAAAAATTTGGAATATATGATATTGTAATACTTGATATTGTGATGTCGTGATCATCAGTGATTGTGATAGGATCATATCGTGACCCAAGTATCGTGACCCAAATCGATTCCCACCCCTACTGTTAGCTGTGTCAGGGGAGTCCTATATGCAGCCATGATTATACTATCACCACATAGGAGTTATGAGTCTCTGATCAGCTTTTCCATTTTGTCATAAATTTAAGCTATAAAATGGTTGGACTGATGCAGATAGCCATTAGCAGTGGTGATTTACCTTTAGGCCGTTTACATGTTAGTTTAAGTGAACTTCGCTTACTTTTTCATGGCATCTTCAGATGAAATAAAGTGTCAATCGTTACAGAAATGTGGACACTGCATTTCTTTTCAGTACAAGTTTTTAACATTTTTTTGCTGTCTTCTGCTTCCAAATAGCGCTGACTGCACAGCTTCTGGGTTGCAGTGTCATCGGATTGCTAAAGTTGTATCGTTCATGAACGATTTATTTGAGTGTACTAGTTCTTTTGGGTGAACGAACTGTACTGAATCACTTACTGTAATGGAATGAATTACTTAGGAAATAGTGGCCATTTCGTCCCCCGCTTCCGAATCATGTACCCGTCATTGACTGTACCTCTCCTAGCCTTCTACAGCCTATTACAGCCTCGCAAGGTTGGAGCTCTGGAAGGAGCTGCTTTTATTAGACGAGTCATTCACGAAAGGTTCTTCCTTACGCAGGACACATTTTAAAGGGGCAGGATGTGAAAGCGCTCATATACACACTGAATAACAAATAAAGCGAATAAACTGACATGACAAAAATTGTGTCTATTCTAAGACCCAAATGCTGGTTTTGGTTTTATTTCGGTTAACTGCCCAGCCCTATTTCCACATATGGCAATTCGGTGCTTCTGAAAAAACCCTAAATATATCTCCCACCCTTACTGTGCATGTGTAAGGTGCTAATGTTGTCACTCAGCTCTATTGTTAGCATCCATGCTAGCAAGGACTGATAAACCTACGGCTGTCAGACTGTATAACCTAAGCAGGGCTGCTTGCAGAGATAGCAAAAAAACGTGATGACCTAATAGTATTGAATGCAAAAGACGCAACAGACTTACACTAATGGTCCCCTCCAGTATACAACTAGGACAGTATCAGTCGCTATGGAGGGTGACAATATGTATGGGTACATATTCATACCATGTAGGGTAACTAAATAGACAGTTATGCTGTTTAGTCCATCTAGCTACAATGCTCCGCACTGTGTATATATATTTATATATTTATGTGTACATATGTATATTCACTGCTCTTATTTTCTTAATCATTGCTCTGAATGTTGCTATCCCTGTGCTGTTGCAATCCTGGAATTTCCCCATTGTGGGACTAATAAAGGCTTATCTTATCTTATCTTATCTTATCTTAAACAGTTCTAGCTGTAATCTAGCTTCTTTTCTTCTTCTGGACCTCATCACATACAAGTAACGAGCTGCTGCAGTCCTCCACAGCAAAATCCCAAGCATATCTTTACTAAAAATGCACCTATTTTCTCTGTAAGAAAGAGGATGAGTTGTCAGGCAAATATGACGTCTTTGTTGTTGGTGATGATGTGTGCATGCATGGTGTTTTAGAGGACAAGCAAAAGCCACTGATAACTTTGAATGTGAACTGACATGACATACAAATCTGATCTGAACAAAAAAATTGGAACTGAATAATATGGCTTGTAATGTGAACTTGGTATTACTGAGCCCTATGATGATGGCTGATTTGAGGTTGCATTGCCCAGCCCCTACTTACAAGCATTTTTGGCCTATTTTTTCTTTTTTCTTCCATGCGAGAAAACCTATAGCAATGCTTTTTAGCTTACCTTATCTTGACCTAACCTCTATGCACATCCTCCACCCCCTCTCGACATCTATCAAGTGTGTGAGAGGCACCGTGGTAATTTGTTAACCTTTATCCAGTGATCTCTGCTGACCTTAGAATCACCCTCAGTCTGACAGTGTGTGTAGGAACACTGGACTGGATTTGTTTAGCGGAACAGACAGGAATGAAATATATCTCAGTCTAATGTATTCACTCTCCAACTAATATTTAAATTTGGCGTAGGAGCATAATTCTCTAGATTTGTTTAATGGTTTGTCACAAGATACAGTAGACGTGATCACAAATGTACACATTGGTTAAATGAGTAAAAATATGCAACATAAAATTTACCTTTTATCATGTAGCCAAACATGACATCTAATTTTATCAGTAAACTTAATCAGAGCACAGTTTGACATGAAGAATAGCAAAAACTAAAGAAAAAAATCTTAATATCTTTTTTCTCCAATTAGATAATGAAGGCAAAGAGAATGCTCAGTTCATTTGGCAGTGAGATTATTATTCAAAGCACAGCGCTGGCTCATTGCTGTCTCTGAGAGCAAATGCTCTATGCCGATGCATATTCATATGTTTAACATACAGACATGCATTCCTAATGATGTAGGAAAGGGTAGAATGCAAGAAAGCTCATTAATACATTTTACCATGCCAGTCAGTCCCCAGCATGAGAACGCTGCCGCACGCTGTCAAATTGAGCTAATTCAGTGCACCAACAAAGAACTTCTCCAATGTGAGATGAAAATGGGGAGAAATTAAATGTAGCCGCTATGGTGTGTTTATTTTGTCTGGGAAAAAAGTTCTTTTTTATTTTAGTTGTTGTTTCTTATTTATGCAGCTATTGCTTTCTTGACTGTAAATTTCTAACTTTTTCTCATGAAACTTAAAAACTTGTCCTTTCATCTTTTTTAAAAATTATTAATTATTAATAATTAGTTAATTATTATTGAGGCCAGTCCTCATTATTTTAAAGCATTATTTCCTTTAATGGAAAAGTAAATTTAGAATGATGTAAAATTAATTTCTTTGAATATAAATGTGTACGGAACATTTTTTAAACATGGCTCTGCTATAATTTGGATAGTATGGATGTTGCATGGGTTAAAATTTTCTCTGAAATGCATAAATAAATAAAAATCATTTGTGTCTTACTTTTGAAACACTACTTTAACTGTATTTATCTGCGTGATAAATACACAGGAAGGTTTCTTTTATCTGAAGCTCTGAATCACTAATAAACCTCATCCATCTTTAAACTGATTCTTTAAAGTTACTGCCTGTTGATACCAGAAGGCAGTTGATCTTGTAATTCTGCCTCAGTATAACCTTCTCTTATCCATACATGTCCTGCCACCTTTAGTTTTAAAATTTAACATGAAGCAGCTCCTGAAGTTGGACAGCAGAAATCTCGTCCAGCCGGACAGGGTAGATGTCAGTGATGGCTGTGGACTTTTGTTTACAAATTATTAATGATTTTCTCCTCTTCCTGTCATTTTGGACAGGCTATGAAACAAGCTGATGTCTCCCCTGTTTGCGTGGTAGCGTGCTCCTCAAACAGATTGCAATTTATTCCTCTGCAGTTTGTCCATCAAGGCTAACTCTGACAACATAATCCCGAGCTAATCCGCCATGTTCAGTTTTCTTGTTGGCTCTCATGCAAAGTGCTCTGCCAAATCCCGCTACCTGTCAGCCTGGCCTTGCGATGTGGAGCCCAGACGGGCTGCCAGCTCCGCTGCAGTGGCTCCCATGTGGGAGGAGGAGGGAAAGCATTGTGCCTGGGTAGACTTAACCCCTGCCTCCCTCCCTGTAATCCACTGTAAACAGCCAGAGCCTTAGAAGGGCTAACTGCACTAATCAAGCTCCAGGCTTGCCCAGTCACTATCATACAGAGTACCCTAAGAACTAGAGATTTTAGAAGCTGCTGCAGTGTGAGCAGGGTATGAGTATGCATGTGATGCAGAAGGGCCCACTGACAGTTTTTAATCCCCAAGGAGGGAAATGTGTGCCAACAGGAGGCAGAGATGTTCGTCCCTTCAGTGTCAAACCAAAGGAGTTTTCCAGTCACTTGAAATATTCAAAACCGCTAAATTGCACAATATTATTCTAAATATTTCTATATCTTTAAGTCATGTTATCAGAACAGTATAATAAAACCAACTTAAAACCAGGATTAAAAAAACACTTTAACAAGAAGGAAGAATGATAGTCAGTTTAGAAGAAAATTTAGGTTTTAACATGGATAGAAAAATAGATACTCACATTTTTCAGTGGCTGGGTTGATTTTCAATTCGGTATTTCCCCAGAAAGCTAAACCAGCTAATCAATATTCTGCCCCTTCTTTTAGAGATCCATCTTTAAATGTCCATCACATTCTCTCCCAGTCTCTCTTACAATGACCCCAAATCCACAGGAAGAACATTAAAGGCTTGACCGAAGTAAGAGGCAAACTAAGCCAACTCCCCCAATCAAATCAGAACCAAAGCCTGGTGAAGTTGTGAGTGAACAGAGCACATCACAAGCAGAAAAAACTTGACTCAACTTTTTATTTTTTTGGCCCCTGTTCTTCTCTTTCATTGTTCCCTGTAATGAAGATTCAGCAGAGTGTTTCTGGAAGGTGGGGGTCTCGCTTTGTTGCTGTCAGCAGAGGAACAGAGGAAGAGGGCCTCTCAGTTGATCAGTTATCAGTAAAAACTCAGAAAGCATTATGTTTTGTTGCAAGAAATTGAAAGTAAGGTCTTTGCAACATTTACAGTAAAGATACCAAAAGATGAAAGTGTGTCTTTTGAACCAATTGATTGATAGCACCTGCTAGCACATATAACTGTGCAATTATGAAAGTTTTGGAAAGAATTGACTTAAAGTAGACACACATTCACCGTATTAGCAGTGCAAAGCATGTGAAATGATCTATGCATTCCTCTAAAGAAAATGGGCCATCAACACGAAGAGGCCAGCATGCACACTTGAAAGCAGGGGGTCCATGTGGACTCACTGACTCTTGTTCGGCTTTACTGTGATGTTGCTCTGTCCACCCTCGGACTCCCTAGACTGTGGGAAAGCTCTGGACAAATATGTTTGCCACTTCAGAGCTGGAGATAAAAGTGGCCTTCGAGGGTGGAGTTTAGGCAAGTGTTGAGATGACGGTGAGAAGGTTGGCGGACCTGTAGGGAAAATGTGAACATGACATGTAATTGATAAGAGTCCTCCACTGGGTCAACACCAGAGCTTGTAACTAGGATTGCCCCCAAGAAGTCCTCTTGGGAAGTCCTGGTATGTGCAAGATAGCGAGAGGCCTGATCCTTACACACCAGGTCTGGACAAAAATGTACAGCACACCTCTGAAGATGACCAGAGATACTGCTGTGAATTGCAAAAGATGGATCAGCAAAATACATCATAATATCTCTAATGGTTTTTATTCCTTTGCTAGAACCTTTTGAGTAAGTATGGTAAACACGTCTGAAGTTACTTGCAGCAAAATGGGCTGATGTTTCATTATAATTTAAAGATTTACATATTACACAAATCTACCACTTTTCTGTTAAAATATGTTTTTTTTTTAACGTAAAGAAGAAGCCGTAACATATTTTGTTTGTTGCTTCTATCACCTTCTATGGTGATTCTACTTTGAGGGCCTCAGACTGGTGTTCCTGTGAAAATGAAGTACCACAATCCGAATAGTTTGTTTTCATTAGTACTCTACCCCCTTGTTCATGACTGACACACAAGTTACTGTTTTACTTCAAGATGAAGCTTAACACGAGTGAAAACTTTGGGCCAAATTTTTATTTGCTGCAAATGCTTGCATATAAATGCAATTGCATGCATGCTTGTGTCAGTTTTTGTGGAAACATCCATGCAAAAGAGGTGGTTTGTGGAAAAAAGATATTTTGTCTCAAGAAATTAAATATCTCGCTGATGTTCACAGCAGTGACACTACTCGGCTCATAAGTGCTGAGTACTGACTCAGCCCCACCCATCTTTAGTATCACAAATCATATCCATTAACTTTACACTCAAAATAAGCCAGTACCGTATTCAAAAATGCCTTTACAGGGCTTTGTTCTATGTGACATAAGAAAGCTTAACAAACAGAATTTAATTTATATGGCTACCTGTAGAGACTTTTACTTTGCAATCTCTCCAGGCCAAAATAAGTCTTATGTAACAAATACAAGTTGGACAACTACACAATGTGTGCATTGCTTCAAAATATGTTCCGTAAAAAAAATTTTCAGCCAAGTACTGTAAGACTCCTGCTGCTGACTTTTAAGAAATATTAGATTTAATAGCGAAAGCGTTTAGTACATACAGCTGTGGGTCTGCTGTAGTGCACAGTTCCGTATTTTATATCCTACCCTCAATGTATAGCACATTACAAATGCCACAAGACCAGAAAGGAAAAGAAAAAAGCAATAAAAAGTGAGCGATGGCCACTGATATTTCAGCCTGATGAAATTCTGTGTCAAGAGACTTTCCTTGGCTTTACATAAACAGGGTAATAAATAGATCGATCACACATAGCAAAGGAGATTCATACCATATTAAGTGGCAGGATGCTGAATGTAGGTCCAGGTATGTCTCATTATTCAGAGGATGCTTCGCTGAAGGGGGAGATGTGTTTCTCACTGTGTGTGAGAGAGAGAGAAGATGGTTCAAGATGTACCAGTTTACATAGCCAGGCACACCATAGAAGCCAGATGCATTAGTGCTCCAGGCCAAGTGCTCAGCAGCATTCACAGGCATCTGGTACGCCTTATAATGGTCTCTAATATAGATAGATAGATAGATGCACTTTTTTGATCCCAAACCTGGAAATTACAGTGTAACAGCAGCATGACACAGTAAGACAACCAAATCAACATGAATACACACAGCATAATAGAAAAAGGAGTTACCCAGGAAAGTAAAAAATGCTTAGATAACTCATATACTACACAGACTACCACTACTAGGTTAAATAGATGATGATCCATATGAATCTATGGATAGTACTGACTGTACTATGTGAGGTACCAATTAGACTGCACAGTATGGCAGCATTGTTATGACCAAGATTTAACATTAGAGTGAGTTATTGTACAGTGAAATGGCATGTGGCAGAAAAGATTTCCTGTACCTGACTGTTCGGTAGCATAGCTGTAGCAGTCTGCTGGAGAAAGTGCTCCACTGTCTGTTCTGTGTGGTGGAGGGGGTGATCAGGATTGTCCATGATGGATTGCAGTTTTTTCAGGGTCCTCTCCACCACAGTCTCAAGGTCTCCAGCCTGAGACCAATTACAGAGCCAGCCGTCTTGATAATCTTGTCCAGCCTTTTGGTGTTGCTGGCTCTGATACTGCAACCCCAGCAAACGGCAGCAGAGAAGATGGCACTGGCAACGACAGTCTGGTAGAAGAGCTCCAGCATCTTGTTGCGCACATTGAAGGATCTGAGCTTCCTCAGAAAGTAGAGTCTGCTCATCCTCTTCTTGTACACAGCGTCGGTGTTAGATTTCCAGTCCGCTGCTGATCATGACACTCAGATATTTATAGTCCTCCACTACCTCCACATCCGCCCCTCTAATCCACCATGACTGTGAAGGCGTCCTCTTCTTCCTGAAGTCAATCACCATCTCTCTGGTCTTGCTGACATTCAGCCTCAGGTGATTCTGCTTGGTCCACTCCACAGATCTGTCTACCGGTGCCCTGTACCCCCCTCTCTTATACACCCAACAACAGCCGAGTCATCAGAGAATTTCTACAGGTGGCATGACTTGGTGTTGTACTAAAGGTCAGTGGTGTACAAGGTAAAGAGAAAAGGAGAAAGCACAGTTCCCTGTGGAGCTCCCATATCACTAACCACCACATCAGACACGACACTGCCCAGCCGGAAAAATTGTGGCCTGCCTGTCAGGTAGTCAGTAATCCAGGAGATCATATACATATAATGTACTCACATATTTGAAAATTAGAATCATATATTGAGCAGTGATCTAGCAAATATGTGAACTAGTGAGGTATTATCATTTATTATAACACAAATCCCTAAAAAAGTCTGTTTTAAAGTAAATGGTGGCAGAGAATTTTTGAATCATGACGAGCACTGAAAGGAATTCATGACAGTAAAAATACTACATCTCCAACAAATTCAAGGGTATAAAGATCACAAGACTCTCATTGAACTCTTAAGGTGCATTCAGACCAAACGTGAACGGGCAATTTTTTTGCGTGGCGTGATTACAGTTTAACTCAATGTAACTCAGTGTAGTTTAGGGGAGGCTAGATATCTTAGCCGGCCAGGCTCCCTACGGGGTTGATAACCCTGCTTGCATCCGTACAGACTGTGAAGGGGGAAACCCTGTTTCAGTCCCAGGAGCAAGTGGCTTCGACCCCTGGCTATATTTGGTTTGGGTTGACTGCCCAAACCATCTTAAACTGTTGTCACATCACAAAAAAGTAAAGCCTCGAAATGGACTGATTATTTGATGATGATTTTGGAAAGGACTGACCGAGATTATGAAATTGTGATTCAACTTTCACTACCCCTGATGCTTTTGTTATTAATTTGTTGTGACATCCAACCTAACCCAGGACCACTTCAGAACAAGTTCGATGCTTACTTCACAAATATAAGAGGTCTTTCTACCAACTGGGACTACCTTGAACATTACCTTGTTAAAACTCGTCCTCACATTTTTTGTTTATCAGAGACTTTCTTGAACAGCAAGATAGATGATGAGATGTTTACAGTACCAGGATACTCCTTCTTCAGATGAGACCATCTGGGTGACTTAGGCTTGGGTGGACTAGTGTTCTTCTATAGTGATGCTATAACTACCATCAGAGTGCCTGAATTTGAACACCCGCAGCATGAAATGATTTGCCTGAAACTAGTGCTTCTAGGTTGCCTGGTATTCATGTTTTGTGTCTACAGACCTCCATCATCTGATGACGCTGTATTCGTGGTAATGACACAGAAAACTGATACCATCCAAGATTTACACCCAAGGTCTGAAATAATTGTTCTTGGGAATCTGAATGCCCACCATCAAGAATGGTTGGGTAGCCAAAAAACTGACGATCATGGAGAAGCTGCTCATGAGTTTGCTATTCTCAGCAACCTCCAACAACTTGTTGACGACCCTACTAGGGTTGGAAAAGATGGTAACTGCTCCAAGCTAGATCTCTTCCTTACGTCTTCATCAGACAATCATGATGTCACAGTCAGTGCACCTCTTGGATCATCTGACCACTGAGTTGTGTTAACTGCTGTTAACTACAGACTTCCAATACAGAGTAAATCTGCCAAACGTAAGATTTGGGTCTATGAAAAAGCCGAATGGGATGGCATGCGTACATATTTGACTGATGCAAAATGGGTATCAGAAAGGCCTGATGTTAATGCAGCATGGTCCTGCATAAGGGACAACATTACTGATGCCATGGACTACTTTATACCGTCAAAGTCAACCAAGCACCGATACTCTGATAAACCTTGGTTTAATGAAAAGTGCCATGAAGCTATACAAGACAAATGGAAGGCCTACAAAAAGTGGCAGAAGGATTGTACAAGGACTCCTGGATTTTGAATCTGAACTCCAAATCCGAATGCCAGTGTACTATACGACGTGCTCGCAGGCAGTTTTCACACCAACTAGAGCAGAAACTGAAATGTGCAGACAATAAACAGTGGTGGAAAGTTGTTAAAGCTGTTACTGATGACCAGTGTTGGGAGTAATGTGTTACAAAGTAACACCACTACTTTTGCAGTAACGTGCTGTGTAACAAAATTACTGTTTAAAAATTCGGTAATGCATTACAGTTACTGAAATTTGATCAGATGCGTTACTCACGTTACTCATTTTATTAATATGGAGAGATATTTTTAACGCAAATAAATATGCACTGATCCTACATAGCTGGCGCAACCGTCAGCCTCCTCCGCGGGTCGGTTTCCTGTCATGCTCACTCCGCAACCCGGTTGGAAGAAATGCCGTGGTGGTGGCGACTTCTCACATCAAGCCCATATCACCTGTTGTCCAAACGTTGAGTGGCCCCAACATGAGCTCATACCTCTGTGGTTAAACATGAGTATTTTTAGAGCAAGAAGCTGCATTTAATATCCGCAGTGGTGTAAATGTTTTCTTACCACATAGAGAAAAAGTAACTGTGATTTGTTGCAGCAGAGAACAGCTTAAGGTGAACTTTCATTTATCTGTGCTTTCTGTTTTATTTTTATCTTATTCATTTACATGCTGTTGCGATATGCAACTATTTCATGGAAGTAAATCCTCTAAATATGCATTTTTAATGGGCCGGTCCAGGGGTGTCAAACATATGGCTCATGGGCCAAAAACGGCCCACCAGGGGGTCCAACATTTTCTCTGTGAATTTACAGATTTATTTCTAGTAAATTTCTGACTTTCTACTGATTAAAATAGTTTGCGTAAATCTGAGACATTTTTTTTTTCTCTGTAAGATGAGACTTTTTTTCTCATCAGTTTTTTTCTTCTTTTTTCTGATGAGAACAAGGGGCCCTTGATCTTGCTATGTGTGCAAGATGACTTAAGTATGCATTTAAAAGTAACATGAACGTTACTTTTCCAAGTAACTAGTTACTTTAATCATGAAGTAACTGGTAACTCAGTTACTTTTGAAAAGAAGTAACTGTAACTAGTTACTATATTTTAGTAACTTGCCCAACACTGCTAATGACAACAGTTCCGCTATTCCCCCGCTAAGTAGTAATGATCAAACCTTGAATAAAGCCAAAGACAAAGCTGAGCTGCTAAATAACACATTTGCAGCTAATGCTCAACTTGATGATGGTGGTAGAAGTCCTCCACAATTGCCACCACAAACAAGCAAAGTCCTGTCCACCATGAAATTCTGACCAAAAAAGATTCTTAGAAGACTTTGCAGTCTGGACACATCAAGGCCAGTGGCTCTGATGAGATTTCTGGATTTGTACTCAAGAACTGTGCACCAAAGCTTGCACCAGTTCTGGAGAAGCTATTCCAGGTTTCTCTTGAAACCAAGACGGTCCTTTCAGGCTGGAAAACTGCCAGTGTGATTGCTGCACCTAAGAAGCAAGACCCATCTAACTACAGACCTATATTCCTACTGCCCATAATTTCCAAGGTTATGGAAAACATTATCTGTGACCACATACGCAAGTATCTTGACAAGCAACAGCTTCTCTGCGACGCCCAGTATGGATTTCGAGAGAAGAGATCTACAGTGGACATGCTGTCATAATTACTCAGTGGTGGAACAATGCTCTCAACTCCCAACAGGAAATTTGAGTCATTGCCTGCGACATCAAAAAGGCTTTTGATTGAGTATGGCATCGCGGACTGATCACAAAGCTGACTGCATTTGGCATTCATGGTGACTTACTTGACTGGATATCACCCTTCCTAGCTGATAGACAACAGTCTGAATCTTGGATGGGTTCATCTCTTCCCCGCTACCCTTGACTGCTGGAGTGCCCCAAGGAAGTGTAATAGGCCCATTGCTCTTCCTCATCTATATTGATGACTTGGCATCTCAACTGGAGAATGATCTTCATCTATTTGTAGATGTCTCAACACTTCATATCATTATAAAAAATCCAGGCCTCCAAGACATCTGTGCTGAGTGTTTTCAGCGTGAGTTGGACACAATTGAAAGGTGGGCCTCTGACTTGTGCATCACATTTAATGCAATTAAGACTGAGGAAATGATCATCAGTAGGAAGCGTGTCCAAAATCATCATCTTCTTCACTTCATGAACAAGGAACTCACTCCAATACAGAGTATTACTCTCCTTGGTGTCATCATCACCAATACTTTGTCCTGGACTCTTTACATCACAGGACTAGCCAAGAAGACTGCTAAGAGATTGTACATCCTGGGGCGTATCAAGAACTTTCTTCATCTCAATGCCCGTACTACCATATACAAGGTCTACATCCGACCTTTCATGGAGTATGCCTCTCCAATATGGAGTGGAACAGGAACCACGGCACTAAGTCTCGTAGACAGGCTGCAAAAAAAGCCTTTATCTACTCAGAATTGATGATCCTTACAAGGCAGGAATTTACCCATTAGAACACAGGCGAAAGGTGGCATCTTTGTGTACATTCTACCACCATTTCTTCCTTCAACCATCAATTGAGCTCAAAAATATCTTGCCTACTGGAGCTTCTAGTATGCGAGTAACAAGATCCTCTACAAGCTGTCACCCATATACTGTAACTGTTCCAAAGTCCAACACCAATCTCCATTTATCTTCCTACATCCCTAGGACAAGTCATCTATGGAACTCTCTTCCAGCATCTGTTTCCTGCTGCTCCAAACATAGACTCATTCAAGTCAACTGTAATTGCATTTTTTCCTTGATCAATTATAAACTTTTGTTTGCTGTTAATTTTTAAGATTTTGATTTGCATGATGTGATGTCATCAGTGGTTTAATACTCTGCTTAATGGCCAATTTTTCACTCTCAGATGGCAACACCAGGCCTTAACCCTTGATTACTAAAATTAAAAAAAGCATTTGAATAGACAGGAATTCACAGTCAGAGTGAGTTGCAGACAGGTGACGTTGCCTGCTGTGTTCAGCCTGCTGTGGATATTCCTAAAACACCGTCATGCATAGGTTTACATTATCCGTCAGGGTCTCACCTGAAAAAATTGTCCCTGCCTCCAAAATTTCACCTGGATGATGGGTTAATAATAATAATGCATCAGATTTATATAGCGCTTTTCATAGACTCTGAGATGCTTTACAATGGATACATTATTCATTCACTCCACAGACAATGGTACTGGTAAGCTGCTACTGTAGCCACAGCTACCCTGGGGCAGATTGACAGAAACATGACTGCCAATCTGCGCCAACGGCCTCTCCAACCACTACTGGACATTTATACATACCCAGTTTCATGGACACTGGAAGCAAGATGGGTAAAGTGTCTTGCCCAGGGACACAACGGCAGGATGGCTGGGGAGAGCAGGATTCGAACCGCCAACTTTCCGGTTATTGGACGACCCGCTCTACCTCCTGAGCCACTGCCACCCACATTTCCCTCCTCCGTTCCATTTTGTTGAGCACCAAGCTGGATGGCAAGAAGTTTCATTTTTATATGGTGTTTGGCGTGACCCAGTCAGGACTTGAACCCCAACCTCCCGGTTGTGGGGCAGATGCTGTACCTCTAGGCCACCACTCCAGTTTACACTGCTTACACTGTTTCCACTGCTACCTTACTAGCCTTGTTAGCACGTCTGTGGCAGGAGTCCGTGGGTAAAAAGCTCCGACCGATTCATCTGCAGAGCTCCTGGTTCTTCTGTCTCCAGGTGAGTGTCAGTTTCATTTTCAAACTAGTTTATTCTCCAATGTTGATACTTTTACTCCAGTGATGACATAATCTCAAAGCTAGTGCTATCCCTTGGAAGTCAACGTGCAAAATTCTTTTGTGCTCGCCTCTTTCCATTGACTTTGTATGTATTTGTGCCGCCCGTTCACATTTGGTCTGAAGGCACCTTTAGTCAGCAGCATGCATTAGTCATGGAAAGTTAAGTATTGAAACAGAATTTCAGAAATGACCGTTCTTTTTCTTCTTTCTGGTACCAGTGACAGATAAATCTAAAGATAAAGAAATCTGCAGGGCAGTTGTTGTAAAAGCAGAATGCTGAATTAGGTGCTTCAAACACATCAAAACGTCTTAAGTCATTAATGCTGCAATCACCTGTAGGAATAAAGTAGAACAGAAGAAAAACAGCAGAATTTCTGTTTATTGCAGTGCCAAATTATAAAAAACCTCAGAACTGTTGCCATATTATTGGGAGTAAAAACATTTCTTTTAATAAAACAATAGAAATAATACAATTTCTAATAAAATAATGTGTGTTTTTATAGTTGTTACATCCTAGAGTTGTATTTTAAACAAATTGAGTGACAAAGTGACATTGCGAAGGGTTGGGCACTTAATATTGTATGTATTAAGTAGACACTCACTCTACCCTAACCTTAACCATTTCCCTTACTTTAACCAGCTACAAATGTGTGCCAGAGCTTTTTGTTTTGGTTACCAGCCAGTGCCATCATTTTTCACCAAATTTGCTTATTTTTCAAGATGTCTAGAATATTTTGTTAAGGGAAGAAGTAATTGGGCAGCACGGTGGCGGAGTGGTTAGCACTGCGGCAGCACAGCAACTTACCCTTGGCCGGGGGATCCTTGGTTCGATCCCAGCCCCCGACCAACAGTGATCTGTGTGGAGTTTGCATGTTCTCCCCGTGTCTGCATGGGTTTACTCCGGGATTTCTCCAGTTTCCTCCCACATGCCAAAAACATGCAAGTTAGGTTAATTGGCATCAAACTGGGGATTCTTAAATTGTCCTTAGGTATGATTGTGAGAGTGAATGGCTGTCTGTCTCTCTGTGTTGGCCCTGCGATGGACTGGTGATCTGTCCAGGGTGTACCCCGCCTCTCGCCCAAAAGATGCTGGGATAGGCTCCAGCCCCCCCGCAACCCAAAAAGGATTAAGCGGAAGAAGATGGACGGGAAACAGTAATTACATCAAAAGACAGAAGAGATATATCTTACACACAATTTATTTTTTTTTTTTACTTTAGCTTCATTCTATCATTTTTTAATCAATACTTGAAAGTAGGTCATTTTCATTAAAAATAAACATTCTAGACCAAAGGCTGAAAAAAATTACACTTTTGTAAAAAAAAAAAAAAAAAAAAAAAAAGATTCACAAAAGCTACATTTGATATATTTTGTTCTGTTTTTTCCACTTCCAGATGGTATCATCAGCTTAATGAAAATAAAAATAAACAAAAATGATAGTCTTCTACTCAGTGACATTGATGAGGAATTTCCATGTTGTGTTTATTTTAATTTTGATGATTATGGCTTACAGCCCATGAAAACCCCAAATTCAGTTTCTCAAAAAATTTGAATATTACATAAAATTAATTTTAAAAAATAGATTTTTTTTTAATAGAAATGTTGGCCAACTGAAAAGTATGTCCATGTACACACTCAATACTTGGTCGGGGCTCCTTTTGGATTAGTTACTGTATCAATGTGGTGTGGCATGGAGGTGATCAGCCTGTGGTACTGCTGAGGTGTTATGAAGGTCCAGGTTGCTTTGATAGTGACCTTCAGCTCATCTGCATTGTTGGGTCTGGTGTCTCTCATCTTCCTCTTGACAGTACTCCATAGATTCTCAATGGGGTTTAGGTCAGGAGAGTTTGCTGGGCAATCAAACACAGTGATGCCATGGTCATTAAACCAGGTTTTGATACTTTTGGCAGTGTGGAGGGGTGCCAAGTTCTGCTGGAAAATAAAATCAGCTTCTCCATAAAGCTTGTCAGCAGAGGGAAGCATGAAGTGCTCTAAAATTTCCTGGTAGACGACTGCAGTGACTTTGGTCTTGATAAAACACAGTGGACAAACAGCAGCAGATGACCTCTGTTCAGATAAAAGTAAATTTTGCATTTCATTTGGAAATCAAAGTCCCAGACTCTGGAGAAAGAGTGGAGAGGCACAGAATCTACGTTGCTTGAGGTTTAGTGTGAAGTTTCCACAGTCAGTGATGATTTGAGAAACCATGTCATCTGCTGGTCCGACCAAGTATTGAGTGTGTACATGGACATACTTTTCAGTTGGCCAGCATTTCTATTTAAAAACTGTTTTTTTTAAAAATTAATTTTATGTTCAAATTTTTTGAGAAACTGAATTTGGGGTTTTCATGGGCTGTAAGTCATAATCATCAAAATTAAAATAAACACTTGAAATACTGTATACCCTCTGTGTAATGACTCTGTACAATATAGAAGTTTAATTTTTTGAAATGAATTACCCAAATAAATCAGCTTGTTGTTGGCATTCTAATTTATTGAGCTGCACCTGTACAACACCAACCACATCATCAAGTTTGCGGATGACACGACGATGGTGATTCTCATCACCAACAACGAGGAGGCCAACTACAGAAATGAGGTGAGCCATCTGGTCCAGTGGTGTCAAGACAGTAACCTCTTCCTGAACATGGGAAAAATCGAGGAGATTGTGGTCGACTTCAGGAGGGGACACACACCGCATCCCCCTCTGATCATTGATGGAGCAGCTGTGGAGAGGGTGAACAGCACCAAGTTCCTGGGGGCGCACATCTCTGAGGACCTCACCTGGTCCAACAACACCACATCACTGGTCAAGAAGGCTCAAACTCGCCTCCATTTCCTCCGCAAACTGAGGAGAGCATGAGTCCCACCCCCCCATCATGCTCATTCTACCGGGGCACCGTTGAGAGCATCCTTACCAGCTGCATCACGGTGTGGTATGGAAACTGCACCGCCTCTTGCTGGAAGACACGACAATACACAGTAAAAGCAGCCAGCAAGATCATTGGTGCCCCTCTGCACCCACTCTTGGACATCTACCTCACGCACCTCACCTGCAGAGTCATCAACATTGCAGGCGACACCTCCTACCCCTCACACTCCCTCTTCAGCCCCCTACCCTTGGGGAAAAGGTACCGGAGCCTTCGGGCCCGCTCCACAAGACTGCTAAACAGCTTTGTTCATCAGGCCATCAGGATCCTGAACTCTGTCCAGTTCTTCCCTTTCCCCCTGGACCATAACACACTCACCCGCACAATGACTACAGTACCTCAGCTGTTGGCACATTAAGACTGGCACACCAGCAGTAATACATTTGCTGCTGTATGTCTCTGCACTTTACTGCAGCCATTTGCACAAATGTCATATCTGCTGCTCTCTGTCATTACAATATTGATCATGTGCAGTCCTGTCTCTCACTGTCTGCACCTACATTACCACATTGAACTTGGTACTACGAGTATTACTGCTCTACTTTTCTGTATATAAGATTGCTGGGTCTCCTCGTTTAGTATTTATCTTTATTTGCACTATGGGAAGTGTGGGTATATCTTTTGTTGCCATTTGCGCTGTGGGTAGCATTACTGTGCATAGACTGCTGTTGTTGTTTTTCCAACCTAATTCCTTTTTTTTATATATATATACACTACCGTTCAAAAGTTTGGGGTCACCCAGACAATTATTTTGTGTTTTCCATGAAAAGTCACACTTATTTACCACCATGAGTTGTAAAATGAATAGAAAATATAGTCAAGACATTGACAAGGTTAGAAATAATGATTTGTATTTGAAATAATTTTTCCAGATGCTCAACCTGCTCAAAGGAAGGTCAGTTTTATAGCTTCTCTAACCAGCTAAACTGTTTTCAGCTGTGCGAACATGATTGCACAAGGGTTTTCTTATCATCCATTAGCCTTCTGACACAATGAGCAAACGCATTGTACCATTAGAATACTGGAGTGATAGTTGCTGGAATTGGGCCTCTATACACCTATGTAGATATTGCACCAAAAACCAGACAGTTGCAGCTAGAATAGTCATTTACCACATTAGCAATGTATATTAGATATTAGTGTATTTCTGATTAGTTTAAAGTTATCTTCATTGAAAAAAACAGTGCTTTTCTTTCAAAAGTAAGGAAATTTCTAAGTGACCCCAAACTTTTGAACGGTAGTGTATATTGCACACACCATTGAAGAAAGAGAGAAACGCCATTTCAGTTCCTATATGTCCTGTACTTATAGTAGTATTGACAAATAAAATCTTTGAATCTTTTGAATTAACCAGTCACATTCAAATGCATATTAAATGGGAGTCAGCACACACCTGCCACCATTTAAAGTGCCTCTGATTAACCCCAAATAAAGTGCAGTTGTTCTAGTCGGCTTTTCCTGAAATTTTTGTAGCCACATCTTACAGCAAAAGCCATGGTTGGCAGAGAGCTTCCAAAGCATCAGAGGGATCTCATTGTTCAAAGGTATCAGTCAGGAGAAGGGTACAAAAAAATTTCCAAGGAATTAAATATACCATGGAACACAGTGAAGACAGTCATCATCAAGTGAAGAAAATATGGCACAACAGTGACATTACCAAGTACTGAACGTCCCTCCAAAATTGATGAAAAGACGAGAAGAAAACTGGTCAGGGAGGCTGCCAAGAGGTCAACAGCAACATTAAAGGAGCTGCAGGAATTTCTGGCAAGTACTGGCTGTTTAGTACATGTGACAATAATCTCCTGTCTAGGGTGGCAAGACGGAAGCCTTATCTTATGAAGAAAAACATCCAAGCCCGGTTACATTTTGCAAAAACGCATTTGAAATCTCCCAAACGCGTGTGAGAAAATGTGTTGTGGTCCAGTGAAACCAAGGTTAAACTTTTTAGCCATAATTCCAAAAGGTATATTTGGTGCAAACACAACACTACTCATCACCAAAAGAACACCATACCTACAGTGAAGCATGGTGGTGGCACCATCATGGTTTGGGGCTGTTTTTCTTCAGCTGGAACTGGGGCCTTAGTCAAAGTGGAGGGAATTATGAACAGTTCCAAATACCAGTCAGTGTTGGCACAAACCTTCAGGCTTCTGCTAGAAAGCTGAAGATGAAGAGGAACTTCATCTTTCAACACGACAATGACCCAAAGCACACATCCAAATCAACAAAAGAATGGCTTCACCAGAAGACGATTAAGGTTTTGGAATGGCTCAACCAGAGTCCAGACCTGAATCCGATCAAACATCTGTGGAGTGATCTGAAGAGGGCTGTGCACAGGAGATGCCCTCGCAATCTGACAGATTTGGAGCATTTTTGCAGAGTGGGCAAATACTACCACATCAAGATGTGCCATGCTGATAGACTCCTACTCAAAACGATTGAGTGCTGTAATAAAAGCCAAAGGTGCTGCAACAAAGTATTAGTTTAAGGGTGTGCATATTTATGCAAACAGGTTATTGTAAGTTTTTTATTTTTTGTTTTTCCTTTTTTTCCAAAAAGATTTCTGTTTGTTTTTCAATTGTACAGGTTATAGGTCACATTAATGGTGGAAAAGTTTTGAAATGATTTAACTTGGTCTCATTTTTTTTACATCACAAAAACCTAGCATTTGAAAAGGGGTGTGTAAACTTTTAATATTCACTGTATGTATTAATATCCCCCCCTTCCACTGGCACAGACTCATTATTTCATTGTTTACTACGTGTAACAGTTGCTTCTGGTTTCTGATGGAGCTTCCCTTTCCTTGACGTTGCACAAATTTTCAGGACTGTCACAGCAATAATAGTAAAAAAAAACATGAGAACAAGGATTGACGGAATATCTTGTCAATGGCAGGGAAAGAGTTAATGTTCAGTCAGTTAAATCATAAACATCGAAATGAAAGTGAACACAGACAAGGCTCAAAAGAAGGCACCGACCTAATTAAAACTCTTCTCTTGCATGGAAAGTGATCTGTTTGAGGGTTTAAGTGCTTTTAGAATTGGGAAGTATGGCTAATTCAGAAACTGAAGATTTGTGAAGAGAGATTCAGAAGATATTTTTGACTGTTGGCAACTTGGTTTGAATATTAACTTCCCCTGACCAACAGTGATCTGTGTGGAGTTTGCATGTTCTCCCCGTATCTGCGTGGGTTTACTCCGGGATTTCTCCGGTTTCCTCCCACGGGCCAAAAACATGCAGGTTAGGTTAATTGGAGACTCTAAAGTGGCCCTAGGTGTAAATGTGTGTGTGAATGGTTAAGGGATAGCGCCGTACCGTGGCTGCTTCATCCATCCAGGTGGATGCCCTCAATTTCCCCTCTGGGGATCAATAAAGTATACAAAATCAAATCAAATCAAAAAAGTTGAAAATTGTCTTTTTTCATTGATACATTTCATCTCATTGTACGGCATATTATTCTCACTGATAGCAGTGGTAGAGTTGTCCATTGCCTTCTGATTTCCAATAATGGGACTTGCGGTTTTCTGGCTTTTGCCAAACGTCAAGATGTTAATACCAGACTTGCACTATATTCACCCTCTCACTTCTCATTACTGCAAGGGGTAATCAGAAATATTGCCAACTGTGCCTCTTGGTCTCAGTTTGATTTCAGTGCTTGAAAACCACTCAAATCATGTTTAATCACATAGTTGCCACTAGCTAGTCCTTTTAAGATAAGATAAGATAAGATAAGCCTTTATTAGTCCCACAATGGGGAAATTCCAGGATTGCAACAGCACAGGGATAGCAACACTCAGAGCAACAATCAGAAGGCAAGAAAAAAAAAACAAGCAAGCAAGAGCAGCTAATATACATATGTACATATTACTATAAAATATACAGTATATATACACACACACACACAGACACACAGTGCAGAGCATTGTAGCTGGATGGAATAAATATATGAATATATGAACACACAGTGCAGAGCATTGTAGCTAGATGGAATAAATATGTAAATATATAAACACCCACAGTACGGAGCATTGCAGCTAGGTGGAATAAATATGCAAGTATATAAACACACACAGTGCGGAGCAATGTAGCTAGATGGAATAATATGTAGATATATAAAAACACAGTGCTGAGCATTGTAGCTAGATGGAATAAATATATAGATATATAAATATAAACACACCCAGTGCAGAGCATTGTAGCTAGATGGAATAAATATGTAAATATACACTCACCGGCCACTTTATTAGGTACACCTGTCCAACTGCTCGTTAACACTTAATTTCTAATCAGCCAATCACATGGCGGCAACTCAGTGCATTTAGGCATGTAGACATGGTCAAGACAATCTCCTGCAGTTCAAACCGAGCATCAGTATGGGGAAGAAAGGTGATTTGAGTGACTTTGAACGTGGCATGGTTGGTGGTGCCAGAAGGGCTGGTCTGAGTATTTCAGAAACTGCTGATCTACTGGGATTTTCACGCACAACCATCTCTAGGGTTTACAGAGAATGGTCCGAAAAAGAAAAAATATCCAGTGAGCGGCAGTTCTGTGGGCGGAAATGCCTTGTTGATGCCAGAGGTCAGAGGAGAATGGCCAGACTGGTTCGAGCTGATAGAAAGGCAACAGTGACTCAAATAACCACCCGTTACAACCAAGGTAGGCAGAAGAGCATCTCTGAACGCACAGTACGTCGAACTTTGAGGCAGATGGGCTACAGCAGCAGAAGACCACGCCGGGTGCCACTCCTTTCAGCTAAGAACAGGAAACTGAGGCTACAATTTGCACAAGCTCATCGAAATTGGACAATAGAAGATTGGAAAAACGTTGCCTGGTCTAATGAGTCTCGATTTCTGCTGCGACATTCGGATGGTAGGGTCAGAATTTGGCGTCAACAACATGAAAGCATGGATCCATCCTGCCTTGTATCAATGGTTCAGGCTGGTGGTGGTGGTGTAATGGTGTGGGGAATATTTTCTTGGCACTCTTTGGGCCCCTTGGTACCAATTGAGCATCGTTGCAACGCTACAGCCTACCTGAGTATTGTTGCTGACCATGTCCATCCCTTTATGACCACAATGTACCCAACTTCTGATGGCTACTTTCAGCAGGATAATGCGCCATGTCATAAAGCTGGAATCATCTCAGACTGGTTTCTTGAACATGACAATGAGTTCACTGTACTCAAATGGCCTCCACAGTCACCAGATCTCAATCCAATAGAGCATCTTTGGGATGTGGTGGAACGGGAGATTCGCATCATGGATGTGCAGCCGACAAATCTGCGCCAACTGTGTGATGCCATCATGTCAATATGGACCAAAGTCTCTGAGGAATGCTTCCAGCACCTTGTTGAATCTATGCCACGAAGAATTGAGGCAGTTCTGAAGGCAAAAGGGGGTCCAACCCGTTACTAGCATGGTGTACCTAATAAAGTGGCCGGTGAGTGTATAAACACACACAGTGCAGAGCATTGTTGCTAGGTGGGATGAAACAGCATAACCGTCTATTTAGTTATCCTACATGGTATGATTATGTGCCCATACATATTCTCACCCTCCATAGCGACCGGTATGTTCCTAGTTGTATGCCGGAGAGGACCATTGTGTAAGTCTATTGCATCTTTTGCATTCAAAAAAAACTATTAGTTTGTTACGTCTTTTTGCTATCTCTGCGAGCAGCCCTGCTTAGGTTGTACAGTCTGACAGCCGTTGGTAGGAAGGACCTACGAAACCTCTCGGTTGTGCACCTGGGATGATGTAGTCTGCTGCTAAATGAGCTCCTCAGTGCATCCAGTATGTCCTGCATAGGGTGGAACTCGGACTCCAGCAGAGATGACAGCACTATTTTGCACTATGATTTAATAATATAGACGTAGTTGTTAGTGCACCACATCAAATTGATTATGGTGAGAAATCACTGCATAGACACATTTCCATCTACTAGTGCATTTCATTAAATTAAAATGTCATGATTTGTAATTTAATTTATAAAACTGCATAGCTCGCCGCCTTAACGTGGTGGAGGGGTTTGAGTGTCTAATGATCTCAGGAGCTATGTCGTCGGGGGCAATTTGCTCCTGGTAGGATCTGCCAAGACAAACTGGTCCTAGATGAAAGACCAAACCAAGAGCGGTCTGGTTGATCCCCATCAAAAAAAATTGCATCAAGGACCCAATGTACTCAAAGGAGCCACATAGCTCCACCCTCCAGTAGGCTCACCACCTGCAGGAGGGATCATGACGGTCATGGTGCTGTTTGAACTGGGCAGCAGTCTGGGCTACTTTGCTTGGACTGCTGGCCCTGCGACCCAGACCCTCAGATAAGTGGTAGAAGATAGATGGATGGAAACTATAGCCATAATCCTCAAAATTAAACCAAAAAGGCTTGAAATATTTCACTGTGCTTGTAATGAATATTGAATATATGGAAGCTTAAATTGTCTTAAATTGAAGATGGTGGTGCATGTGAACACAGCGGCTGATGCTCCGGACTACTGCGTTTGTTTTTGTGTTTTTTCTGCCTTTTTTCTGCTCCTTCTGTGACGGACTAATTACCTACAGTCACCAGGAACTTACAGGTATCGGTTGGCAACTTATCTCTGACATCTCCAGTGCTTATTCCAGTAATTCTCACCACATCCCGAGGAGATCGCTAGACCTTTGGGTGCTCCGTGATCAGTTATGCCCCACAAACGGTGCAGACGACAGGAGAGGAAGCAGAAACAAGGCTGCAGGGCTGGCCTTCGTGCCCAGCTTGCCAAACTTTGCTCCAAACCACTGTTACCTTCAATTTTCCTCACCAACGCCAGATCCCTCGCCAACAAAATGGGCGAGTTGCGCATGGAGATCGCCCATAATCGCTATGTCCAGGACTGTTGTATTCTGATTGTGACCGACTCATGGCTGAATGATCGCATCCCAGCTGCCGCTGTGGAATTACCTGGCCGAACTACACACTGTTCGGACCACAGCGCTGATTCTGGTAAGGGAAGAGGGGAGGGCTCTGTGCTTATGTGCTTCAGACTTGGTGTAATAACAGCAGAATAATTCATAGCCACCGCTCACCAGACTTGGAGGCCATGTCCTTCCCGTGTAGGCCATTTTATAACCCCCGCGAGCTAACGACAGTAATTTTAACAGCCGTTTACATTTCTCCTGATGCTATTGTTAGCTTAGCACTCAATCACCTCAAGCACATTGTCAGCAGGCAGCAAAGCGATCACCCTGATGCAGTCCACATTATTGCAGGGGATTGCATGCTTGAAGACTGTACTCTCCAAATTCTACCAACATGTTAAGTGCCCCACAAGAGGGGAAAGGGCATTGGATCATGTTTACAACAACATTAAGCACGCCTACAGAGCCACCCCCTCCCCCACCTTGGACAGTCAGACCACCTCTCCTTGTTTCTGATTCCTGCCTACACCCCCCTCAGGAAGCGTTCCCTCCCTACCAAACAAACAATTATAACCTGGTCTGAAAACACTCTTCTCCAGCTACAAGACTGCTTTGCCTGCACTGATTGGAGCATCTTTGAACAGCAGGACCTGGACTCCTGCACCAAATCTGTCCTTTTCTACATCAAATGCTGTGTAGAAAAGGTGACAGTCACCAAATACATCTGGGTATTTCCAAACCTCAAACTCTGGATGACCAGTGAAGTCCAGGCTCTGATCAGAGCTCACAACTCAGCCTTCAGACAGAAGGACAGCTCTTTTTACAACATTACCAGAGTGAACCTGAGGAGAGTCATAAAACTAGCTAAAAACACCTATTGCAGTGTTCATTGTTGGTAAACAAAGCGTAATTCTAGCGCATGCGCAGTCAGCTGGTGGGCAAGAAAACATTGCAGCATTGCAACGCTTTTTGTGTGGACTGGACGCATCCGCTGTACTTCAGTGTATTGTTTCGCTCTTTTGATGTGATCTCCGCGCCATGTTTGGTGAGCGAAACAATCCACAGAAACGCTCATATTTTGCTCAATATCTTATGTTAACAAAATAAGACACTGGCATTTATTGTACAAAGATTATGAGATATCGTGGCATCGCAGAGGTTCCTTGTCAATGCCTAAGCCCTGCGGTTCACTCTCTGAATGAATAAATGAATGAATGAATGAATTTATTTCGGATAGTACATTACAGGTTAAAAGAAACTGTATAATATAACAACAAGGTCAAATTAGACAAAGACTCCTTCTACTATACAATTCCACGTGAGTTATCCGAAATGGGTGATGGCTGAAGCCGCAGCTTATATTGCCCACCCATATTCCATCCAAGAATTCAAAGGAGAAAAAAGAGAAAACAAGACAAGAGCGATTACAATTTAAAACAAGGCTAAGACAAAATATGACTGAGAGAAAAAGAAAACTGAGCTAGTCTAAGTTAAGCGGTTACTATTCAAAAACAAATCTAAGACATAGTGTCACAGAGAAAAAAGAAAAACTAAGCTATAACACAACACAGGCTGGAAATGTCAATCCTTATGTGAGTTTACATGTCGTCTTGTAAATATGTTTGGAGTATTTCTTCCTTTAGTTTTTGTTTAAATTGTCCAAGCTTTGTACATGATTTTAATTCAGGTCCAAAATCGTTCCATAATCTGACACCTTGCACTGAAATACAGTGTTGCTTGGTAGTTGTTCTCACTGTAGGCTTTTGAAATATACATGTTCCTCTGAAGTGATATCGTTTCTCCCTTGTTTGGAACAACTTTTGGATATTTGCGGGCAGTGATAGATTCTTCACTTTGAACATTATTATTGCGGTTTTAAAGTCGATCAGATCTTTCAACTTGAGAGTTTTTTGTTTAAGA
This sequence comes from Pholidichthys leucotaenia, assembly GCA_020510985.1. NCBI lineage: Eukaryota > Metazoa > Chordata > Actinopteri > Cichliformes > Pholidichthyidae > Pholidichthys > Pholidichthys leucotaenia. Next base: position 338,758,341 of record CM035840.1, read on the forward strand.
AAAAGTGGGTTTGTTGGTTCCCTGTAAGCTGCTTTGTTGATTATTCTAATAGCTCTCTTTTGAAGCATAAAGAGTGGATATATGTTTGTTTTATATGTATTTCCCCATACTTCATTACAATATGTCATGTATGGGAGTATTAATGAATGATACAAGGTGTATAGTGTGGGTTGATCCTGAAAAAGGATGAAACTGACCTGCCTGCACGTTTCCATCTCTGGCCTGACAGTCACGCTCACTGTCACTGTGTCAGTGTCAGTGACAGTGAGTCATCTCGTCAATTCTAGTCAATTCTGTGACATAACATGGTTTCACTATTCTTGTGTTAACGTCAGGCGGAAACCAAGGGGTCACTGGGTTTGTCCAGGATGTAAAGCTTCCAGTTCTGATGATTAATTAATGGCATAAGAAATGTTCTGAGTGACTTCCTCTGTGTCACAAGCAGTTGTTACAGACACACACTGGTGTTGTCAGTGTCAGCTGTGATTTTCCTGGTCTTCTCCTTTGTGCCTTGTCTCTCAACTCAGCCAGTTTCTAAGTGTTCATGCCAGTGTTTTTGACACCCGGGAAACCACCTCTTTGCTTTTCCACTTTAAAATAGTATCAGTCCATTTTAAACTAGGCTGAATTAATTTAATTCAGCAGTGTATGACATTTAACTGGCTGGAGTCTAGTTCTTGCTGGATAGGCTACTGTGGCAGCATGCCCCAGACAATTGACTCTGTGCTGTAGATTTTTGAAGTAAACCTGGACTTCGCAACACACTTTTAATGCTATTTTGCTGGATAGTAAATTTATCTTGGATACTTAATGCCAGTTATTTATGATGTGCATGTACTTTAATTCCTAATCATAGCAGGTTTCCGTGTTCAACTGTTGCCAATACATGCAGCAAAAAAAAAAAAAAATGACAGTGCACTATGTTCATGACCTCAGAATACTAAATTTATTGCTATGTGATTGGATGGATCTTAACTCAGGATGGACCTTTTTGCAAAATGGCCACCACTAATGTTTAGCATTCAAAATGCATGTATTGTTGTTCTCTAGATTAATGATTACATTTACTCTATACAGTCACAGTGGTCCCCATCTTATATGACTGATCCTGTATTTCTAGTGCTTGGTCTATACTGTTAAACTGTTAAATTTTGCTGCAACTTCTATTTTATAATCTGTATGTACATGTAAATGAGCGCCTTACATTTTCACTGTTTTCTAGCAGAGCATGAATTTTGCACTCTTCTTAAATTTTGTTAATCTACACAGGCCTCGCAATGTTTGTGAAATGAAGGGCAAAGAAAAGGGTTTTACAGTACACGGTGGGTTCTGTCTTACCGGTAATGCTAAGTTGCTTGTATAATGTGATTGACTTTGTAAATTTGGCACTAGGATTTTACAATCAGTGTATTTGTCACCTCAATGAGAGATGACAGTCTAAATGTTATAATTCTTTGGCCCTAGTAAGATGGTGACATATAAAGAGGGTACCACTATAATTATGACCATAATTATTTATTATACCATAGAACTGTTGTGCAGATGAATTAGTTTATTAAAATCACACACGCAGACATCCTCCCCTGGGACCCAGTCTTTGCGGTTCAGTGCTGCCAGCCACACTCGCCTGCGCTCTGGATCTGCAGGAATCCTATTCCAGGACAATTTCCCCCCCTTCTCCCACCTGTTGGTACAGTCTTTAACAACACAAGACTGTGGCATTTTGCCGCAAAACGTCTCCAAATCAGCAGAAGCGTCTGCTCAACATGCAACACGTGCTTGGCGTCTTGCCCACCAGCGCTGTGTTAACATCACGTGACATACTCGCGTGACGTCACGGTGAACACTCCTATAGGAGGAAGGTGGAGGGCTTCCTCACAGACAACAACCCCCGACAGATGTGGAGAGGCATCCAGGCCCTCACCAACTACAGGGGATTAGGGCCCCCCAACATCAGACAGCAGCCTCACTCTGGCAGAGGAGCTTAACAGCTTCTTTGCCCAGTTTGAGCACCCCCCCCAAACCCGTCCCCCTCCCCTTCCTCTCTATAGGTGCATGAGGTGAGGAGGCAACTGAGAGCAGTGAACCTTCACAGAGCTGCTGGCCCAGACGGCATCCCAGGAGCGGTGGTCAAAGCATGTGCAGCTCAGCTGGCAGGGATCCTCAGCAAGTTGTTCAACCTCTCCCTGATGCACGCCACCATCACCTCCTGCCTCAAGGCCTCCACCATCATCCCCAGCCCCCAAAAGGCCGTAATTGACAGCCTGAATGACTACAGACCCATAGCACTCACGTCTGTAGTCATGAAATGTTTTGAGCGACTGGTGTCCCAGCACATCAGGGACTGTCTTCCCCCCTCCTTCGACCCACATTAGTTCGCCTACAGGGAGAATCGTCCTACGGAAGACATTATCGCCACCACTCTCCACAGAGCGCTGAGCCACCTGGAGAAAACAAGGAGCTACGTGAGGATGCTCTTTGTGAACAACAGCTCAGCTTTTAACAACAGACATCCTGATCAAAAAACTGCACCTCCTCCAGACCCCCCCGCCCCACCTGCTCCTGAATAAAGAACTTTCTCATTAACCGCCCACAAACAGTCAGACTTGGCCCCCATCACTCTTCCACACTGTCCCTCAGCACTGGCAACCCCCAAGGCTGCGTGCTAAGCCCTCTACTGTACTCCCTGTACACCTTTGACAGTGTTACAACCCACCCAACCACTGTCATTGTGAAATACGCAGATGACACCACCTTGGTTGGGCTCATCACTGACGACGATGAGAAGGCATACAGGGTGGAGGTCGAGAATCTGCTGCTGTGGTACCAAGAAAACAACCTGAAACTGAATGTCCAAAAAACCAAAGAACTCATTCTGCACTTCAGGAAGAACAGACAGGAACCCCCCCCCCCCCCCCCCCCCCAGTAAATGGCGACTGTGTGGAAAATGTCCCCGCCTTCAGGTTCCTGGGTACCCACATCTCCTCTGACCTCTCCTGGACTGTCAACACCAAGGCCCTGGTGAAGAAAGCCCAGCAGCAGCTGGGCTTTGGGCAGCATGGTGGTGCAGTGGTTAGCACTGTTGCCTTACAGCTAGAAGGTTCCTGGTTCGAATCCCCAGGCTGGCAGGGGTTGGAACCTTTCTGTGTGGAGTTTGCATGTTCTCCCTGTGCTGCGTGGGTTTACTCCGGGGGCTCCGGTTTCCTCCCACAATCCAAAGACATGCATGTTAGGTTAATTGGCTGTTCTAAATTGTCCCTAGATATCCGTTTCCTATAGGCCCTTAGAATAGAGGGTTAGTACTAGTGAAAGCGCTTTGAGTGGTCTTTGTGACTAGAAAAAGCGCTATATAAGTGTAGGTTAGTTAGTTAGGTAGCAGCTGCACGTCCTCTGTGTCCTGAGGAAGCACAACCTGGACAGAAGCTCCTGCTGGCCTTCTATCACTGCTCCGTGGAGAGCGTGCTCACCTACTGTCTGGGAGTATGGTATGCCAGTTCCATGGCTGAGACCAGGAATGCTGTGCAGAGGGTCATCAACACTGCCCAAAAGAGGGGCGGGGTGCACGCCATGAAGGCAACAGCATAGAACCTCTGCTCCCGGCACGTTCATATTAAAAAAGCCCTTAAAACGCGAAAACCTACAGAACTACCAGCTCAAGACGATCAACTAAAAGGGCAATGGTAAAAGGCAAGTCAAAAACCAAGAAACAGGCTGAAATCACGGAGTTTGATACCGAAGAAACTGAAGCTAACGACGATAGCATTGGCTTGGCTAGTACTGATGCTAGCAAAATGGAGGGAGACGACAGCATTGATTTGAAGGCGATACTGATGGAAATCAGGGACTTCAGGAAAGAAAACACGCTACAGTTTGAAGAAGTTAAGGCAGAAATCGGCAAGACTAATGCAAGACTCGAAACAGCGGAGGGACGCATTTTGGAAACGGAGGAACGAGTTGAAACAATAGAGGAGGTGGTTACAGAGCTTGTGAAACTCCAGTCTAAGCTACAGTTCCAAATCACCGACCAGGAGGGGCGATCTCGTAGAAATAATGTACAGATATATGGTGTGATTGAAAATGAAGAGAAAGGTGCTACGACTATGATAGATTTTGTTGAAAACCTTCTGAGGGAAAAGCTCCAGCTGCCCTCGACACTGGACTTGCATATTGAACGCGCACACCGCGCCCTGACGGCAGTTCCCCCAGCTGGAGCACCACCTTGGTCTATTATTGTACGCTTTACCAGTTACAAGAGCAAGGAAGAGGTACTCAGGAAAACTTGGCAAATGAGGGGATTCCAGTGGAAGGGCAAACAGATCAACCTTGATCACGATTATGCACCCGATGTCCTTAAACAGAGACAGACATACGCAGAGGCTAAAAGGATTCTAAAACAACGAGGGATACGTTTCCAGACCCCGTTCCCAGCTAAACTCCAAGTGTTCTACCCAGACGAAACGAAACTTTATAACACCGCTGAAGATGCAACTAAAGACATGTTTGACAGAGGATTCCCAGTCACTGTCTACAAGCTACCGGAGACACTGATGGCACAGATTCAGAAAACAGCGTGGACCACTAAACGAAGCACAAGAGGAAAGCAACGCACACCGCTGGATCCGGGTCAGATGGGACCACCATCAATAAAGGAGAGACTGCAACAATACAGAAGGGAATCCATGTAAAAACGCCAATATAAATTTGCTGTTCAATTTACAACCCAGTTACAGGTAATCTGATTTAACAATGACTTATCCGTGGTTTATTTTTCTTTATACATGTTTTTTCTATTAAGAGATAATACAAAAACTAAACATGAGAAATGAGTGAAACCTAAGACTTATTGCCAATCTAAATCAGCTGCCGGGAAATGACTGTTCAGGCATAGTATGAAGGAATTGCGTGACGATGGACGCTCCATTAGAGGGCCCACTCCGACGCAAGTGGCTTACCCTCTTAAAGACTCACAACATCAGGTCTTACAGGGTTTGTTTTTCTTTAAACCCCACAAATGGAAATCCTATTTTATTTCCTCAAATGTTTGTTACTGCTTTGTTTTGCTGCAGTTCAGAGCAGCATTGTTTGGACAAGTGGTATACCTATGTTTATTCCGATTAATCAGAAAGGAAGAAAAAAGAAAAACAAATTATAGCCAACAATCAGACTATCAATGTCATCTCCTTTAATGTAAATGGAATTAACAGCCCACAAAAAAGGTCCAAAATACTCTCCAAACTCAAAAAAGAAAAGATACATGTGGCCCTTCTACAAGAAATGCATGTATTAGACCAAGAACTTAAAAAGCTTGAACGAGGTTTTTATAAGTATGTCTATGGATCATCATACAAACATGGCCACCGTAGAGGTGTCGCAATTCTCATTTCATGACAGATTTGTTTTGAATATTTATCTGACAAGAAGGATAAAGAGGGGCGATATATATTGGTAAAAGGAAAAATTGATGGCTCATTATTAACTATTCTCAACATATACGCACCACCAGGAAGTAATTGGAATTTTTATAAACAGATGTTCGAAATGATGGTATCTGAAACTGAAGGAATGTTGATATGTGAAGGGGACATGAATATACGGTTGTCAAAACTGGATAGTTCTAAGAATGATCTAGCACAAAAAAAAATCAATAATAAAAAAAAATAAACAGTATCATGAGTGAAACCGGAATTATCGATATCTGGAGAGATTTTAACCCTTCTGGACGCGATTATACACATTTTTCTGCCCCCCATTCTACATATTCGAGAATTGATTACTTTTTCACATTTAATAAAGACAGATATAAGATTAAAACAAGTGATATTGGCTCAATTGATCTGTCAGATCATTCTCCAATATATTTATCTATCTGTATGAATGATACTCGCAAAACCACAACTTGGAAACTTAATTCTAATATTTTGAATGATTCAAAAATGAAGGAGAAATTAAAAGAAGAAATTGAAGAATACTTTAAGGAAAATGATAATGGGGAAGTGTCACCATCCATTTTATGGGCTGCTTTTAAAGCGGTTATAAGAGGTAAAATTATTGCCAGCACCTCTTTCATTAAAAAGCAAAAAAAAGAAAAACTCGAAAAATTACAAATGGATCTTAACCTCTTGCGCTCCGTTGTACCGCGGACGGGCAAGTCTCTGCGTCCTAGAGCGCACGAGAGCGCATGAGGGCGCTCTCGTGCGCTCTAGGACGCATCATGGAGATTGTGATGTAGGTAGTGTATGGCGTCCAAGCGCGCACTGAAAATAAAAGCTGCAGACACAGCCGCGAACAGATTAGTTCATCTGATTGACCTCTCATTCGACTAATAAGAGCCTTGAATTGGGTTTCTGAAACCTTGAAGAACCAATGAATGAAAACCTAGGAAGGAGGACCTGCCTACTGTGAATGCAGGAGCCAATTGAAGCACAGAAGTTTGGGCTGGGTGAAGAGAGACTTACTGCTGCCACAGATGGAAAAAAAAGGATGCAGGAAGAACCTGCTGCAGACCCAGCAGCACGGAGGCCACCCACAAGTGCAACCTGCACTCATTCCAGCAGAATAGACGTTTAGGATTCTCTTCTGTCATCATAGACCGACGGAGGCCGACGACAAAGGTCGTAAATCATTCGCCAAAACCGCAATAATGGAATTATGTTTTGACCGGGATCCACGAGCGGACCAGCGTCGCGTTCGTCTGACAATGGGGAAGAGAAGTTCGCCAGGACAATGTGACTGTGAAGAGGTAAGGTGTTATAAGCTAAATTATTATTTATCCCTGAAAATTGTAATCAAAAAATGACTTTTGACCGATAGGTAAATTACAACCGTACGGCGCACGAAGTACGAAGTGCGTGCGCCGAGTTACACGGTTCTTCGCCGCCTCTGAACCGTGAACCCCCCCCCAGCCACTATGATTTTGTAGCGGGGGGGGGGGGGCGCGGTGACAGCGTTGCTGTGGAAACATGCCACATCCGAGTGAAATCCGTCATGTAGCGAGGGCCGATCTCCGTCCTCTGTAGCGGGGGGGGGGGGACAACCCCCCCCCCCCACACACACACACACACACAGACACAGCCCTGAATGTGACCTTTCATTTGAGCCCAAGATGAAGCTTCTATGTTGAATCATTCAAAAGTTACAGACGTTTTTCCAAACTGTGCCATTTGGCACAATTTGGCACAGTTCCAAAACGCCTGGGAACAGCCTGAGAACAAAGCTGTGTAATATATTCATTTTTTGTGGTATTGTTACAAAATTTGGACCTCAGCTGGATAACACTTGGTTCTACATTTCTGTTGCATTTTCCAGCCCGGATCTGAAGCTGTGTGTTATTTGCAAGCATTTGTATCCAAAAAAACACCCAGGCCAAATTTATTTTCTTCAAGTTCACTATGTTTAGATGACTGTAACTCAGTGGTCGGAGCACTTAGAGAGATCATGTTTTTTTTGCCAAAAAATTCAAAGTGTTTTCTTTTAAATGAGACCAACCCCATGAAGATGCTGCAAAGGGTTGAAGAACAGCTTTCAATTTACTTTGGCCACATTTTTTTTTGGCGTTTTTAGGAAAATTGACCGGAGTGCAAGGGGTTAAGGAATTACAAAGACAACACAAAATTACTTTAAACAATGACAAACAATATGAAATAAAAAGATTACAAAAAGAAGTTGATAACATACATATATTCTGATGAAACGCAAAAAAAAGCTTATCGATCTTAAACAAAACTATTATGAGGCTGGAGGGAAGTCAACAAAATGGCTAGCTTTTAAACTAAGAAAACAACAGGCTGATAACACAGTCTATAGAATAAAAAATCCCCAAACTGGGATTACACATGATGATATTACAGAAATTCAAGAGAGTTTTGTAACCTATTATAAAGACCTTTATTCACAGCCTAAATTAAACAATTGTGATCACATTGAAATTTTTTTAAGTTCACTAAATCTTCCCGGTGTCACCGAACAGGAGAACAGTAACCTAATAAAAGAAATTACAAATAAAGAAATCGATGCAATTACAAGACTAAAACCACATAAAAGCCCTGGCCCAGACGGCTACTCTGGTGAATGGTATAAGACCTACAGGGAGGAATTAATTCCAAGACTGAGGGAAGTGTGTAACTGGGTGTTGAAGGGAGGGGACCCACCTCCCTCATGGAAAGAAGCGATTATCACTGTCATCCCAAAAGAGGGAAAAGATAAATTGAATTGTAGCCAGTATCGACCAATATCATTTTTAAACCTAGACTACAAAATATACACATCCATAATAGCAAAACAACTTGACAATATCATATCCAGACTTATTAATCATGACCAAACTGGTTTTATCCACCAGAGGCAGACCCAAGACAGTATTAGAAGGACCCTCCACGTTATACACCATATTAAAAAAATAATATTGAGGCATTGCTTATGGGTTTAGATGCTGAAAAAGCATTTGACTCAGTGAGATGGTCATTTCTTTATAACGTTTTGAATAAATTTGGATTTCACCATAGAATCATTAAGGCCATCCAAGCAATTTACCACAAACCAACAGCCAAAATAAAAATAAATGGTAGTCTTTCAAAACCAGTCTCACTTGAAAGATCATGTCGCCAGGGCTGCCCCCTTTCACCAATTTTATTCACTTTATTTATTGAACCACTTAGCCAATACATTAGACAAGATAACTTAATTGAGGGAATTAATATACATGGGGACATTCAGAAGATATCACTCTTTGCAGACGATGTCCTAATTTATTTAGGTCAACCAAATAAATCTCTACCTAGATTGATGGAGATATTAGAGAAGTTTGGATCACTTTCAGGTTACAAATTAAATATTGAAAAAACACAAATTATGACCTTAAATTACCAACCCTCAATGGAGTTAAAAAGTAAATACAATTTTAAATGGGACAAAGACTCCATGAAATATCTTGGCGTGATACTAAGTAGAGACACTGGAAAGTTGTTTGAAAAGAATTATGGCCCATTAAATTCCAAAATAAAATCGGATTTAAGAAAATGGAGTCTAATACCAACTTTAGGACTAATTAATAGAATAGAATCAATAAAAATAAACATTTTACCCTGATTACTTTACCTCTTTCAAACTCTCCCAATTGAAGTTTCAAAACAACAATTTGTAGAATGGGACAAGTTGATTTCTCGCTATATATGGCTCGGGAAAAAACCTAAGATACAGTACATTACAACTGCCAAAGGACAGAGGTGGCTTATCTTTGCCATGTATGAAGGACTACTACTACTCTGCACAATTAAGATCATTGGTTTGCTTATGTGATCCAATGTTCAAATCTAGGTGGAAAGATATAGAGGAAAAAGCCACTAAGGGCCCTCCTATACAAGCAATGATAGCAGACAGGAAATTGCAATCACATTTGAAAGACCCGGATAATCTCTGGCTAAATTCACTTTTAAGATTTGGAATGACGTAAGTAGAGAGAACAAACTAACCAAGACTGAAATGATGTTAAGAGAGTGCGTTTTCGACACAGAATTTTTACCAAACCGTAATGACACAAGATTTCAAAAATGGACGTCAATGGGGCTCAGTTCATACTTCACATTTAACCACAAGGGGGAGCTAGCAGATTTCCAAACCCTTAAATCAAAAAATGGGTTAAACAACCAAGACTTTTTTTAGGTGCCTACAGTTGAGACATAGATATAATGAAATTATAAGGACCAAGACTGATAAGAAGGATAATAAAATTCTAAATATATTCCAAATGGCCTTTAGCACTATTACTGTTCAGAAAATTATAACAAGATTTTATCAGGGATTTCAAGCAAACAAATCCTTCAATACCCTATATATTAAGAAGAAATGGGAAAAAGAAACAGGATTAACAGTAGATGATAGTGACTGGGAATCATTATGTACAGTGCAATGGAAAACTACTTATTCAACTATCTGGAGGGAATTTGGATGGAAAAATTTAATTTGCTTCTTTATTACCCTAGTCCAAAAAAACCCACCAAAATCTAGGTACCGGTTGTTGGCGACTATGTGGAAATGAAGAGGCCAATCATTACCATGTGTTTTGGGCCTGCCCAAAAGTTACCCCATTTTGGAAAGACACACATAAATGCCTGGAAAAGGTTTTCTCTACCCATGTCCCCCTTGACTTCCTGTACATGTTCTTAGGTCTGGAAATTCCTAACATAGCCTCGTTTGCAGATAAATACTTAATGAGAATTGTACTATTGTCAGCAAAGAAAGTCTTAACGAGAAAATGGCTCCAAACAGACATACCAAGAATTCAGGATTTACATGATACGGTTTACCAGATATTTGTGATGGAAAGGATTACCATGTCTTTACGGCTACAAAGAGATAAATTTGATAAATACTGGCTTAAATGGACCCAATATACAGGAAATCAAAGGAGAGACTTTAAGTAAATTATCCCATTGAAGGGAAGAAAAGAGCAGAACTGCAAAAATTTAATACCACTTGTCCACTGTTCAGTTTATTTGTCTACATGTTATCTTTATTCTACAAAAAAAAAAAAAACTTATGGGAAGATTAATCGAGGGCATTTTCTTGTGTGTTACCTCTTATTAACCTCTCTTATTCTATTTGAATGATGGCAAATTCTAAGCTTTTACTAATGTTTATTCCCTTGTAATAAAATACTGCTCTCAATGTAAACAATTTGACCAAGACCACCAATAAAAATATAATTGAAAAAAAAAAAAAACACTGCCCAAAAAATTATCGGCAGTCCTCTGCCCTCCCTGGAAGACATCTTCAGATCCTCCTGTCTCAGAAGGACCAAAGCCATCACAGGAGACCTCTCACATCCCACCCACCACCTGTTCGACCTGCTTCCTCTGGACAACAGTTCAGATCGATGAGGTCCCACACCTCCAGACTGACAAACAGTTTCTTCCCCTGGACCCTCTGAACTGCAAACAGTCAGAGGCCCACCCCCCTCCCTCCGAACACTTACATGCATAAAACTAAGGACCTTTTAATTATCACTATAACTCACCTGCCTTTGCGCTCCTCACTTTCATGTATATTGACTCATCCGTGAAATCACTACTGTTGTGGAGGAACAAATAAGTTCAGGCGAGATGCGACGAGCTGGAAGGTTTCAGTTTTATTTCCTCCATCATCATGAGACACACTGTAGCGCTGTGTTGTGCTGTGTGTGTCTTGCGCTGTGCTGTGTGTGCTGCGCTATGTGTCGTGTGTGTTGCTGAGGCATGTATAGTCAGCTCTTTTATACAGACAAGAGAGAATACATGGCACATTTGCATATTGATATACATATCAGTCAATACATATCAATCGCGTGACCAACTGGCGCCCGGACTTCCTCTCCTTAATCCGGGGATGTATAACAATAGTCCATTGTTCTGATTGTCTCCTAGGGGCTCTCTGTCCGTATGCAAATTGTTCTCTGCTGAGCGTGAATAGTATCAGTCTGCATTGTGCTGGGTCACCACATGGCTCCCCCCAGAACGCTCAAAAGGGGCTGTGACCCCCCCCCCCCCCCATCGTTTGGGCTCCAGCTTCGGTAGAACTGTCGCAGGGCATATCAGTCCATGGGGGGACAGGGGAGGGGTGGAAAAAACAGTGTGCTCCGCTCCGGGTTCCAGCACGTTGAACGGCTGTGGACCATGGGCGAACGGGCCGGTGTGCAGTCATGTGTAATGGAACCAGACGGTGATTGGCCGGCTTTAGGGAGTGAGGTGCAGGAAAAGCGCTGTGGAGGAGGAGGGGAAGGGGGGTGGGAGTAAGTGAGTGCCAGCCCAGGATGTCAAAGGTGTCTGGGTCGCGCAAAAATTGCGTGTGGATCCGCAATGGTGAGGGACTTTCCCGGTAAACCTGGCGGAGATCCACAGCGGCTGTGAAAAAACATTTTATTTGACTCCTCTCGCAGCTCGATCCAGCGAGGATGTGGGGAAGGCGAGCGGACAAATTCCCCGAGGATGCGTAGCGGCTGTGAAACAACTGCAGCTGTGTGAGGAACCTGGCGATTTGGCTTTTAGGTGCGGGAAGCAGCCCTAAAGTCATCGGGGATAGCAATTGGCTAAATTCCCCTTGTGCGCCGTGGCTGAGAAACCCATACAAAGTCCTGTGTGCAGGCTGCATGTGTGCTTTAGGTGCGAGAGCAGCCCTAAAGGTTCCAAGGATGGCGATTGGCCGTTTTTCTCGGGCATGTGCTGCGGCGGAGGACGATGTATCAGTCTGTGGAGCCGGTTCATCTCTGCGTGGTGCGCGCTTGGTGCCGTGACCACATAACTGGCAGTTGCGCTGTCCTTGTAATCCTGTGGTGTGCGTGCGGGGCTTCTGTGCGCGGGAGGTCCGCTGTCCTGTGAGTCAGGGTCAAGGAGCTTGGTGGAAATCGACGCAGTCGGCGTCAATGATTGTCCCCGTTCAGGCTGCTTCCTTTGTTCGCTCGTGTCGTTCATGGTGCGTTTTGGGCCCAGCACTGCGCTCCGGAGTGCGCGCTCCGGTGAGGATTGTCTCATTCACAATTTTCTGATTTACCTGTTAACTGAGGGTCTTGTGATTTACCTGAATCAATCAGTTAAACTAGAGAAGTCTTGAGACTAGAAAAGTGCCAGCTAAGATATACCCCTCAATTCCTGGCATACCCTGACTTCGTTTTAAAGCAACATTGGTGGCTGACTAAATACTTTTTTACCCCACTGTATATACTGTATACAGTGCTGTGAAAAAGTATTTTCCCCCTTCCTGATTTCTTATATTTTTGCATGTCACACTTAAATGTTTCAGATCATCAAACAGATTTTTTTTTTCCACAATATCTTTATTGAACCTTTTTTTTTTTTTAACAAACATGATACAAACAATCAAACACTAACGCTAAAGTACTACAAAAAAAAAAATGCACTAAAAACACCAACAACCACCAACAAAATCAAGTCTTCAACAATGCTCCTCTGTTTAGTCTAGACAATCCAATACATAAGTATACATATTATGTTCACCAGTTTGGAATTTACAAGGTCCACACACATCATTCACCTTCTTCTTCAAGAGTTATGTTTAAATTTTTTACATAATCAATAAAAGGTCTCCATATATTCTCAAACACAATTTCCTTTGATTTCAGTATATATGTTATTCTTTCTAATGGAAGGTTTGTTAACATCTGTCTTAACCACTGAGTCACATCTGGTCTATGAGTCTTTTTCCATAATAGTGCAATACATTTTTTGGCATTAAGCAAACTGAGGTCTATGAATGTTCTTTCACTTTTATTAAAATTATGCTTTTCTGGGTACAGACCCAACAAAAACAGTTTAGGATTCAGTATGATTTGTTTTGAGATTATTTTTTCAATTGTTACCCTCACCTCTTCCCAAAACATTCTTATTAATCTACATTCCCATAAACAATGAAATAGGGTTCCTTTACTTTCCATGCATTTTGTGCATGTATCTGGTATATTTTTGTTATATCTATTTAACTCCTCCGGTGTAACATACATCCGCATTAACCATTTGAAATGTATCAATTTAAGGCGTACATTTATTGATTTGGTTTGAGCTTCTGTACAAGCCAATTCCCATTGTTCCTCTGAAATTTCAGTTTGCAGATCTTCTTTCCAGTAGTTTAATCTTTTCAGTGAATTTTCACTTGAAGATAGTGTCAATGAGTTATAAAACTCTGAAATAATACCCTTTCTTTTACTATCTTTCATCATCATTTTTTCCAAGGATGAATAAATAGGTCGAGTGAGAGCTTTATTTTGATTTGATCGAATAAAGTTTCTAAGTTGAAGATATTTAAAAAAATGTGTTCTATTGAGATTAAATTTGATCCTCAGCTCTTCAAAAGACATTATGTTGTCTGCACATGGCAAATATAAATCCTGAATCTTTTGTATCCCTTTTAAATTCCATACTTTAAATACAGCGTCCGCTCTCCCTGGTTTAAAATATTGATTACCCCATATTGGACTAAATTGTGACAATAACTGTGGTTCTTTTAAATAGTTTTTAGCTTCACACCATATTTTGATCATATGCTTTACAAATGGATTTTTAACTTGTTTTTGTAATTTTTTTGCCGAATCTGAGTATATGAATATGGGAAGAGGTAAAGGTAAATTGTATGATTCCATTTCAGTCCAGTGAGGGAGATCATTTGATGAAAAATAATATGTCATAGACCTCAGTTGTGCCGACCAATAATACAACATAAAATTTGGACATTTCAGACCTCCACGATCAAATGGTAAATATAATAAAGACAGACGTAATCTAGCCCTCCTGTTGTTCCATATAAATTCCACTAACTTTTTTTTTATTCTTGAGAATAGATCTAAAGGTGGTGATAAGGGAATGTATTGAAATAAATAAAGTATTTTAGGTAAAATATTACTTTTAAGTATATTGATTCTCCCGATCATCGACATTGGTAGTGACATCCATCTCTGAGTTAACTCATTGATATCTGACATTAAGGCTTCATAGTTGACGCTGGCGACTGATTCTAGCTTAGGCATAATTTGGATTCCTAAATATTTAAACTGATTTACAACATTGAATTGATTTGCCTCAGGGGCTGGGTAATTTCTCTGGGTCTCATTTAGCATTAATATTGAAGATTTAGTTTTATTTATTTTATATCCTGATATTTCCCCAAAATTCTTTATTAAATTCAACAAGGTTGGAATTGATTTTTTTAGATTCGACATAAACAAAATTATATCATCGGCGTACAGGGAGATTTTATGTTCTGTTGGTCCAACTTTAATTCCATATATTTGTGAATGTAAACGTATCGCTATCGCTAAAGGTTCAATTGCCATAGTAAACAGTAAAGGTGAAAGTGGACAGCCTTGTCGACATCCTCTATTGATTTTTATTGGTTTTGAAATATTGTTATTTGTTAGGATTTCTGCTGTAGCATTATTGTATATTATTTGAACCCATTTTATGAAATTATTTCCAAGTCCAAACCTTTGTAGGACTTCAAAAAGAAAGGGCCATTCAACTCTATCAAAGGCCTTTTCGGCGTCCAATGATAGGAGAGCTGTATCCGGTGCTTCTTTATTAAAATAAATAATATTAAATAGTCTTCTTACATTATAGAAGCCTTGTCTACCCTTTATAAAGCCATTCTGATCTCGATTAATAATATTTGGTAAAATTTCTTGTATTCGTCTTGCTAAAATTTTACAGATTATCTTAAGGTCGGCGTTTAATAGGCTTATTGGTCTCATATTTTCACATTTATTAGAGGGCTTACCTGGTTTTGGCAGCAGTATAATTAAGGCATTATTTATGTATGATGGTAAATTATTATTTTGAAATGCTTCTAAAACCATTTCCAAAAAAGATTTTATTAATTTATTCTTAAATTTTTTATAAAGGTCAACTGGAAGACCATCTGGTCCTGCACTTTTTCCTGATTTCATATTATCAATGGCTAGCCCAACTTCTTCTTGACTAATTTTAGACTCCAATATCTCCCTGTTTTCATTTGGTATACACGGTATAGATAGTTCGTTCAAAAACCCATTTAGTTTTGTTAAATCAGGTTCATTTTTGGTATCATATAATTTTTCATAGTAATCTCTAAAGGCTCTATTAATTTCTAAAGGATCTATAACTACCTGTCCGTTACTTATAATACTGGTAATTGGTGTTTTAATTTCCAATTGTTTAATCTGCCATGCTAATAATTTTCCTGATTTTTCACCTTGTTCATAAAAAGATTGTTTCAATCTTAGAAGACTCGAGGCAGCTCTATTCGCTGATTTTTTGTCGTATTCAGCTCTCAAAATCAGTAATTCATTCTCCAACCTTGGGTCACTTCCTGCATACACTTTTTCCTGAAGACTTTTTATTTTATGTTCCAATTTAGCTCTCTCCTCTCGAGTCTTCTTAGATTTTGATCCTGTATAACTAATAATATGTCCCCTAATAAAAGCTTTGAAAGCCTCCCACTTTACACATGCTGATGTTTGTGTAGTATTGATGTCAAAGAACTCGTCTATCTGTTTTTCTATATACTTGACAAATTCCTCATCCTGAAGCCATTTATGCTGAAATTGCCATCTACCTGATTCCTTTGTCAATTTTTTATCTACATATATTAGACAGCAGGGTGCATGATCAGAGATCACGATGTTATCATAAAAGCAGTTTTGAATCTTGGACCTTAATTCTGTGGAAATCAAAAAATAATCAATACGTGAGAATGTCTTGTAGGTACTGGAATAACAAGAATAGGCTTTAACTTGTGGTTTCATTTCTCTCCATATATCTAACAATCTCAATTCTTTCATAAAATGATTAATAGTCATCCTACATCCAATGTGCGTACAATCCAGTCCTGTTGATCTATCCACACCTGGATTCAATGTACAATTAAAATCCCCTGCTATTATATGTTGCCCTGTAAGTGATGATAAGATGAGAAATAAATTAGCAAAGAACTTCTGATCATCTATATTGGGACCATATAAGTTCACAAGATTTATATTTTCTAATAGCAAAGAACCTTGAATGATTACATATCTTCCAAATTTGTCTCCAATTACATTTTTCACTTGAAAAGGAACTGATTTATGTATGAGAGTCATAACTCCCCTGGCTCGGGATGAAAATGAAGAGGTGAATACACTTCCCTGCCATCTACTCCTAATTCTTTTAACATCCTCCTCTATCAGATGAGTTTCTTGTAAAAACACAATTCTTGAACCCATGTCCTTTATTTTATTCATAACTTGTTTAAGTTTTTTTAAATTTTGTAGACCTCTGCAATTCCATGAAGTTAAATTAAGATTAACACTTTGGTCCATGATCAATAGAGAGTTTGGGATTACCTTGCAGTGTAAACATGCTCATACAGAGAAGCAAAAACATGAGTGGTTGAACATTCATCCTACAAACTACACACAAACAAATTTCCCCTTCCCACACTTGTGGCAAACCCCCCAAAATCAAAAGAAAAATTCTGTCTCCCGATATAGCCATCGACCGTTCCACACCCACGGGGAACAGCCTAAGCCACTCCTTCTTCATCCTCCCAATCACCCTAACTCTACTGCTTTTAATGACGTAACATTAACTCTCCTCTGTAGTTTTCCAACTTAACTCCAAAATTTTTAACAACTTTGTACATCATAGTTTTTTTTTTGTTTGTTTTGTTTTTGTTTTGTTTTTTTAATATATAATACAATCTATATTTTGTAAACTTACTATTTACTTCAAGTCAGTCAGATGCCTGTGCAAATGCTTAATTATTCTACCTTATATTTTGTTCATGCTTAGCTCCCACCAGTCTCTTCTTCGTCTTTGATCTTCTTGATGATCTCCTGCGCCTCCTCTGGGGTCTTGAAGATGTGGGTTCTGCCCTCATACGTGGTCAGCAGTCTCGCAGGATAGATTACACCATGACGAATCCCAAGGTTGCGCAGCTCCTTACGTACGGGATCAAACTGCTTCCTCAATTGCTGGATTCCTGTGGCCAAATCTGGGTAGAACCGCACCTGCTGGTCCTGGTGTTTAATCTCTCCTTTTTTAGCTCGTGCAGCGTTGAAGATCTTCATCCTGTCTCTGTTGCTAAGAAACTTCATAATTAAGGTCCTCGGCGGTCCCTTATCTCTCCGTGGGCCAATACGATGTGCTTTTTCCAGAACCACTGCTGATTGCAACTCCTCGCTGCCCAGCACCTCCGGAATCCACTTTTCCAGAAAGGAGCATACGTCCCGACCTTCTGATTCCTCTGGAAGACCCACCAGCCTCAAATTATTCTGTCTCGACCGAGATTCCAAATCCAAAATATTATCTTCCAGAGATTTATTTTTTTTTCCAAAGTGCGCACCTTTAATTGAAGACGGGTGACGTCATCTTCAGCACTAGCGAGACGGAGCTCCATCTGCGCCGTTCGTTCTACACAGTCACCCAATTCCTTTCTTATTCCTTCCAACGCTGTCATAATCCCATCAAATCTAGAGGAAAAGTCCGCTCTCATTGAACTCATGGCAGCCATCAGCGCATCTGCGCCATACCCCGCAGATATCGCAGCGTTGCCAGCCTCCTCCGCCATATATGGAGTTTTGTTTACTGCGTCACAGACCTGAAAGTCCGTTAATTTGGACTGTTTCGGCGGCTCGCTTTTTCCTTTTCCTGGTTTTCCAGCCTTAGGCTTCGCCGACATATCTTCGCCCAAATGCTGGGATACGTTCTGTCCCAAATGAGAGAGTTATTTGCCGATTTTTTTTTTTTTCCAGGAGCAGAGCAGAGCGAGACACGTCCGTCCTACGTGGCAGCCATAACCGGAAGTCATCAAACAGATTTTAATATCAGACAGAGACAACCTGAATAAATATAAAATGAAGTTTTCAAATGATGATTTCATTTATTAAAGGAAAAAAAACTATCCAAACCTACCTGGCCCTATGTGAAAAAGTAATTGCTCCCGTTGTTACATCATAAATTAACTGTGATTAACCACATTTTTTTGGAAAGTGCAGTTCAGTTTCAGTAGTTACACCCAAGCCTGATTACTACCAGATCTGATGAATTAAGAAATCACTTAAATGGAGCCTTTCTGACAACCTCAAGTAGACTTAAAAGATCTCAAAAAGCAACACATCCCACTGTGATCTAAAGAAATTCAAGAACAGATTAGAAACAAAAACCCAGAACACCATCTGAAGAACTGCAGGCCTCACTTGCCTCAGTTTGGACACTGGTCCATGATGGAACAATAATAGACAGGGCAAAAATGGCATCCATGGGAGAGTTCCAAGACAAAAACTGCTGCTGGACAAAAAGAACATAAAGGCTCGTCTCACATTTGTCAGAAAATATCTTGATAATCCTAAAGACTTTTGGGAAAATATTCTGTGGACTGATGAGACAAAAGTTGAACTTTTTGGAAGACGTGTCCCATTTTATCTGACATAAAACTAACACAGAATTTCATAAAAAGAACATTGTATCAACAGTCAAACATGTTCGTGGTAGTGTCATGGTCTGGGGCTGCTTTGCTGCTTCAGGACTTGGACGACTTTCCCTAATTGACAGAACCATGAATTCTGCTCTCTACCAAAAAATACTGAAAGAGAATGTCCAGCCATCAGTTTATGAAGCCCTCCAATGTGACTGAATTTAAACAATTCTGCACGGAAGAGTGGGTCAAAATTCCTCAACAGCAATGTAAAAGACTCATTGCCAGTTGTTGGCGCCAATGATGGCACAACCAGTTATTAGGTTTAGGGGGCAGTTACTTTTTCACATAGGGCCAGGTAAGTTTGGATAGCTTTTTCCCTTAATAAATGAAATCGTCATCTAAAAACTGCATTTTGTATTTACTCGGGCTATCTTTGTCTAATATTAAAATTTGTTTGATGATCTGAAACATTTAGGTGTAACAAATATGCAAAAATATAAGAAATCAGGAAGGGGGCATATACTTTTTCACAGCACTGTAATCACCAAATCTTTGCATTTGTTACATTGTATACAACATTTAACTATCTACACATGACATAAGCGCCACTCTGCATTTTTAAGCACATTTCCATTGCCCTTCATTAAGTGCTTTTAGTAGCTGAAGAGCTGATGCACCCTTCTTAGTGAGGCAGTCTGCTAGCTGTTCTTTTGTGTTGTACCAGAGGACATGCTCCACTTTTTGAGCTTGAATCAGTGCTTTAGTGCTACTTATCTCCAAACAGCGTCTTTTTTCTGTGACTGATTTTGTGGATTTGGTGATGGAAAAATAGTGCATTTGACAGAGAAGCTAAAAATTCCTGCTAAAGTGGGACAGACCAAATGCCATATTGAAACAAGTTGTGCCAGCCAACATTTCACTGTTTTTGAATAAGGCTTCAATGAAAAGAGCAGGAACAATACTTGACATAGAAAATGACAGAGCAACAATGTTCAACAAGCCAGTGAGGTTCGAATTCACAAGCTCTAGTTATTGTGTGAATATTGTGGATGACAAAAATAAAGACACTCAACACCATACTGATGTTTTAACTACAGTGGATGACCATTTTGAGGATGAAATCCTCACACTATCTGAAGAAATGAGTCCTGCAGCAAAGTATGACATTCTGCTAAAACTTCACAGACAGTTTGGTCATGCCTCTACAGACAAACTACAGAGGCTTCTGAGGAGCTCAGATAATAGATGTTGTATGGCTCAATTATACAGAAGATAGTCAATGGATGTGATATATGTCAGAGATATAGTAAAGTAAAGCCCAAGCCAGCTGTTGGCCTACTACTAGCATCACAGTACAATGAGACTGTTGCTGTTGATTTACATGAACTTCAACCAGGTGTGTGGTATCTTGACATTATTGACCAGTTCACACGCTTTAGTGCTGGCAGTATTCTCAAGTCAAAGAAGTCATCTGAAATAGTCAGACATTTTTTACATGCTTGGGTAAGTGTGTATGGTCCACCACAGAAACTCTTCAGTTACAGTGGAGGAGAGTTTAATAATGATGAGTTCAGAGATATGGCAGAAAACTTGGAACATAAAGGTGAAGACCACAGCTGTCTATAGTCCATGGAGTAATAGGCTTCTGGAATGACACAAACACTCACTGAAATTATGATGAAAGTTAACCTCTTAAAGTTCTGTGGTGCACTGGAGTGCCTGTCAGCCTCCCCCCTCTGGTAGTCAAGGTTTTTTGAAGAAAATTTTCTGTTTCGATATCAGACATT
Source organism: Pholidichthys leucotaenia (assembly GCA_020510985.1). NCBI lineage: Eukaryota > Metazoa > Chordata > Actinopteri > Cichliformes > Pholidichthyidae > Pholidichthys > Pholidichthys leucotaenia. The sequence goes on from CM035840.1 coordinate 338,779,037, forward strand.
CAAAAGGCTGTAACTTGAAAGTGGTAAGAGATAATGGCTTACTGTCAATTATAAAGATGTAGAATATGATCTAAAGTTTGAGATAGGAGTAAATTTACACATCTAATTTGCATAATGCAATGGCAGCCGTATCAAATTACATAACTTTCGGTCAAAAGTGGACTTTAGACATATTTACACAAAGGATGGTTTTAATTTTTTGTCTTCGTTTTTGTTTTTTTTTTGTTTTTTTTATCTTATCCTCAAAGTATATGAACCATAAAATCAGTAGAATGTACACAAACCGATTAAAAAAAACAGTCAGACCTACCGCTTGTTGTTTCTTCATTCGTCCATTTTCGTCACCCACGGTCCTTATTTCGTCTTCTACCAGTCATTTTGGCTTTCTCTCCCACATGCAGAAACTGTCACATGCATGTTATGAATTATTGCACCTCAGTTTCGATTACATTATGCCATCGAACCGGCACTATTGTTCTCTGTCGTCATGTGCAGCTCCGTCGATGGCAAATGAAAGTGTACACGCTCCAGACTGTCTACTGCTGTAACAAAACATAAATATTTCCCTTCAGAAGCTAAATAATCTCTTTTTAGAATCATAGTTGGCAAAATTTAGAGCAAACGCTTCCTCCGTGTGGAAATATACTGTATGTTGGGATGGAACCTTTGTTTACATTCTCTTCTTCGCGTTACCAGAAATGATGTTTGCGACGGTTCGTTGGGTGAAGTCCTCCAGTGAAGAGCAGTAAGCTATACATGTCTGACATCTTGTGATGTGAAATGCTTTTTACAACTGGGTTTTCTGTGCTTTTGGGACACATCACGTGACAGGCGCTGCACTGCGCCAGGGACAGCAGGTGATGCTGATGTCTTATGAAAGTGGAACGTCAAAGGGTTAAGGAAAGCAACTGTTGCGACTAGGACACTGTTTTGGACTGGGCCCTTATAGCAAAAAGCACTATGCAGAAAGTTCATGGCTATAGTCCTTATCAGTGGGTCTTTGGTCAGAATCCAAACCTGCCCTCAGTGCTGACAGATAGACCCCCAGCTTTAGAGGGCTCCACTAAAAGTGAGTGGATGGCAAGACACATACAGTGGGGTAAAAAAGTATTTAGTCAGCCACCAATTGTGCAAGTTGTCCCACTGATGAGAGAGGTCTCCAATTTTCATCATAGGTATACCTCAACTATGAGAGACAAAATAAGAAAAAAAAAATCCAGAAAATCACATTGAAGGGTTTTTAATGAATTAATTGGTAAATTCCTCTGTAAAATAAGTATTTGGTCAATAACAAAAGCTCATCTCAATACTTTGTTATATACCCTTTGTTGGCAATGATAGAGGTCAAACGTTTTCTGTAAGTTTTCACAAGGTTTTCACACACTGTTGCTGGTATTTTGGTCCATTCCTCCATGCAGATCTCCTCTAGAGCAGTGATGTTTTGGGGCTGTTGCTGGGCAACACAGACTTTCAACTCCCTCCAAAGATTTTCTATGGGGTTGAGATCTGGAGACTGACTAGGCCACTCCAGGACCTTGAAATGCTTCTTACGAAGCCACTCTTTCGTTGCCCGGGCGGTGTGTTTGGGATCATTGTCATGCTGAAAGACCCAGCCACGTTTCATCTTCAATGCCCTTGCTGGTGGAAGGAGGTTTTCACTCAAAATCTCACGATACATGGCCCCATTCATTCTTTCCTTTACACGGATCAGTCGTCCTGGTCCCTTTGCAGAAAAAACTGCCCCAAAGCATGATGTTTCCACCCCCATGCTTCACAGTAGGTATGGTGTTCTTTCTCCTCCAAACACGACAAGTTGAGTTTTTACCAAAAAGTTCTATTTTGGTTTCATCTGACCATATGACATTCTCCCAATCCTCTTCTGGATCATCCAAATGCTCTCTAGCAAACTTCAGACGGGCCTGGACATTTACTGGCTTAAGCAGGGGGACACGTCTGGCACTGCAGGATTTGAGTCCCTGGCGGCGTAGTGTGTTTCTGATGTAGCCTTTGTTACTTTGGTCCCAGCTCTCTGCAGGTCATTCACTAGGTCCCCCCATGTGGTTCTGGAATTTTTGCTCACCGTTCTCGTGATAATTTTGACCCCACGGGGTGAGAGCTTGCGTGGAGCCTCAGATCGAGGGAGATTATCAGTGGTCTTGTATGTCTTCCCACAGTTGATTTCTTCACACCAAGCTGCTTACCTATTGCAGATTCAGTCTTCCCAGCCTGGTGCAGGTCTACAATTTTGTTTCTGGTGTCCTTTGACAGCTCTTTGGTCTTGGCCATAGTGGAGTTTGGAGTCTGACTGTTTGAGGTTGTGGACAGGTGTCTTTTATACTGATAACGAGTTCAAAGAGGTGCCGTTAATACAGGTAACGAGTGGAGGACAGAGGAGCCTCTTAAAGAAGAAGTTACAGGTCTGTGAGAGCCAGAAATGTTGCTTGTTTGTAGGTGACCAAATACTTATTTTACCGAGGAATTTACCAATTAATTCATTAAAAATCCTTCAATGTGATTTTCTGGATTTTTTTTTCTCACTTTGTCTCTCATAGTTGAGGTATACCTATGATGAAAATTGGAGACCTCTCTCATCTTTTAAGTGGGAGAGCTTGCACAATTGGTGGCTGACTAAATACTTTTTTGCCCCACTGTATCCATGTTACATGCGTCCAGAAAAGCTTTCACTGAAGCAGAATGTTCAGAAAGAATACATAGAGCTCTACAAAATCAAGTACATCACACAGATGAGAAATATGAAGCTGGAGACAAAGTATACTACAAGTGAATTGATTCCCCACAATGGAAAGGACCAGGAATCGTCATCGGCCAAGATGGTGCGGTTGTTTGTCAGGCATGGAGGACTCTGCATCAGAGTGCATCAACTCAGATTGAAAAAAGTACATCAAGACAACATGAAGCAAAGTGACATTGAAAGTGCTACAGACGTGACATAACTACAGGGCATCCCTCATTACAACATGGAGGACAGAGACAATGATCGTCGGAGAGAAACAGATACTGGAATGGAAGAGGAAACAGACACCCAGGACAAGTATGATGCAGAGACACTCGGTGATGAACATCAGACTGGTAGTGTAGAGACACACAATATGCAACAGGAAACAAATATCTGTTTAAAACGGGGCGAGTTGTGACATTAAAAGATCCTGATACAGGTATGTTACTCAAAGCTAAATTTTTAGGATGTGCAGGAAAAACCACCGGCAGGTTTAAGAATTGGTATAATCTAATTCATGCTGAGCCCACTGATGTTGCAGGTAACACACAGGCAGCTGATTTGTCAAGAGCTGAAAACCTTCAGGTACAGAACAGTGTTAAAGAACAACCACATGTGAAGATGTTTTTGTAACTAAGGATGTGCCATTTGATGTGCCAAAATGTGCAGAGATTAAAAAATGGCAAGACAATGATGTGTTTGTAGAAGTCAAAGATGAGGGACAAAAGTGTACAGTGGTGTGAAAAAGTGTTGGCCCCCTTCCTGATTTCTCATTTTTTTGCATGTTTGTCACACTTAAATGTTTCAGATCATCAAACAAATTTAAATATTACACAAAGATAACACAAGTAAACACAAAATGCAATTTTTAAATGAAGGTGTTTATTATTAAGGGTTAAAAAAATCCAAACCTGCATGACCCTGTGTGAAAAAGTGATTGCCTCCCTGTTAAAACATAAATTAACTGTGGTTTATCAAATTTTTGGAAAGCTGAGTTCAATTTCCCTAGCCACACCCAAGCCTGATTACTGCCACACCTGTTCTCAATCAAGAAATCACTTAAATAGGACCTGCCTGACAAAGTGAAGTAGACCAAAAGATCCTCAAAAGCTAGACATCATGCTGTGATCCAAAGAAATTCAGGAACAAATGAGAAACAAAATAATTTGTTTGTGCTTTGTGAACTTTCATTAATTCATTCATTCATCTTCTTCCGCTTAATCCTTTTTGGGTCGCGGGGGTGGGGGGTGGGTGAGCCTATCCCAGCATCTATAGGCGAGAGGCAGGGTACACCCTGGACAGATCGCCAGTCCATCGCAGGGCCAACACAGAGAGACAGACAACCATTCACTCTCACAGTCATACCTAAGGACAATTTAGAATCGCCAGTTTTGATTCCAATTAACCTAACTTGCATGTTTTTGGCATGTGGGAGGAAACCGGAGAAATCCTGGAGTAAACCCACGCAGACATGGGGAGAACATGCTTTGTGAACAGAAGGGTAAAAAATGACATACTGAGGCAGGCCAGAAAGCTACAGGGAACAGAAGTTTACCTAAATGAACATTTAACAAAGACTAATGCTGAAATAGCACGGCAAGCACGGATGCTGAAAAGACAAAACAAGATACAGACAATATGGACAAGAAACTGTAGAGTTTGGATTAAACTCAATGGAACACCTGAGGAAGCAAAGGCCATAATAATTAGAGATCTCACCGACTTAAATAAATATAGATGAACACTGATTAAGAAAATTAAGAGACTATGATAATCCATATCCACACACATGGCAAGAACAGTCCTTTTGTGACATACCATGACAATGTACTTTAAAAAACAAAACAAAAAAAAACTTATGACTGACTTTAGTAGACATCAGTCATCCCCAGTTGGAGGAAGTCATTTGACACAGAGTGAGGAAATTCAGACTCTGAAAATATCTCATTATGCTGAACACAAACTACAAGAGATGGAGAATAATATTGATCCTGATAACCACTGCTTCAATAGTATTCATAATCACTGTGATTATTACACTGAAAAGCAATTCAGAAGTCAAGTGCAATTAGACGGTAAACTATCAATAATACACTTTAACAGCAGAAGTCTTTAGAAAAACTTTCCACAGATTCAGGACTATTTAAAACAGCTAGATAGAAAATTTACAGCTATCGCAGCCTCTGAAACTTGGCTCAATGAAGAGCAGGCTTCTTTGATGGCAATAGAGGGATATCAGATGTTTTATATTAATAGATCTCAAAAAACGGGTGGTGGTGTTGCACTGTATATTGATGAACTGTATAGGTGTAAACTTGTAAATGGAATGTCCTTTGCACTACCAGGGATTCTGGAATGTGTTACTGTTAAGATTGACCAAGATGAAACAAAAAATCTAATTATAAGTTGTATATATAGAATGTCGGGAACTTGCGTTGAGACATTCAGAGATAAGTTAGTCGAGTTGTACAATAATATAACATAAGAAAATGGTTGTAATCTGTGAAGACTTCAATATTGATTTACTAAATCTATTTCAACAAAATGTAATTACAGAGTTCATGAATTCTATGTATAGTATGAGTCTATATCCCACAATAACACATCCCAGTAGAATCACAGTTCACACTGCTACACTTATTGATAACCTGTTTGTTAATATTATTGATAAGAAAATAGAAAGTGGATTATTGATAAATGACATAAGTGACCATCTGCCAGTCTTTGCACTTATCAATGGCCACACGGGGGCCAATACAGAAAAAACTTTAAAATCTTTCAGATATAAATCACAAAATGCAATCAGTTCTTTTAAAGAAGACCTACTGAAGCAAGACTGGACAAAAGTCTATGTATCAGATGTAAATGAAGCCTACGACACATTCATGAACATTGTAACTACACTTTATGAAAAAAATTGTCCATTAGTAAAGAAAAAGCTTAAACAGAAATTTGTCGACAAGCCATGGTTAACCAAAGGATTGCAAAAAGCGTGTAAAAAGAAAAATTCATTATATAAAGCTTTTCTAAAGAAAAGGACAAAAGAAGCAGAGCAGCGGTATAAAACATACAAAAATAAGTTAATATATATAATGAGATATAGTAAGAAACTATTATAGTAAAGAACTGGAGAAAAACAGAGGACACTAAAAATACATGGACAATGCTTAACAATATTCTTGGAAATATAAACAGAAATACAAGCTACCCAACCAATCTTTTAAAAAAAAAAACAAAAAAAAAAAAAACACTCAAGAGTGTGAATGCAGTCTCACCTGCAGATGAATTTAATAAATTTTTTTGTTAACATTGGTCCTAATTTGGCTCGAGAAATACCCATTATGGCATCTACAGATGATACAATAAGCAAAAACATTGTTATAAAAGACTCCATTTTCATAAAGAACACAGATGAGAGAGACGTCATTGAAATTGTTAAATCGTTTAAAAGTAAAACATCTATGGATTGTGATGGTATTGACATGCTTTTAGTCAAAACTCTCATTGAATGCTTAGTGAAGCCACTGACATATATCTGTAACCTGTCTCTCCAAACAGGTATATTTCCCAGTGCAATGACAATAGCCAAAGTAATTCCGATATACAAGACGGATGACAGAAGGGAATTTTCAAACTATAGACCTACAGTATTTCACTATTGCCGCAATTTTCTAAGATACTTGAAAAAATATTTTGTGAGAGAATTGACAACTTTATAATGAAGAACAATTTATTGTGTGAGCAGCAATATGGATTCAGACACAAGAGGACAACTGCACTTGCTGTAATGGAATTTATAGAAAAATATCAACTACTGTTGAAAATAAGAGTATTCAGTTGGGGTATTCCTGGATCTTAAAAAAGCATTTGATACAGTGGATCATAAATTATTGTTAAAGAAACTACAAAATTATGGTATTGGGGGGTAGCACTGTCTTGGTTATGTAGTTACTTAAAGAACAGATATCAGTATGTATGTGTTGGTAGCAAAAACTCACAGTTACTGAAGGTTACTTGCGGAATCCCACAGGGTTCAGTTTTGGGGCCATTGTTATTCAATATGTATATAAATGATATATGTAAAGTTTCGGAAAAAATGGATTTAATATTGTTTGCAGATGACACTAATTTATTAAGCAGTGGAAGTAATTTGGAACAACTTTTGGATACACTCGGAAAGGAATTAGGAAAGCTTCAACTGTGGTTTGATTCAAACAAATTAACGCTCAATTTAAGTAAGACAAAATTTATAATTTTTAACAACCATCACAACAACTCAGTATTTAAACTCAGTGTAAATGGTGTAGAGATTGAAAGGGTATCCGAAATTAAATTTCTTGGAATAATAATTGATAATAAACTGTGTTGGAAGTCACATATTAATTATATTAAAGGTAAAATATCCAAATCAATCGCAATACTACACAGAGTGAAGTATTTGCTGAATCAACCCACACTATATACTTTGTATCATTCATTAATACTCCCATACATGACATGTTGTACTGAAGTATGGGGAAATGCATATAAAACAAACATATATCCAGTCTTTATGCTTCAGAAGAGAGCTATTAGAATAATAAACAAAACTGCTTACAGAGAATCAACAAACCCACTTTTTCTTAAATTAAAAGCTCTCAAGTTGAAAGATTTGGTTGATTTTAAAACTGCAGTAATAATGTTTAAAGCGAAGAATCTATCACTGCCCACAAATATCCAAAAGTTGTTCCAAATAAGGGAGAAACAATATAATTTCAGAGGAACATGTATATTTCAAAAACCTTCAGTGAGAACTACCACCAAGCAACACTGTGTCTCAGTGCAAGGAGTCAGATGGTGGAACGCTTTTGGACCTGAATTAAAATGATGAACAACGCTTGGACAATTTAAACAAAAACTAAAGGAAGAAATACTCCAAACATATATACAAGATGACATATAAAATCACATAAGAATTATCATATTCAGCAGGGATGGCAATTTTCCGCCAATCCGCGGATTGCCGCCGATTTATTTTCAAAGTGATCATTTCTGTGAATCGTCTAAATCCATTGAGAAAATTTTAGGGGGGGTAAGGTACCTTATTGTTACCAATTTTAGTGAAAATCAACACGATTACATAAGCGCTCGGCGCTTCCCCGGGTCAAGTCTCCCGCGATAACCCGGATGTTTTGTACTCAAGCTACTGCTGTATTGTAAACAGCCATGCGATTGGATAGTTGCAAACGATTGGGCCAATCAAATGGCTCGTTGTATGCTTTGTCAAAAATTCATGGCGGCGTGTTCGTGTTGGAATTCTGATCTTTCGGTATCGTTTTCAGCGGAATTACGAGATTTTTGTCGAAGGATCAGGAGTTATCAGTGCTAGAAATAGACAAAAGTGTCAAAAATAAGTTCCGATGGAATTGGCTTGAGAGAAAAGTGATGGTAAAGGTGAAAAGTTCGACGAGGTAACAGAAACACTTGGACAATTTCCGAAGAAACCAGAAAAGGAGATGAAGTTCAAAGTTCAGAGATTGACACAGCTTGCTGCCAAAAGGAAGAAAGTTTCACATTAGAAGTGACTTGGTGACCAGTGTAAATAGTGTAATAAACTCTTATAGAACTGTTAAATATGTTGGACTAAAGACAGTGAGACAACATTGAAGAAAAAGTAAGTTAACTTTTCATTAAATTTAATGATTTATCTAAGTCTAGTATTTAATTTTTTTTAATCATTTTTTTTTCAGTCTAAATTACTTCTGTTTTACTGAAAACCTTTCAGCTTCAGCGGGGCTGCGCCCCCCCGGCACCCCCATAAGTCAATCGACCAAATTAGATTTCAGCTGAAATCAGAATTTCCTGTTGCCATCCCTGATTCAGTCTGTGTTATGCTGTTGCTTAGGTTTTTTTTGTCACGTTTTGTCTTAGCTTTGTTTTGAATTGTAATCACTCATATTTTATTTTCCTTTTGAATTCTTAGATGGAATATGGGTGGGCAATATAAGCTGCGGCTTCAGCCATCATCCATTTCGGATAACTTATGTTGAACTGTATAATCCGAGGAATTATTGTTTAATTTGACCTTGTTAGATTTTTTTCCCCTTTGTTATATTATTCTGTTCTTTTCTTTTAATCTTTACATTTAATCTATCCGAAATAAAGATTCATTCATTCAATTGAGATCTGTCAGTCTGGAAAAGATTATAAAGCCATTTCTAAGGCTTTGGGACTCCAGCGAACCATAGTGAGAGTCATTATCTACAAATGGCGAAAACATGGAACAGTGATGAACCTTCCCAGGAGTGGCCAGCCGACCAAAGTTACCCCAAGAGTGCAGCGATAACTTATCCAAGAGGTTGCAAAAGACCCCACAACAACATCCAAAAAACTGCAGGCCTCACTTGCCTCAGTTAAGGTCAGTGTTCATGACTCCACCATAAGAAAGAAACTAGGCAAAAATAGCCTGCATGGCAGAGTTCCAAGACGAAAACCACTGCTGAGCAAAAAGAACATAAAGGCTCGTCTCAGTTTTTCCAGAAAACATCTGGATGATCCCCAAGACTTTTGGGAAAATACTCTGTGGACAGACAAGACAAAAGTTGAACTTTCTGGAAGGTGTGTGTCCCATTACATCTGGCGTAAAAGTAACACAGTGTTTCAGAAAAGGAACATCATCCCAACAGTAAAATATGGTGGTGGTAGTGTGATGGTCTGGGGCTATTTTTCTGCTTCAGGACCTGAAAGATTTACTGTGGTAAATGGCACCATGAATTCTGCTGTCTACCAAAAAATCCTGAAGGAGAATGTCCAGCCATCTGTTTGTGACCTCAAGCTGAAGCGTACTTGGGTTCTAAGCAGGACAATGATCCAAAACACACCAGCAAGTCCACCTCTGAATGGCTTAAGAAAAACAAAATGAAGACTTTGGACTGGCCTAGTCAAAGTCCTGACCTGAATCCAATTAAGATGCTGTGGCATGACCTTAACAAGGCGGTTCATGCTCGAAAACCCTCCAGTGTGGCTGAATTACAATTGTGCAAAGATGAGTGGGCCAAAATTCCTCCACAGTGCTGTAAAAGACTCATTGCCAGCTATCGCAAATGCTTGATTGCAGTTGTTGCTGCTAAGGGTGGCCCAACCAGTTATTAGGTTTAGGGAGCAATCACTTTTTCACACAGGGCCATGTAGGTTTGGATTTTTTTCCCCCTTAATCATAAGCACTTTCATTTAAAAACTGCATTTCGTGTTTCCTTGTGTTATCTTTGTGTAATATATAAATTTGTTTGATCTGAAACATTTAAGTGTGACAAACATACAAAAAAATGAGACATCAGGAAGGGGGCAAACACTTTTTCACACCACTGTATATCCACGAGATGGGTGTGTACTCTTAAAGAGACCCCTACTGGAGTTGTACCTAAAGCACGTCTAGTCACAAGAGGATTTGAGGAGTTGGACAGGTCTGACCTTCGAAAAGATTCCCCCACTGAGTCATTGAGGTTTCTTGAGGCTATAATTTGTCAAAAACAGTGGTCTTGTCAATCTATGGACATAAAATCTGCATTCTTACAGGGGATGCAACTGTCAAGAGACATTTACATCAAGCCTCCACCATAGGCTAAGTGTGAAGGTACATTATGGAAGCTAAAGAAGTGTGTGTATGGTTTAGCTGATGCTTCTGTGTACTGGTACAGTAGAGTTAAAGATATTTTAATGTCAACAAATGGAAAAATGGCTCAGGTTTACTCAGCTGTTTTCTATTGGCTTGATGAGAACTGTACAGTTCTTGCTTGCCATGTTGATGATGTCATATGGGGAGGCACAGATAAATTCTCTAAAGCAGTGATTCCACAGCTCAGAGCAGCTCTTAAGGTTGGACGTGAGGAACATGACAACTTCTGTTATGTAGGCATAGATTTTGAAATCATGGGTAGAAAAGTGCAGCTACATCAGGACCATTACATCCAGTGCTTACAGCCCAGACACATAGCTCCATCACGAGCTGTAGAGAAAGATTCAGCCCTCAGTAAGCAAGAGATGGATCAGCTCAGATCCAAAATAGGCCAAATCCTTTGGGTTGCAAGACAGAGTAGGCCTGATGTTATATTTGATGCATGCAACTTCGCATCCAACCTAAAACATGTAACTGTGCAATGCATTTGTGAAGCAAACAGAATCGTGTGTAAACTTAAGTCCAAGAAGGTGATTTTGAACTTTCAGCACTTGGGAAAAGACACTGATTTGAAGCTCCTAATTTTTAGTGATGCTTCATTTGCAAATCTTTCTGATGCAGGCACACAAGGAGAGCATTTTATTGCTCTCACTGGAGAAGAAGGTAGATTCTCTCCCCTTACCTGGCAGTCAAAAAGAGTGAAGAGGGTTATGCTCAGCACACTTGCCATTGAAACCCTGGCAATGTCTGATGGTTTTGATAATGCCATTTTTCTGGCTCCCCTTTACTCTGAGCTAACTACTGGTAACGTTACAAACTGTCCACAAATAACATGCATCACAGATAATCACTCACTGGTTGATGCATTAAAATCCCAGTATTTCCTCTGGCTTAAAGACCTTGGTGTGGTGGCAACATATTTTTCTTGGGGGGGGGGGGGTGCACATGACACAATTGTAACTGGAAATGTTAATTTTACACTATTTCTTTTTATTTCTTTTTTAAATTTTCCACAGCAATATTGCATAATGGAACTTACCATTTGAAGTGTACTACCAAGGCTTGAATGTTGGGATATTGGGCCAGCTGGGGTCCCACCCAGACGTCCTGTGTTTGGACTTTTTACTGGTGTCATCCTTCTTTCCTTCCTCTGCTCCCACCTCTCCTGGACCCTCTGCCTGAACACTTTCTTCTCCTTGGCTCCTCTCTTCTGTCTCATCTTGCCCTCTCTGAGCCCTGTCTAGGTTCTCTGTCTATGGTGGTGTACAAACAGTTTAGAAAATATCAAGTGTCATGTTTTGTCCTGCAGGATTTTTTTGTCATGGTTTACATAAATGATAAAAATGTGTAATTTTTTTTTTTTTGTATTTTTATTCTAGTGTTTCTTTTTTTTTCATTGACAAAGAGTAGGAAAGGGAAGGAAAAAAAAGGATTCATAATAGGATTTTTTTTTCCCCACAATATCTTTATTGAACCTTTTTTTAACAAACATGACACAAACAATCAAACACTAACACTAAAGTACTAAAAAAAAATGAACTAAAAACACCAACAACCACTAACAAAAGCAAGTCATCAACAATGCTCCTCTGTTTAGTCTAGGCAATCCATTACATAAGTATACATATTATACATTCATCAGTTTGGAAGTTACAAGGTCCACACACATCATTCACCTTCTTCTTCAAAAGTTATGTTTAAATTCTTCACATAATCTATGAAAGGTCTCCATATATTCTCAAACACAATTTCCTTTGATTTCAATATGTATGTTATTCTTTCTAGTGGAAGGTTTGTTAACATCTGTCTTAACCACTGAGTCACATCTGGTCTATGAGTCTTTTTCCACAGTAGTGCAATACATTTTTTGGCATTAAGCAAACTGAGGTCTATGAATGCTCTTTCACTTTTATTAAAGTTATGCTTTTCTGGGTACAGACCCAACAAAAACAATTTAGGATTCAATATGATTTGTTTTGAAATTATTTTTTCAATTGTTACCCTCACCTCTTCCCAAAACATTCTAATTTTTCTACATTCCCATACACAATGAAATAGGGTTCCTTTACTTTCCATGCATTTTGTGCACGTATCTGGTATGTTTTTGTTATATCTATTTAATTCCACCGGTGTAACATACATCCGCATTAACCATTTAAAATGTATCAATTTAAGACGTACATTTATTGATTTGGTTTGGGCTTCTGTACAAGCCAATTCCCATTGTTCCTCTGAAATTTCAATTTGCAGGTCTTCTTTCCAATAGTTCAATCTTTTCTGTGAGTTTTCACTTGAGGATAGTGTCAATGAGTTATAAAACTCTGAAATAATACCCTTTCTCTTACTATCTTTCGTCAAAATTTTTTCCAAGGATGAATAAATAGGTCGAGTGAGAGCATTATTTTGATTTGATCGAATAAAGTTCCTAAGCTGAAGATATTTAAAAAAATGTGTTCTATTAAGATTAAATTTGATCCTCAGCTCTTCAAAAGACATTATGTTATCTGAACATGACAGATATAAATCTTGAATCTTTTGAATCCCTTTTAAATTCCATACTTTAAATACAGCATCCGCTCTCCCTGGTTTAAAATATTGATTACCCCATATTGGGCTAAATTGTGACAATAAGTGTGGTTCTTTTAAGTAGTTTTTAGTTTCACACCATATTTTGATCATATGCTTTACAAATGGATTTTTAACTTGTTTTTGTAATTTTTTTGCTGAATCTGAGTATATGAATATGGGAAGAGGTAAAGGTAAATTGTATGATTCCATTTCAGTCCAGTGAGGGAGATCATTTGATGAAAAATAATATGTCATAGACCTCAGTTGTGCCGACCAATAATACAACATAAAGTTTCTGTAATTTTTTTGCCGAATCTGAGTATATGAATATGGGAAGAGGTAAAGGTAAATTGTATAACTCCATTTCAGTCCAGTGAGGGAGATCATTTGATGAAAAATAATATGTCATAGACCTCAGTTGTACCAACCAGTAATACAACATAAAATTTGGACATTTCAGACCTCCACGATCAAATGGTAAATATAGTAAGGACAGACGTAATCTAGCCCTCCTGTTGTTCCATATAAATTCCACTAACTTTTTTTTAATTCTTGAGAATAGATCTGAAGGTGGTGGTAAAGGAATGTATTGAAATAAATAAAGTATTTTAGGTAAGATATTACTTTTAAGTATATTGATTCTCCCTATCATCGACATTGGTAGTGACATCCATCTCTGAATTAACTCATTAATGTCTGTCATTAAGGCTTCATAATTGGTACTGGCGACTAATTCTAGCTTAGGCACAATTTGAATTCCTAAATATTTAAACTGATTTACAACATTGAATTGATTTGCCTCAGGAGCTGGGTGATTTCTCTGGGTCTCATTTAGCATTAATATTGAAGATTTAGTTTTATTTATTTTATATCCTGATATTTCACCAAAATTCTTAATTTAAATTCAACAAGGTCGGAATTGATTTTTTAAGATTCGACATAAACAAAATTATGTCATCGGCATACAGGGAGATTTTATGTTCTGTTGGTCCTACTTTAATTCCTTATATTTGTGATTGTAAACGTATTGCCATCGCTAAAGGTTCAATTGCCATAGTAAACAGTAAAGGTGAAAGTGGACAGCCTTGTCAACAACCTCTATTGATTTTTATTGATTTTGAGATATTGCTATTTGTTAGGATTTCTGCTGTAGCATTATTATATATTATCTGAACCCATTTTATGAAATTATTTCCAAGTCCAAACCTTTGTAAGACTTCAAAAAGAAAGGGCCATTCGACCCTATCAAAGGCCTTTTCGGCGTCCAATGATAGGAGAGCTGTATCCGGTGCTTTTTTATTAGAATAAATAATATTAAATAGTCGTCTTACATTATGGAAGCCTTGTCTTCCCTTTATAAAGCCATTCTGATCTTGGTTAATAATATTTGGTAAAATTTCTTGTATTCATCTTGCTAAAATTTTACAAATTATCTTAAGGTCAGCATTTAATAGGCTTATTGGTCTCATATTTTCACATTTATTAGAGGGTTTACCTGGTTTTGGCAACAGTGCAGCGGCATGAAATAAAGCGGCGTTGTTGGAGGTTTTAAGGAAGTTTTATTAATCATACCGCCGTCACAAGCTCTGCTCTTGGCGCCGTGCATGAGCGCCGAGAGCGAGCCCACGGCTCTCAGAGAAGGAGGGACACAAAGTCTGTGTCCTGCAGCAGAGGTTGAAGTCAGATTGAGAGAGCATGAGAGCATGGTTACAATGCAGTATATATACACCCAACTACCACAATACATCAAAGCGTTCACAGCAGTTGGTCTGATCAAACAGATAACAGGACAGGCATGAGACATTTGCATGAAAGGCAACATTAACATTACAGAGGGGAGCCAGAAGAAACGAGTCTGCCTGTAGACATTAATACACATTTCCTATTCTGTTATTTGCTCTAGCCGAGCGCTGTGTTTGACCAGTCTGTTTGTGGGGATTTACATCAAAGCACATCTAAATATGTAAGATGCTCAGAAGAAGCACAGTAAGGACAAGACGCATGAACACTATACGAGAATGGCGCATTACATCACAATACATGCATGTTTGCATCACAAATACATGAATGGCACATTGCATCTCAGTAGTGCAGCGGGAAAAACAGAGACAAGAGAGCTGAGTGTCCTTATCTGTTGTGGGGGTTAACCGAACCGCCACACGCTCCCCCCCAGAGGGCACGGCAAGGGGCCGAGACCTCGATAATCCATCTGTGTCAGCGAGCTGTGGGAGAAGCTCGCTGCAGGCGGAGGGGGAGGGAGGGGAGGGGTAGTAAGTGCCGGCAGGGGCTGTAAAATCGTCCCGAGCCGCGCAAAAATTGCTTGCTGCTCCGCGACGTCGAGGGCCTGTCCCGTTGTGCGTGCGGAGATCACAAGAAGAAAAATTTGTCTCTGACTCCTCTCGTGGCCATGAAGAAAAGCAGGAGCGGCTGTAAGAAAAAAAATAAACAAAAGCAGAGGGACTGGCGTGTTGGCTTTAGGTGCAGGAGCAACCCCAAAGCCCCCGGGAACAGCTGACGGCTGAAATCCCTTTGTGCCGTGGTTGAGACCATTAAAAAAATCCAGTGGCGAGCTGCGTGCTTGCTTCAGGTGAACGAGCAGCCCTGAAGGTTCTGTGAGCAGCGGCGGAGGACGATGGCGGTCTCTGGAGCCGTTACTTGTCCCGTGCGTGATGCGCTGTCCTCGTAACTCCCCGGTGCGTGCGCGGGGGTTCCGTGCGTGGGTGGGCCGCTGGAGTGGCGAGTCAGGGTGCAGAAACTTGGTGGAGATCGGCGCAGACGGCGCCGATAAAAATCCAGGTTGAGCTGTGGCTGCATGATTGGCCATGGTGCGTTGGAGCGGTGGGAGGAAATAGACGATCTTTTGTCCCTCAGGCTCGTGCAGATGCGTTGGAGCGGTGAGCGGGAATAGACGATCTTTGTTCCTCAGGCTCGGGCGTGGTGCGTTCAGGTCCACGCGTTGCGTTCTCCGCCGGCCATGGAGGACGCCGTCGTGGAGAAGGGACGAGGTGCCCGCGCTCTCGTGTGAAGGAGCTGCGAGCGCGGCCGGTCCAGCGTGGATGAGCAGATCTCAAACGTGCAGATCTCATCCTGAAGAACGGGTCACCAGTGCAGCTGTCCAGCTCAGAAGGTTGCTGCTTTCGCTGGCCACTCGTTTTTTTCAGCGTCGGTTCGCCAACGTGGCCGTCCAAATCAGAAGGCTGCGTCGCACAAACTTGTGCGTCTTCAAGGGGTCACCAGTGCGGCGGCATGAAATAAGGCGGCGTTGGTGAAGGTTTTAAGCAGGTTTTATTAATCGTACTGCCGTCACAAGCTCTGCTCCCGGCGCCGTGCATGAGCGCCGAGAGCGAGCCCACGGCTCTCAGAGAAGGAGGGACACAAAGTCTGTGTCCTGCAGCAGAGGTTGAAGTCAGATTGAGAGAGCATGAGAGCATGGTTACAATGCAGTGTATATACACCCAACTACCACAATACATCAAAGCATTCACAGCAGTTGGTCTGATCAAACAGATAACAGGACAGGCATGAGACATTTGCATGAAAGGCAACATTAACATTACAGAGGTGAGCCAGACGAAACGAGTCTGCCTGTAGACATTAATACACATTTCCTATTCTGTTATTTGCTCTAGCCGAGCGCTGTGTTTGACCAGTCTGTTTGTGGGGATTTACATCAAAGCACATCTACATATGTAAGATGCTCAGAAGAAGCACAGTAAGGACAAGACGCATGAACACTATACGAGAATGGCGCATTACATCACAATACATGCATGTTTGCATCACAAATACATGAATGGCACATTGCATCTCAGTAGTGCAGCGGGAAAAACAGAGACAAGAGAGCTGAGTGTCCTTATCTGTTGTGGGGGTTAACCGAACCGCCACAACAGTATAATTAAGGCATTATTCATGTATGATGGTAAATTACTATTTTGAAATGCTTCTAAAATCATTTCCAAAAAAGGTTTTATTAATTTATTGTTAAATTTTTTATAAAGGTCAACTGGAAGACCATCTGGTCCTGCACTTTTTCCTGATTTCATATTATCAGTGGCTCGCCCAACTTCTTCTTGACTAATTTTAGACTCCAGTATCTCCCTGTTTTCATTTGGAATACACGGTATAGATAGTCCGTCCAAAAACCCATTTAATTTTGTTAAGTCAGTTTCATTTTTTGTATCATATAATTTTTCATAGTAATCTCTAAAGGCTCTATTAATTTCTAAAGGATCTATAACTACCTGTCCGTTACTTATAATACTGGTAATTGGTGTTTTAAATTCTAATTGTTTAATCTGCCATGCCAGTAATTTTCCTGATTTTTCACCTTGTTCATAAAAAGATTGTTTCAATCTTAGAAGACTCGAGGCAGCTCTATTTGCTGATTTTTTGTCATATTCAGCTCTCAGAATCAGTAATTCGTTCTCTAACTTTGGGTCACTTCCTGCATACACTTTTTCTTGAAGAATTTTTAGTTTATGTTCTAATTGGACTCTCTCCTCTCGAGTTTTCTTAGATTTTGAACCTGTATAACTAATAATATGTCCCCTAATAAAAGCTTTAAAAGCCTCCCACTTTATACATGCTGATGTTTGTGTAGTATTGATATCAAAGAACTCATCTGTTTTTCTATGTACTTAACAAATTCCTCATCCTGAAGCCATTTATGCTGAAATTGCCATCTACCTGGTTCCTTTGTCAATTTCTTATCTACATACTGTATATTAAACAGCAGGGTGCATGATCAGAGATCACAATGTTATCATAAAAGCAGTTTTGAATCTTGGACCTTAATTCTGTGGAGATCAAAAAATAGTCAATACGTGAGAATGTCTTGTAGGTATTAGAATAACAAGAGTAGGCTTTAACTTGTGGTTTCATTTCTCTCCATATATCTCGCAATCTCACTTCTTTCATAAAATGATTAATGATCATCCTGCATCCATTGTGTGTACAGTCCAGTCCTGTTGATCTATCTATACCGGGATTCAATGTACAATTAAAATCCCCTGCTATTACATGTTGTCCTGAAAGTGATGATAAGATAAGAAATAAATTAGCAAAGAACTTTTGATCATCTATATTGGGACCATATAAGTTCACCAGATTTATATTTTCTAATAGCAAAGATCCTTGAATGATTAAATATCTTCCAAATTTGTCTCCAATTACATTTTTCACTTGAAATGGAACTGATTTATGTATGAGAGTCATAACTCCCCTGGCTCGGGATGAAAATGATGAGGTGAACACACTTCCTTGCCATCTACTCTTAATTCTTTTTACATCCTCCTCTATTAGATGAGTTTCTTGTAAAAACACAATTTTTGAACCCATGTCTTTTAGTTTATTCATAACTTGTTTAAGTTTTTTAAAATTTTGTAGACCTGTGCAATTCCATGAAGTTAAATTAAGATTAACACTTTGGTCTATGATCAATAGGGAGTTTGGGATTACCTCGCAATGTAAACATGCTCACACAGAGAAGCAAAAACATGAGTGGTTGAACATTCATCCTACAAACTACACACAAACAAATTCCCCCTTCCCACATTTGTGGTAATCCCCCCAAAATCAAAAGAAAAATTCTGTCTCCCGATATAGCCATCGACCGCTCCACACTCACGAGGATCAGCCAAAGCCACTCCTTCTTCATCCTCCCATTCACCCTAACTCTACTGCTTTTAATGACATAACATTAACACTCTCCTGTAGTTTTCCAACTTAACTCCAAAATTTTTAGCAACTTTGTACATCATAGGTTTTTTTTTTTTTTTTAAATATATAATACAATCTATATTTTGTAAACTTGCAATTTACTTCAGATCAGTTAGATGCCTGTGCAAATGCTTAAATATTCTACCTTATATTTTGTTCATGTTTAGCTCCCACCAGTCTCTACTTGGATCTTCTTGATGAACTCCTGCGCCTCCTCAGGTGTCTTGAAGATGTGTGTTCTGCCCCCATACGTGACCAACAGTCTCGCAGGATAAATCACTCCATGACGAATCCCAAGGTTGCGCAGCTCTTTACGGACGGGGTCAAACTGCTTCCTCAATTGTTGGATTCCTGTGGCCAAATCTGGGTAGAACCGCACCTGCTGGTCCTGGTATTTAATCTCTCCTTTGGCTCGCGCAGCGTTGGAGATCTTCATCCTGTCTCTGTAGCTGAGGAACTTCATAATTAGGGTCCTCGGTGGTCCCTTATCTCTCGTTGGGCCAATTCGGTGTGCGCTTTCTAGGACGACTGATGATTGCAGCTCCGCATTGTTCAGTGCTTCTGGGATCCACTTTTCCAAAAAGGAACACGGGTCCCGACCCTCGGTTCCCTCCGGTAGACCCACCAGCCTCAGGTTGTTCCGTCTCGACCGGGACTCCAAGTCCAGGACATTATCTTCCAGACATTTATTTTTTTTTCCAAAGTACGCACCTTTAATTGAATGCCGGTGACGTCATCTTCAGCACTGGGAACTCGAAGCTCCATCTGTGCCACTCGTTCCACGCAATCACCCAATTCCTTTTTCATTCCCTCTATCGCTGTTATAATCCCATCCAGTTTAGCGGAAAAGTCTGCTCTCATTGAGCTAATGGCAGCGAGCACTGCACCTGTGCCATTGCCCGCAGTCATCGCACCACCGTTAGCTTCCTCCGCTGCCATATCTGGAGCTTTTTCTGCTGCGCCACAGACGTGAAAGTCCATTAGTTTGGACTGTTTCAGCGTTTCTATTTTTCCTCCACTTGATTTCCCAGCCTTAGGCTTCCCCGGCATATCCTCGCCCTAACGCTGGGATAAATTCAGTTCCAAATAAGAGAGTTATATGCCGATTTTTATCTCTAGGAGAAGAACAGAGTGAAACATGTCCTCTCACGTAGCCGCCATAACCGGAAGTCTCATAATAGGATTTTACTCATTCATACTTAAATTATATGATCAGAGGTGGGTATAGTAGCCAGAAATTCTACTCATGTAAAAGCAATGCTTTGAAATTAATAATTAAAAGTAGACAACCAAAAATTTCCAGTTGAGTTAAGGGTACAAAGAGCACCCACTTAAAAACTTGAGTAATGACTTCAGTCTTGAAGGTCTGAGGTTTTTCTCCAAAATTTATAACAATTTTCTTATTGTTTTCTACTTTTCTCTGTAAATTTATCTAAATTTGCAACCATTTTCCTCAAATTTGTAATTTTCTCTTGTACATCTGAGACTATTATAAACTTGTGGATTGTTTTATGGTTAATGTTTATCTTTTTTTAATCCAACTTTATTTTTAAAGCTCTTTAAAAACGACAGTTGACACAAAGTGCTGTAAATACAACGATAAGTAAAATATAAAAACAATAAAATACAGCTAAAGTACAAAGCAGCACAAACGAAACAATCGTCATACAATAGAGACAATAAGAACAAATAAAATCAATGTCTCAAACTGGATCAAATGCTTGAGAATAAAAATGGGTTTTAAGAGGAGTTTTAAAACTGGACAGTGAAGAGGCCTGTCCGATGGACAAAGGCAGATTATTATAAAATTGCTGTTTTTATTTTTAATAAATGTGAAACAGAATGTGGCAATTTTTTTTACTTTTTTCCTCATACAATTTAAACTTTTGACCATAATTTTGTAGAGCCAGAACAGAACAGTAACTCTGAATTCAAAGAAATATAGTTATTAAAATTATATTTTAAGAAATAAATTAACTTAAATGACCAAAGATGCAGTTATTTCTGTTATAATATTTCTATGTATTTATAGTTTTTAGAACTCTCCTCACCAACCCGACAGCAGGAAAAACCTCCCTTATTTTGAAATCCAAATCTTGGCATGTTTAGTTTCTCAGAAGGTTGCTGACGGATTAAAGTCATTGACTTCGTGAATTTCGGTCATCTTAAGTTGCCAGGTACATAATAATGAACATAAGTTATTAGTTAATATTGTAGGAACTGGTGAAGTAAATCCTCAGCGATTCATCAGTCACTCTTGCCTTTCCCGGCAATGAAGCCTAACCAGACCTGTTAGCTAAGCGACTCCTCATTGTTGTTCCAGTTACCAATGGGTTAAAACCACCATAAATGCCTCCACTGCTTATTTCTTTTACTTTTTTCTGCATTTAAAGTACGTTAATAAGCTCATACTTCTCTCAGACAGCAACGCTACAGAAACGCACTCTGCCTGCGGAAACGGTCACGTGGGCGCCGGGTGGGCGGGGCACTTCTGCGCGGATGACATTCACACATTGTTTGTGTGCGCTTGCGGAGCGTTTCTTTCATATTTATTTTTTCTCAAATTAATATATTTTAGGTGCGGCGGCAAACTTCCTTAGGGAGGCGGGCCGCCACACAGAAATGTTACCAGAGGAAACCCTGAAATCCACATACAGTCGTGGTGCATGCAGTATCTATAATTGCTGATCCAAAACACTCTGTCATTAAGATTTCAGCTTCAGTGGGTGACTCTTTAGTGACGAGAGTGATATTACACTCCTCTACTTCCTCTTTGCTGCTCTCTTCAGTCAACTTCACTTGCTCACCTTTGTAGGGACAGCCCTTAGCCCAGTGAAAGGTTGACTGACAGACTGCACACTTTGATCTGTGCCCGTACTTATCCAACGGTTACTCCCAGGCAGCAGTGCTCTCTGCAGCTGTTGCTTCTGTGGTGAGACTGCCTCTGTAATGTTTCTGCTTCATCATATAAACCGTATCTTGATTAACTCCTATGCTGGAGACTGCCGTTTTCCCACCAAATATCCTCTTCAAAGCTGACTTTATTGAGGAATATGTTAGCTCCGTACACACTGTGAGTGCTAGCTAACAATCCTTCTCATCCAAGCACGTGGTGTCAAGCAGCTTAAAAGCTAAAACTGCACTGGGTAACTCCATCGTGTATTTACACATTCGTGAATAGCACTGCTCAAAGTCAATTATATAGTCCACCATGAGCATGTCACAGCCTCTACGTATTTGGTCAAAATGTGAATAGGCTTCATAAATCTGGTTCTTTTCCTTTTAAAGGAACAAACTGTCAAGTTTTGCTAACAAAGTTTCCATTCCACTGTCTTTATTCAAGTCATCTACCAGTATTTCCATCCCAGCCTCCCTTGCCGTTCCTGACAGCACCAAAACCACGGCGCGAGTTTGCTTCTTCTTGTCGAGTTCAGTAACTTATCCAAATTGTAACTTCATTTTTGACATAATTTCTGGACCCAGGGGACAGAAGACAAACTCGAGGAGATACAATTATCCTTTTATTATCACCCAGTGTCTTGTGTGTGCGTGCGTGTATGTTCAGTGTGGTGTGTAGTGCTAGTCTCGTGCTGGAGCTGAGCAGTTCTCCGTTCTGCCTGGCAACCTTTGCAGGTGGCGATGTGGTGCTTCAGTTTGCCCTGCGGGCGACTGCCAGTGGGAGAGCGTCCAGCTCTGTGCCGGGAAACGGGGAGGTCACCCTGATGCCAGGAGGAGCTGAGCTGCCGCCAGGGAGAGAGGATCCGCCGCCTGGGAGGTCCACCTGTGCACAGGGGAAAGGAGCTTCACTAGGTAGGTTAAGTTTAAGTTTACGTGCTCCGACGTGTTGCTCAGGAACAAGGGTTGAGCCAAGTCGTGGCTGCGGACGAGAGACGTGCCTCCGTAAGGTTGACAGACGGCTCCGTGCTGAGTCGCTGGCAGGCTTGGCTCTTAAAGCCCGCTGATGATCAGCACCAGGTGTGCACGCAGCTGAGACTGATGATGGCCCTGCGGGTGCCATGACAGTACTCCCCCCTCTAGAGGTGCCTCCTGGCACCTGCCCTATCTTACCTGGGTGCGTCCGGTGAAAGTCACGGATGAGTTGTTTATCGAGGACCAGAGACGGACGTACCCAGGACCTATGCTCAGGGCTGACTCCCTCCCAGTCCACCAGGTATTGTAGACCACGACCCCGCCGACGGACATCCAATACAGTAGTGACTCCCCACGCCGGGTGGCCATCGATCATCCTCCGGGGGGGGGGGGGGGCTGGAGCTGCGGGGGGGGGCAGAGGGTACTGGAGACGACGGGCTTCACCTGCGAAACATGGAAGGTGGGGGGGGGGCTAGGCGAACAGCCACAGGGTTGATTATACAAACAATAGGGTAAGGCCCAATGAAACGCTTAGTCAGCTTGCATTTCTCCACCTTCAAATTGATATTGCGAGTTGACAGCCATACCTGCTGACCCACCTTGTACTTGGGGGCCGGACTTCTGCGGCAATTGGCCGTCCTGATGTTGTGCTCTGTGGTTCGGAGGAGGACTCTGCGGGTGGTGGTCCAGAGCCGGCGGCAGCGCCTGACATGGGCGTGGACAGAAGGCACCGCCACTTCCTTCTCCTCCTCCGGAAACAGTGGAGGGTCGTACCCCAAAGATGCCTTGAAGGGGGACATCCCAATTGCAGAAGAAACCGTGGAGTTGTGGGCGTACTCGATCCACGGCAGGTGGCTGCTCCACGAAGAAGGGCTGGAAGCAGTGACACAGCGTAAGGCGGCCTCCAGTTCCTGAATTGCTCGTTCACACTGCCCATTGCTCTGAGGGTGGTATCCAGATGACAGGCTCACCGTTGACCCCAACACCTGACAGAACGCCCTCCAAGCTTGTGAGACAAACTGGGGTCCACGATCCGAAACGACATCCGTGGGGATCCCATGGAGACGAACAACATGCTGAACCAGCAGGTCCGCTGTCTCCCGCGCCGTCGGCAACCCCTGCAGGGGAACGAAGTGGGTCGCCTTGGAGAAGCGATCAACAATGGTCAGGACCATTGTAAAATGATTAGATGGTGGGAAGCCTGTCACGAAATCCAGTGCAATGTGCGACCAGGGACGACTAGGAACCGGCAGGGGGTGGAGCAGTTCGGCCGGGGGAGAGGAGGATGACTTCCCAATGGTGCACTGAGCGCAAGCCCGGATATAGGTGTTAACGTCCTTCCGCAGCCCCGGCCACCAAAATGCCCTCTGGAGGAGCACAACTGTGCGGGATACCCCAGGGTGGCATGCCAACTTCGAGGCATGAGCCCATTGAATGACCTCACCCCAGACCGGCGTGGGGACGAACAACCGTCCCGGGGGGCCACCTCCTGGATCGGGCTCAGCCTCCTGCACCTTTACAACCTTCTCCCGGATGTCCCACAAGAGGGCGCACACGACGCAGGATGGGGGGAGGATCATCTGTTCCTGGTCCTCGGTTACCTCCGCAGAGAACTGCCTGGAGAGGGCGTCTGGCTTAGCGTTCTTGTCCCCGGGGCGGTACGTGATAGTGAAGTCGAACCGACCGAAGAAGAGGGACCAGCGGGCATGACGGGACTTCAACCGCTTAGCTGTTCTCAGATATTCCAGATACTTATGGTCGGTCCAAACTACGAAGGGCTGGGCAGCACCCTCCAGCCAGTGACACCACTCCTCCAGAGCGAGCTTCACCGCCAACAGCTCCCTATCGCCGATGCTGTAATTCCTCTCCGCTGGAGACAGGCGGTGTTTAATTTAAACAATTACAAACACATTTAATTTAAAAATTAAATGTGGTTTATTAAATATTAGGTCTCTAACTCCCAAGTCTCTGTTAGTCCATGATCTGTTAATTGATCATCAGATTGATTTAATTTCCCTTACAGAGACTTGGTTAGGACAAGAGGATTATGTTGGTTTAAATGAATCAACTCCCTCTGGTTATTTAAACTGTCAAAATCCCAGAAGTTCTGGTCGTGGAGGAGGAGTAGCATCAATTTACCATTCCAAATTACTAGTTAATGTAAAGCAAAAAACATGTTATAATTCCTTTGAGGGCCTGGTCCTCAGCGTTGGACACTTTAGCAATTCCAGGTTAAACCCAATTTTATTTGCCATAGTTTATCGTTCCCCATCAACCTATTCAGAATTTTTATCCGAATTTCCTGATTTCTTAGCTGATTTAGTGCTGAAATCTGATAGAATAATTATAGTAGGGGACTTTAATATACATGTGGATGTAGATAGTGACTGCCTTAATGTGGCTTTTAATTCAATATTAGACTCGATTGGGTTTTCTCAGAAAGTAGGAAATTCTACTCATTACCTCCACCATACATTGGACCTTGTTCTGACATATGGCATAGAAATAGAAAATCTGGTAGTGTTTCCTCATAACCCTGTACTGTCAGACCATTGTCTGTTAACCTTTGATTTTACTATTTCTGACTATTTGGCTCCTAAAGAAAAATATTATCACAGTAGATGCCTCTCAGATGATGCTGTTTCCAAATTTATGCAGATTGTTTCCTCTATGCCATGTGTCAACACAACGGAAATAAGCTATAGACAGCTTGCTCCTTCTGTAATTGATAACATGGTGGATAGTGTTTCAGCTTCTCTGCATCAGGCTCTAGACTTGGTGGCCCCCTTAAAAAAGAAAAAGTCTAATCAGAGATTTTTAACTCCTTGGTTCAACACAGAAACTCGTAGCTTAAAACAGAAGACTCGTCAATTAGAAAGAAAATGGCGCTCTACTAATTTAGATGAAATCTATTTAGCTTGGAGAAATCATCTTTTAATTTATAAAAAATCTCTTAGAAAAGCTAGAACGAGTTATTACTCTGCATTAATAGAAGAGAACAAGAATAATCCCAGGTTTCTTTTCAGTACTGTAGCCAGGTTGACAAAGAGTCAGGACTCTGTCAATCCTAGCATCCCCTTAGAGCTTACTAGTCAGGACTTTATGAACTTTTTCAATAATAAAATTTCATCCATCAGAGATAAAATCAATCAGATTCTTCCCACAGTTAACTTAAATACTGTAACTACTACAACTCCTTCTATTGATGTCTGTCTTGATGAGTTTACTCCAATCGACCTTTGTGAGTTAGACAAAATAGTTTCCTCATCCAAACCTTCAACTTGTCTTTTAGACCCTATTCCTACCAGGTTATTTAAAGAAGTCTTCCCACTTATTGGTAGCTTTATTCTTCATATAATCAATTCTTCATTAACTTTAGGCCATGTACCGCAGGCTTTTAAAACGGCTGTAATTAAACCCTTACTCAAAAAGCCAACGCTAGATCCAGGAGCTTTAGCTAACTATAGACCAATCTCTAATCTCCCTTTCATTTCAAAAATCTTAGAAAGAGTTGTTGCTATGCAATTATTTGACCACCTGCAGGGAAATGGTTTATTTGAGGAGTTTCAATCTGGGTTTAGAATCCATCATAGCACTGAAACAGCCTTAGCGAAGGTCACTAACGACCTTCTCATTGCATCTGATAATGGACTAGTTTCTGTACTTGTCCTTTTAGATCTTAGTGCAGCTTTTGATACTATTGATCATAATATTCTACTTGATAGATTAGAACACTATGTTGGACTTAATGGAACTTCGTTGCAATGGTTTAGATCTTATTTATCTGATAGGTTCCAGTTTGTTCATGTAAATGATGAGTTTTCTCTCAGCTCAAAGCTTAGTCATGGAGTTCCACAGGGATCTGTGCTTGGCCCTACTCTTTTTAGTTTATATATGCTTCCGTTAGGCAACATTATTAGAAAGCACTGTATACATTTTCACTGTTATGCAGATGACACACAATTATACCTGTCAATGAAGCCAGATGATACTAATCAATTAGCCAAGTTAGAAGCCTGTCTTAAGGAAATCAAAGTTTGGATGACTTGTAATTTCCTGCTATTAAATTCAGATAAGACTGAAGTCATTCTTGTTGGTCCAAAAAAACTTAGAAATTCCTTTCCAAATCAAACTTTCAGTTTGGATGCAGTTACTCTTTCTCTTAATAGCTCTGTGAGGAACCTTGGAGTTATTTTTGATCAGGATTTGTCCTTCAATTCACATATTAAATTTGTTTCTAAGACTGCCTTCTATCATTTGCGTAATATTGCCAAGATTAGGAGCATCTTGTCTCAGAGTGATGCTGAGAAGCTGATCCACGCTTTTGTTAGCTCGAGATTAGATTATTGTAATTCTTTATTATCAGGTTGTCCTAAAACATCTTTAAAAAGTCTTCAGCTGATCCAAAATGCTGCAGCAAGAGTTTTAACAGGTACTAGAAAGAGAGATCATATCTCTCCGGTTCTGGCCTCCCTTCATTGGCTTCCCATAGAGTTTAGAATTAAGTTTAAAATCCTTCTTCTTACTTACAAAGCTCTAAACAATCAGGCTCCTTTTTATTTAAAAGATCTGATACTACCGTATCATCCTAACAGAGCACTACGCTCCCAAAATGCAGGTTTACTTGTAATACCTAGAATCTCCAAAAGTACAATGGGAGGCAGAGCCTTTAGTTATCAAGCTCCTCTCCTGTGGAATCAGCTGCCAATCTGGATTCGGGAGTCAGACTCGATCTCTGTTTTTAAGAATAGGGCTAAAACCTACCTTTTTGATATAGCCTACAATTAGGGAGGGATCATGTGTTTTCTGAACCCTCCCTTAGTTATGCTGCTAATAGGTTTAGTCAGCCGGGGGACCTCCAGTAATGCACTGGGCCTCACTCCTTTCCTCACTCTCTATGAAATTTTTTTTTTTTTTTTTGCTGGTCATTAACATTTGTTTGTTCTCTCCCATAGATTGAGTCCCCATCGTGCTGTTTGCTCTCTACATGTCTGTTCTTTTCTTCTTCTCTATCCCCTCACCCCCCAGCCAGTCGCAGCAGATGACTGCCCCTCCCTGAGCCTGGTTCTGCTGGAGGTTTCTTCCTGTTAAAAGGGAGTTTTTCCTCTCCACCGTCGCCAAGTGCTTGCTCACAGGGGATCGCCTGATTGCTGGGGTCTTTCTGCAACTGTGGGGGTCCTCCCTACAGTTGATAGTGCTATGAGATGACTGTTGTTGTGAAATGGCGCTATATAAATAAAGTTGAATTGAATTGAATTGAATTGAATTGAATTGAATTGCTGTAATTCCTCTCCGCTGGAGACAGGCAGTGCGAGAAGGAGCAGGGGCAGATCACCCCGTCTGTTGGAGAGCGCTGAGAGAGTACTGCCCCCACCCCGGAGTCCGATGCGTCCACCTCAACCAGACACTGGAGAGCCGGGTCCACCTGCGTTAGGACGCGGGACGAAGAAAACTCCCTCTTGAGAGCGTTGAATGCTGCTGCAGCCTCCTCTGTCCAGGGGAAGGGGACCTTCGGGGACGTGAGACAGGTCAGCGGGTGGGCCACCATGCTATACTTAGGCACGAAGCAGCGGTAAAAATTGGCAAACCCCAAGAACTCCTGAAGTTGCTTCCTGGACGGGGGGGGGGGCAATCCACCACTGCCTTGACCTTGGCCAGATCGGGGAGAACCTGGTTGTATGAGATCACGAAGCAGAGAAAGGACGTCGTCTTAGCGTGGAACTCACACTTCTCGGCCTTCACGAACAGTTGGTTCTCCAGGAGTCGTTGGAGGACCCGCCTCACGTGCACCTGGTGCTTCTCGAACGATCGGGAGAAGATGAGGATGTCGTCCAGGTAGACAAAGACGAAAGCGCCCAGAAAATCCCGGAGGATGTCGTTGATTAGGCGCTGGAAGACGGCCGGAGCGTTGGTCAGCCCAAACGGCATCACCAGATATTCGAAATGGCCGCTTGGGGTCCGGAAGCCCGTCTTCCACTCATCTCCTTCCTTGATCTGCACAAGATGGTACATCTTGCGGAGGTCCAGTTTGGTAAACCACAAGGCCCCCGGGAGGGAATCAAAGGCCGTGTCCATGAGGGGCAGGGTATACTTATCCTTAACAGTAATGTCATTAAGCCCCCTGTTGTCAATACATGGTCGCAGAGAGCCATCCTTCTTTCCAACGAAGAAGAATCCTGCCCCCACCGCCGAAGAAGACGGGCGGATGATCCCAGAGCTGAGCGACTCCTTGATATACATATCCATTGTCTCCCGTTCCGGAGCAGACAAGCTGTACAAACGGCTCGACAGCAGCGGTGCACCAGCCCAGAGATTAATAGCGCAGTCATAAGGGGGGTGGGGGGGGGACAGTGCCCGCGATTTACTGAAGACCGCCCCCAGGTCGTGATACTCAACTGGCATTTTGGACAGATCTGGGGGAGGAGACATGCGTGGGGCCACAGACACAGACGGGGCACATGCCGCGGACTGCAGGCACGCGCTGAGGCAGAACGAACTCCATGAAGAGATGCTTCCTGTCTGCCAGTCAAATGAAGGGTTATGCAGCCTCAGCCAGGGGTAACCCAGGATGACCGGGGAAGTGGAGGAGGGCAGCACCAGAAAGCGTAGATCCTCCCGGTGATTCCCAGACACAATCACCGACACCGGGGCAGTCTGCTGAGAAATGGTAGTTAGTGGGGCTTTTGATAGGGCAATCAGCTTGAGTGGTGGCTGAAGAGTTTGGCAGGGGAGCCCTAACCGGGTTGCCAGGTCTCCTGATATAAAACTCTGCTCAGCCCCCGAGTCAATGAGTGCGTGAGTGGAGTGTTCAGTGTGTTTGTGAATGAGTCGGATGGGCACAAGGCAGCTGGTGAGGGGGTTTTGGCTGGGACGCGTCCGTGAGTCCCCCTACTGTGACCCACGGACCTCCTCTTTTAACTGACTCGTGCAATTTTCCAATTCATGTGAACTGCTACCACAATAATAGCACAGCCCTAGCTCCCTACGGCGCTGTTTCTCAGCAGGCGGAATCTTGGAGCGCCCGATTACCATATCCTTCTGCCCCGGAAGTCCTTCCGGAGAGGGCAGAGCCAACTGAGGGGACTGTGAGGAACGAAAAAGCTGCGCGCTCGAGCGTCTGGAAGCTCTTCACTCAGCGGCTCGTTCCCTCAGCCTGTTATCTAAGCTAATGGTGAGTGAAATTAGCTTATTTAATCGTTCTGGCTTATCCAGCCTAGCTAGTTCGTCCCTTAGACCGGGGCTTAGGCTACGGATAAATATGCTACACAACGAAGCGTCCTCCCACCCGACCTCAGCGGCTACCACCCAGAAATCGACCGTGTAGTCCGCAGCAGACCTACCGCCCTGTCGAAGGTTTAATAGCCGGGTAGTGAGCACGGTGTCCCGGTCGGAGTGGTCAAACACTTCATGGAAGTCGGCCAGAAACTGCTGGTATGTCAAATTAGCATAACTGGGCTTAGCCATAACGGCATAGGCCCAGGCTAGCGCCCAACCTTCTAGCAGGTTAGCAATGTAGCCTATCTTACTGTGATCCGTAGGAAAGTCCCCCCGATACTCATTGGAAAACCGTCTTGCATTGCAGGATAAACCCTCGGGCTTCCCCGAGCTTCCCACTGAAGCATGCGGGCATAGGCACCGGTGTGAGACGGGCCGAAGGAGTCTGACTAACCTGGCTAGGCGGGGAGCTAGCGAGACCCGGTGGAGCCCCGGAAGCCGGTGGGAACGCCCGCTGTCCTTCCAGACGATCCAACCGGCTGTTAATTTGAGTTAACTGGGCCAAGATAACGTTCTGTTGGTAAATTAGTTGCTCAACTCGAGCGTCTAGGGTGTTCAAACGGCGTGCTAGCACGCTGTCCGCTGGGTCGCCCAGACGGAGCCGTACTGACATAATTTCTGGACCCAGGGGACAGAAGACAAACTCGAGGAGATACAATTATCCTTTTATTATCACCCAGTGTCTTGTGTGTGCGTGCGTGTATGTTCAGTGTGGTGTGCTGGAGCTGAGCAGTTCTCCGTTCTGCCTGGCAACCTTTGCAGGTGGCGATGCGGTGCTTCAGTTTGCCCTGCGGGTGACTGCCAGGGGGAGCGCGTCCAGCTCTGTGCCGGGAAGCGGGGAGGTCACGCTGATGCTGGGGAGGAGCTGAGCCGCTGCCGGGGAGAGAGGATCCGCCGCCTGAGAGGTCCACCTGTGCACAGGGGAAAGGAGCTTCACTAGGTAGGTTAAGTTTAAGCTTACGTGCTCCGACGTGTTGCTCGGGAACAAGGGTTGAGCCAAGTCATGGCTGCGGACGAGAGACGTGCCTCCGTAAGGTTGACAGACGGCTCCGTGCTGAGACGCTGGCAGGCTTGGCTCTTAAAGCCCGCTGATGATCGGCAACAGGTGTGCACGCAGCTGAGACTGGTGATGGCCCTGCGGGCGCCATGACAATTTTTACAACTTTCGTAAGGCTTCTTCTCGTCAAAGCTCGGGGCTACTCTGTAGTTGGAAACCATCCTCTACTACCAATGTTTACTCAAAAAAAAAAAATAATCATGACAGTTACTTAGCAGAATGCTGCTTTATTTCATGCTGCCATTGCAGAAACACCAACACTAATGTCCTTTGCCATTAGACACAAAACTTTGTTGTACTACCAAAATAAAAGCATTAATAACTTAACAGGTAGAACATGCAAACTCCACACAGATGGGTCACCGCTTGTCAAGGGCTGGGATTGAACCTACAACCTTCTTGCTGTGCTGCCACAGTGCTGACCATTGCTCCACCGAGCTGCCCAAAATATGGGCAAAATATGGGCACCTCTGTAGTTAATTTGGTAGCTAGTTTATATTAACTCCCAAAAATGCAGTTAGTCATTTTCATTTATGTGAAACAGACCTGTCATCATATTTATTTAACAAATTTCTAAGGCATCTAAGCACTGTATTAAGTCCCAAAGCACTTGCGTTCATTCTTTGCAAAACTCAGCATTCCTTTAAACAGTCTATTAGCTTTCAATTAGTCAAAGTCTGTCAGCAGGGCTTTTCTTACTAAACCTCATTGTGATGCTCGTCTTATTTTTTGCTTGCAAATCGTGTAACAAAAATCCAAATGGAGTTTGCCAAGGGTAGTTGGTGACCTTTTGATCTTGTTGGACCTTCAGTGGTGTACATGGGGGGGCGGGGGGTTCCCCATATGTCACTGTCCAGCACTGTAGGGCTGAGTCCTCCTGCTTTAGATAGCAATTTGATTTACAGTGAAGTGGGGGTAGGCTGGTGTCGCTGGTGGGATTCTCCCATAAGCCACCAATGGAAGTGTTCAGAGGCGTGCAAGATAGTTTACAGTTCTGAGAAAGGCTATGAGGTGTAAAAGGTTGAGCACGCAGGTGACATTTCCAGCCCAGTCTCATTTAGTCCTGGTCTGCTGGCCTCTTGTAAATGGCAATTGCAATCTAAGCATCTGAGTTGGCATTAGCAGTTCGTCAGCCGTTGCCCCCGACAGCTTCATAAATCAAAATCTCCAATGACCTAAGAGGTGCTGCATAGTTGTCTCACTGGAGATCCTTATCAATGCAGACATGCACAAGATTAACGTGATGTTCTTGGAGACAGGGTTAAGGACGTTTAATTTTGGGTGTAGTTTGATACAGCCCCAATCACACTGTGCTGCTCTGGTGTCACATGGCTTTTTCCATTCCCTCACATTAAAGACCTACAACTGATGCTATCAAAAGCAAAGTTTAAAAAAATGAATGAGTAATGGCAGGTTTTTAGACAAGTGAAAAATGAAAGTGACCACATGGCACTGTTGGTGAGGGCATTCACATCCACTTTTAGACCCCTGGTGACTTCTCACTAACAGCTGCTGTAAAACATGAATTCATCAGATAATCCCTCCAAAGCCCAGTGGTCAACCCGAAGCATTCTAGGTCTCAAGCACTCTCATAAATGAAATACCACCTGTACTAGCAATTTCAAACCTGCAATGGAGTAAAGTTATATTTAGGCAAGAACATGAAGGACCTTGATCCCTTAACAAAATAAAAGCTTGACGGCTAATCTCTTCAACAGAAGTCAATATTGTTGAAGTCTGATGATGTACAGCGGGGGGGTCATGAGGACTACAGCTAAGATAAGCAACTGTCAGTTGTATTTTTCAGAGACTAGACAGTGGCCAATATCGAAAGGATCAGTCCCTCTACCTGCAGTGACGGATTGTCAATACTCCGGTCATGTCATTTGTGTCTGATGTGATAAAATGACATTACTTAGCTATTTTAGAAACTTAATCCATATTAAGCGCCCAATGCTCACCTTTCTTGCAGTTATAGTTGATACATCTGTGAGCTATAGCAGGAGAAACAGCTTTTTATTGACTAAAATTGTCATTTTTTATTTATTTTTTTTTAAGCATGGTGATATTGTGGTTTATGTTCATTGCAGCCTTGGGAGCAATTCAGTTGACTCAGTAAGATCTCACTCTCTGGAATATTGTAATGCACTTGTATTACCAGAGGCTGTGCAGACATGTTGCATGTGAGCCCCCAAAAGACACACTGCATCTCCTCAAATCTCCTCCAGAGATTATGGTCAAGTACAGTCAACCCACTTAGCACTTCATCTTCCGCTGTCTGAAAACAGCTCCCTGCTTCCATAATGTGTGTATGCACAGCTGAACTGAGTGCATCTGTGTGATTCAGCCTATAACACTTCCTCCTCCTTCTCTGTGAGTATGGGCAGGGAGACGGTGAACTGCATGCACCAACTCCCTGGAGCTCTGCATTTCCTCAAAATATGACCTTCGCTAGACTTCGACCAGATTCCTGTGCACTTTAAACAAGACTCCCATTACAGTCCTAGTGATACAGCAATGGGTTTCCACCGTTTTCCCCTGGCAGTTGCATAGCAGATGTGTTTGAACATACCTTTATGCATATGTCTGTTGGAGAGGGTATGACCATACCTGCCCCTGTGTGTCAATCACTTGACCTAAGCTTACAGCTGACCATGAATTCCTGCAAGCGTGAGAGGCTCCCAATGACAATGTATCTACCTTACCCATAATGGATGGTACACAGACTGCATCAGGCATCTGGCAAATATGCTCTCAGAATGGATCTCAAGTGGAGCGGCATGCGGCAGCGGGGCAGCAGGCGACGTGCAGGGTGAGAGAGAGATTGATGGTGCTCAACCCAGAGTGGAGCCATCATCAGTAGACTCTCCCCCACAGCTTTTTGGAAACTCAAAATACTGCTTGAATTAGACCAGCCATCAGCACCACAGTCTGTATGACCGACAGGCTGGCCCGTGCCTACTGTGCAATAAGCTCAGCGGTAGCTTTGTATGAAATAAGAAAAGGGAAATCCAATGCCCCCGTGTTATTGTAAGTGAAAATGATGAATGTGTTCACATGTGGAGAAAACCAAAAGATGCTAGCATGGAGCCAGTCTGGAAGACAGACTGTGATGCAACATTTCATGCATGTTCAACTCACGGCAGCATTCAGTTGGAAATAACCACTTACTGTATATCATCTGTTGTTACTTTGATAGTGTATAGAATAAAAACATTAGCACTCTTTGACATTAATAAAGAGAAATGAACATACTTATGTGAGAGATCAAATTAAAACCACATGCTGCTAGAACTTGATACACTGTATGAGTTTGGGCTGCACGGTGGAGCAGTGGTTAGCACTGCGGCAGCACAGTTTACCCTTGGCCGGGGGATTGTGGGGATCGTGGGATCGTGGGTTCGATCCCAGCCCCCGACCAACAGTGATCTGTGTGGAGTTTGCATGTTCTCCCCGTGTTGCGTGGGTTTACTCCGGGATTTCTCCGGTTTCCTCCCACATGCCAAAGACATGCATGTTAGGTTAATTGGCTGTTCTAAATTGTCCCTAGATATCTGTTTCCTATAGGCCCTTAGAATAGAGGGTTAGTATTAATGAAAGCGCTTTGAGTGGTCTTTGTGACTAGAAAAGCGCTATATAAGTGCAGGTTAGTTAGTTAGTTAGTTAGTTTAGACTGATTTGAGGAGAGAAACCCACAATGCTGCCAGACTATCACAAAGTATAACCTTTTCCAGACAAACTGTAACTATCAGTGGGGGGGGGGGAGAGCTGAGAACCTTCTACAAACCACTGTGATGAATGGCTAAGTTCTCTGGCAAAATTGATTTCTTCTGCTCAGTTTATTGACACCCACAAAACAAAAGCAAAGCATCTTATCTGTACAGTTGGAGTATACTTCTGTGAGCATTGGTGAAGTATGTGCTCTGTTGTTTTTTTTTTTTTTTTCCTTCCCATTATTTCATCATGCTATTGGAATGTATGTTTTGGTTGAATAATAATGTTTTAAGTGGTTTGAAAAGTTTAAATCCATCAAGTTGAATATTAATCTCATAAAGGTTTAATGAGACCACGGAGAAAGATTTATTTTCAACTCAGAGTAAATTGAACACACACAATCGTGTACTTTACTGTATTTTTTGAAATCCAACTGCTTGTTAAATCATTTTTAAAAACTTTGTTTTATAGCTGTGCATCATTGAAAACATTTTAACTAATTAATTGCATATTTTTCTTTAATTAATTGCTAAAATTAATGGGTAAAATAAATTAGACAGCCAGTACGTTATATGTTTGAATTTCCTTTCTAAACCTGTGATCTCTTCCTTGATTCTTATTTAAATATTATGACAGACACTGAAGTTTTGAGTTTATTTAAATTTTGTTTATTATATGAAATACGTATAAAGACCCAAAAGATTAGGAGAGTCAATGTTAATAGTACTTGACAATAGAGGGGAAGAACCGGGGCACCACTGAGAGTATCCTCACCAGCTGCATCACGGTGTGGTATGGAAGCCACACCGCCTCCTGCGGGGAGACACTACAACGCACAGTGAAAGCTGCCAGCAAGATCATCTGTGCCCCTCTGCCCCCCCCCCCCGGACATCTTCCTCACCCGCAGAGCCATCAATATTGCAGGTAACACCTCCCACCTCAGTCCACTGCCCTTGGGGAAAAGGTACCGGAGCCTCTAGGCCCACTCCAGAAGACTGCTAAACAGTAACTACTTAGCAGTAACAGTGCTAAGCAGTTCTTGCTACAGCATACTTAATTATCCAGGATGGCTGCGTCCATGAATCATGCACTTCTGTACTGTATGCTCTTGTTGGCTCTCTACACAGTATTGCCCAATGTCTATCTTTGTGGTGGTGTTTGTATATGCAAACTAGCATATACTGCATTGTTTTCACCCAGTTGCGGCCTTCAGTGTCTAGTGCTAATCTAGCTGGAGCAAACTACAATTTTCCTGGAATGTGGTCAGCATGGAAATGATTCTTCATTCTGACCCTTAACCCTTTGAACGTGTAGAATTTTTGTCAGTAAAACGCAGAGTTTGACCTCAAATTTTCAAATGACAATAGCTTCAGAACGGTAATAGTTAGAGGCAAAGTCTCAGTTACAAAAATGTTGCAGAGGAACCCAAGTGTCTGCCAAGTGAACTTGCATCCATGCATAGTGCGTAATTGGACCTAATTTGCATATTGCAGCAATCCAAATTTTATTATAAGACTATAGCTTCAGAATGATTATAGTTAGATGCACAGTCCCAATTACAAAAGCGTTGCAGAAGTACCCAAGTGTCTGCCAGGTGAACTTGCATCCATGCATTGTGCATAATTGGACCTAATTGCCGCTCTGGAAAAGCGGTAGAAGATGGATGGATGGACAATTTTTGTTTCACACACTGTCGCCACATGGTCCTTTTGTCCCATCATTGACAAAATTACTAAAAATCATTCAAAACAAAAACAATTTTGGTGTCACACTGTCACCACATGGCCTTTTGTCCCTTCATTTGCCCCTTCATCTTCTACCGCTCTGGAAAAGCGGTAGAAGATGGATGGATGGACAATTTTTGTTTCACACACTGCCACCACATAGCCTTTTGTCCCATCATTGACAAAATTACTAAAAATTATTAAAAAAAACACAAATCTCATGGCACATTTGTTTCACACTAAACTAAAATGAAGCAAATGAAACAGTTTATGCAACAAATATGTACCTGTTTGTTTTGTCGGTCACAAGCATCCAGAATTCCGGAGTCCAAAAAAGCAACACAAAATCAGTGGCGGGCGCAGATAACAGGTCCTTTTTCTCCACGATATCCAACTGGCTGTTCAAATGCTTTCAGTCACGGCTGATAAACTTCTTCATTTCTAAGAAGCTCCCAGCCATCAATGTCCAAACCTCCCGCCGCATCGCCACTACCTATTGTCCTGCCAGCGCACACATGTGGCACACGTCAATGCGCACTGGCAGTGCGCTCTTGCCCAGCCAAACATCGCCCACAGGCTGCTCTGGACCTTTTTGCTCTGCGACCACGGTTTGGCAAAGCAGAGCAATCTGCAGACGAGGCTCCTGTGCCATTTTGGGCACTGCTGGACACAGAAAATGCAGCTGGAGCGTCGCGCACAAGATGTCTGTCTCCACTTTCACAAGAACTGCTTGCGCCATTGTCCGAAGGCACATAACCAGAGCTGGACTCTTAACTCAGATGACGAACTAGGGCTAAGCTCTTCCTCTGAACCAGGAGCGGTGAATACCAGCGCTAAAACCTCTTCAGCTGAGAGCGTTTTCCTCGCCATCCTGTTTCCTCAGTGTCAAACAACAGAATGAAAGGGGGTGAGCTTCAAAAGCTGATTTGACCTACTTATTGAATTGGACCATTTCCAGTTCTCATGGTAAGTGAAAAGCCACACCTCTCAGCCACCAAGTGGTGTTTAAAGGTTTGTACATTTCACACTCTATTCAGCTGTACAGGCTTTGTTTAGACTGATCAGCTGACAGGCGCAGAAGTGCGCCATACTCTCTCAAAGGGTTAAGTCTTTGCTATACTAGAAATAGACCAATACTGTCAAATTAAACACAGTCAGAGCATTCATACAGATACAAGGAGAGCTCAGCAAAGATGTGCACTAATCAGAAATTATGACTGCAAGATTTTACCATCATTAAAATAATAACTGGCACACAGTATTTGCAAACATTAACAACTTGGGGGCGGTGCGGTGGGGCAGTGGTTAGCACTGCGCCAGCATAGCAACTCACCCTTGGCCATGGGATCCCTGGTTCGATCCCAGCCCCTGACCAACAGTGATCTGTGTGGAGTTTGCATGTTTCTCCCCGTATCTGTGTGGGTTTACTCCGGGATTTCTCTGGTTTCCTCCCACAGGCCAAAAAAAAACAACATGCAGGTTAGGTTAATTGGAGACTCTAAAGTGGCCCTAGGTGTGAATGTGTGTGTGAATGGTTAAGGGATAGCGCCGTACCGTGGCTGCTTCATCCATCCAGGTGGATGCCCTCAATTTCCCCTCTGGGGATCAATAAAGTATACAAAATTCAAAAAAAAAAAAAACTTGTCAACTATAAGGGACACTCTGGAAGCCGAGCGTGGCCATAGTTGCTACTTTGTTTTTTCATTGCTTTCTCAAGAAAATAAGGCATTATTCCATGATTAGGCAGAATGGAAAAAAGATGTTAGCGACTATGGTCACTGTTGTGAGGCCTAAAAGTAATTCAGAATAGTACTTGTTTATAACAATGTGTGTTGGTAATAGCTACTTCAAGCAGTTGATGCATTTTATCTTCCTGCTACTGCCTGAAAATCTCTTTCCTCTCTGCAAGTTGATGACCATATTTACTATAGAACATTTTCATACAGAGACTTTAATTTTATGGGCCAGGGATCATTATCTTTTTCTGTGGCCACTGATGGGACTTGGGAATGTATTTACATTATTTTAACAACAGGCCAGCAGATCTATGACGACCCTTGGTTTTTGATTGTAGTCACTGCAAACAGGTCTGTTAGCTAATCACCCGAAGGCCATGATATGTTTTCCTGATACTTGGGCTGCAATACAATATTATCATGATGTTACGATACACTGAGTATTGCAGTATCATATTTTGTGATTTCCCATCCAGATCTCTGTCTTGTCCAACTCTTGGCTTGATGAGCATCGCGATACTGGTTCCTCTGAATCGACACAGTATCGTGGATATGAAGTATTGCGATACTACACTGTATCAATTTTTTGGTTCACCCTTAATTCCAAATATGACCTAGTGGGTCTGAGGAGCAGGTTTAGTTTGTTTACATATGAACTATTAAAAGCTCGAAGAGTGACAGATAATGTGCTGGCTTTGGACCACCTGAAGATAATAAACCCACATTACCTCACGCCCACCTGCATTTTGTCAGGTTACAGAGGGCACAAAGCCCAGCAGTATTTGGAATGAGTACACAGTCACAGTTCATCCATTGGTTTCAAAGTGGGTGAAACTCTCACTACCAAATGCACATAAACATGTACATCTGCACATATGCTCTCACACACTCACAGTCTATAATCCTTTCATCCAGCCTTGTCTTTTACACTCCCCGCTCAGTTGCTGGCGACGTCGCCTGTGAAGCACGGACGCTCGTAAATTCCCTTCCTTGATTTTGTTAACCTTTACTGTGACCCGGTACTTCTCTGCTTGGCATTCTAGCACCCACTCAGTCACAGATGATTCCCTGCTTACCTCTGGAGAGATGAGCCTTGGTGCTTCTGCAGCTCATCGCTCAGTTCTACCTCAGCAGGGCTTGACAAACCCACAGCAGTGCCAACAGACACTTTTGGACTGAACATTACTGTGAAAATAAATGGTATACTACGTCTGTCACTCTTGCCCTGCAGGACATGTTTATTCACTCATTATAGGGCACTCATTAATATACTTGAAAATTCAAAATTTCAACCCTGGACCATTATTGGTAGATATTAGAAGATTGTTTCAATGATTATTACTATTATTATTATTATCCACGGTATTCCTAGCCCCCATGATGCCTTGCATGAATTATGGGCGCAACTTCTGGTGCTAGTTTAGAAAGTGGGGTTGTCACAGAAATGGGACACTTTTCCTTGTTAAAAAAACAATGACTTTGGCATCAAAAATGCAGGAACACGGCCTTTTGCACCTCATAAAGAGTAATATAATCATACCACTTCCCACAACTATCGAGGGATGAGAAGATGACCTTAAAAAGTGGCCTCGCAGGCTGTAGCTCTGTTCGTTAGCTCCGCTGCTAAAATGCTAACGCTG
The DNA here is from genome assembly GCA_020510985.1 of Pholidichthys leucotaenia. Classification (NCBI taxonomy): domain Eukaryota; kingdom Metazoa; phylum Chordata; class Actinopteri; order Cichliformes; family Pholidichthyidae; genus Pholidichthys; species Pholidichthys leucotaenia. Next base: position 338,818,730 of record CM035840.1, read on the forward strand.
TAAACAACTAAAAGCTCTGAGATATATCAGTGTTTCCGCTGCAATAAAGTTGGTTGCATTTTGTTAAAAGATGTTGGACATAATCAAATTTACCTTAGAGCAGATGTAGAATCTAGTCAGAGCCAAAAAGAACCACAACACCATGCTTGGGTGTTTTATTGTTTTAATGTTTAAACACTGTGCTTGGGTGTTTTAATGTTGGGGTGAAACAGACAGCGGTTTCACCCCAAAATTAAAATGCTCATATTGCTGTCATGCCGTGAATGCTTCTTATTTAACTTAACATGTAGAGACCTTTTCTGACAATTGTTCAAAATTTTATTGATCTTGTGGTGACCCACCACAATCTACAGGGACATTCATTCTCACACTCAGAAGGTCCGGAAGAAGCAGAGGACCATTCACATACGGACAGAGAACCCCTGGGGGGACAACCAGAACAATGGGCTATTGTTTATACATCCCCAGATTAAGGAGAAGACGTCCGGGCGCCAGTGGTCATGCTAATCATATGTATTGACTGATATGTGTATCAATATGCTAATGTGCCATACATTCTCTCTGTTTGTATAACGTATAAAATTGCTGATAACACGACACAAGACAACACGACACAGCACACACAGCAGCACAGTAGCGCTACAAGTGTGTCTCATTATGTTGGAGGAAAATAAAAACTCTGCAACCTTCCAGCTCGTCATATCTCGCCTGAACTTATTCCTCCACACTGGCGACCCTTGACGAAGAATGGAACACGAGGCGAACACCCCGGAGATCAACCGGACGGGAAGCCCCAGCACGCGTCGTGGTGCGCCCCTCACCTGATCTTTTCCCTCCACACTGGTGACCTGACGAGAGAGAATGAGGTATGTGGACTAGACATTAAAACAAATTTAAAACACTTGCTATTTTAAATGCCCCACTACTCCACTCTTGCTGACTGATTTAACACTCCTTCAACTGAAACCGGAAGTTGCCCCCATAATCGTTTCTACAGCAGCGCCCTCAGGGATAAGGTGGAGAGTGTTACAATATATTATGTTTCCTGAAGTTACCAAATATGGTTCTTCACGCAAGAAAGTGTTAAAGCACAGTGTGGAGTTAAAAAGAATAAATTTACATATTTCAGAGATTTCAGAGAAAAGGCAACAAAAATCAGTGGGAAAAAGATTTCAATTTTTTTTAAATGTTAATTTTTCTGAAAAATGTTGGACTTTTTTCTAAGTTGCGCATAAGCAAAAGTGGTAATTTAGAAAAAAGAAAAAACAAAGACAAAAAGAAAAAAGTTATGGTTGTGGAGAAAATTGCGTATTCATGAGAAAACATTTCAGAAAAAAAGCTTCAAAAACCTATTAGAAAAATTGAGAATTTTATGGAAAAATGCAAAATTTATCAAGAAAATTGCTGAGATATTTTTTTTTGTAACTTAGATTTTTATTCATTTTTCATCATATATAATGCATTCAGATCACATTCTACATTTAAAAAACAAAGGGGTTAGGGTAGGGAAAAATAAAAAAAAATAAACAAAATAAAAATAAAAAATAAAAAAAAATAAAAAATAAAAGGGGGGGGGACAAATGTTGGAGCATCAAGTTTTTAGTTTCCATCTCTTAATTCTTCTGTTTTTTTCAGTGTCTTTGGTTATTCTTTCAATTTCTGCCTCGTTGTTGCACTTTGTAGTGTGTCCATTTCCGCCATTTTTTCTCCCATATTCCTTCTTGCATTCTTCGTCGATATGTTAGTTTTTCCATCATACGTATGTCCTCAACAATGTCAGTCCATTGTTCTTGGTCAGGAAGAACTTCTGATCGCCATTTTTTTGTGATAGTTTTTTTACATGCAATCAACAAGATTTTAACTAGATATCTGTCCTCAGCCTGTATAACACTGTCTTTTTTAAGATCACATAAGTACATCAGGTTACAGTTCATTGGTATATTATATCCTAATATCCTCTGTATTGTCACATGCATAGATTTCCAAAATGATGATATTTTGTAGCATTTCCAAAACATATGTGAGTGGTCTGCATTTTGAGCCCCACATCCCCTCCAGCATAAAGATTGGGTATTTGTATATTTTCCTTGAATCTGTGGTGTAATGAAAAAGCGAATCAGGTTTTTCCATCCAAATTCCCTCCATGCCCTTGAATTTGTTGATGTGTGTTGTGTTTTCCATATTTCCTGCCAGCTTTCTTCTGTTATGTTTAAATTGAGCTCTTTCTCCCATTTCTCCTTTATATAGTTACTTGTATGATTGTTTGTCATAAGTTTCTGATATAGTTTTGAAATAATTCTTATTTTATTTCCTGCATATGAGCTTAAAATAAGTTGTATAATCTCGTTCACATCTGTTTGGAGGTTATGCCTAATCTTCTTCATATAGTAATCTCTCATCTGCAGATATCTGAAAAATTCCGATCTTTCTAATTTAAATTTTCTCCTGATATTTACAAAGCTCCCGAGATCTTTTTTTCCGATATTGCCCCATGCTGTGATTCCCTTGTTCACCAGATTTTTGTATCCCCTATCTTGTTTTGCCGGTTCAAACTGACTGTCAAATGCTACCCATTTCAATAGTTTTATGTCTTCCCTTATATTATATTTTTGTACTATTTTATACCACAGTTCTAAAGTAAATTTAGTGATTGGGTCTATTTGTTTGATTTGCTTATATGCATCTTTATCCCCTATTATGCTTTGTACTGGGAGTCCCTCAATTTCCTTTTCCATTTCTTTCCATTTTGCCTCATATCCCTCGTCGCACCAACATATGATATATCTTATTTGTGCTGAGTAGTAATATTCCTTTAGACTCGGTAGGCCCATGCCTCCTTTCTCTTTTGGTAATTGGAGGGTTTTATATTTCACTCTTGGTTTTTTACCTCCCCAAACAAATCTCGATATCATCCTGTCCCACTTTGAGAATTGGGCATCTGGAATCTCTGTTGGTATAGCCTGGAAGAGGTAAAGTAATCTAGGTTGTATGCTGATTTTGACTGTCTCAATTTTTGAATTCAGATCCATATTTAAGATTGACCATCTATCAATATCTTTTTTTATTTCTTGTTCCAACCTATCATAGTTTGCTTTATATATTTTGCTTAGGTCTTTAGGTATGTTCACTCCAAGGTATTTTATTTCTTTTTGTTTCCAGTTTAGTTTGATCTTATCAGTTATCTGGTTTAGAGGGTTATAGTAGAATGTCAGTACTTGTGTTTTTGTTATGTTTATCTTGTATCCTGATAATTTTCCAAAATTTTCTATCAAGTTCATCATTTCCATTATTGATTTATCTGGTTGTTCAAGGTAAACTATAATATCGTCTGCAAATAGCCCAATCTTGTGTTCCGCCCCCTTTATTGTTACACCTTTTAATTTCTTATTTTGTCGTATCGCTTGAGCCAATGGTTCTATGAACAGAGCAAACAAGGTGGGCGATAAGCAGCATCCCTGCCTAGTTGATCTTTGTATATTTACTTTGTCTGTTAAGCTACCGTTTATCTTGATTCTTGCCACAGGTTCTTGATATAGCGTCCTTATGCATTGTACTGATTTTTCGTTAAATCCAAAGCGCTCCAGTACACTATATAGGAATTTCCAGTTAACCCTGTCAAATGCTTTTTCTGCGTCTAAACTCATTATTACTGCGCTTTTCTTTTCTTTATGTATTTGGTTAATTATATGTATTGTTCTCCTGATATTGTCATGTGTTTGGCGTCCCTCTATGAATCCAGTTTGATCATCTTCTATCAATTCCGTCAAGAATGTCTTTATTCGTTTACATATAATTGTTGTGTATATTTTATAATCTACATTTAATAAAGAGATTGGTCTATAGTTTCCGCATTGTTCTTTATCTTTCCCTGGTTTTAAAATAACTGAAATGATTGCTTCGTTCCATGTTGGAGGTATTTTGTTGTTGTTCAGCGTCCAATTAAATGACTTTAGGAGTTGTGGCATGAGTTCTTCTATAAACAGTTTATAAAACTCAGATGGGTATCCATCACTACCTGGTGATTTACCATTTTTAAGTGACTTAATCACATCTCTGATCTCTTGTGTTGTTATTTCTGCTGTTAGTTTTTCATTTTGTTGATTTCCTATTGATGGCAAGTCCAATGTGTCTAGAAATTTTTTGATATCTTTAGTATTTGTTTCTTCAGGTTGCGAGTATAGTTCTTGGTAGAAATTATGGAAAATTTCTTCGATGTTTTCTGGGTTAACTGTGGTTTTATTTGTGGTGGGGTCTTTAATCTTGTATACATTATTCATTGTTTGTTGTTTTCTTAACCGTTTTGCCAGCAGTTTTGTGGCTTTTGGCCCCGTTTCATAATATTTTTGCTTTAGATATCTATTTTTCCTTTCAATTTCATCCATTTGTGTTTCTTTTATCTTTGTTTTTTCTTCTTTAATTTCTTGATATATTTTTGGATCATTTGTGCTTTGATGTTTACGTTCTAGTTCCCTCAGTCTCTCACATCTTTGTTCATACGCTTCCAGCTTAGTCTTATTTGCTTTTCCTGTTTCAACAATTAATTTACCCCTTAACACGGCTTTTAGTGCGTCCCATAGTATTGTTGGGTCCACTTCTTCATTGTCATTCTCTTGGATATATTCGTTTATGTTTATTTTTATTCTTTCTTTCATTTTCTCATCATTTAACAGTCCTATGTTAAGTTTCCATGTTGTTTGTCGTTTTCTATTGTTTAAATATATTTCCATGTATATAGGATTATGATCTGATATTTCTGCCCCTCCAATCCAACAATTTCTCACCCTGTGTCTGTCACCTTCATTCATAAGGAAGTAATCTATTCTAGAGTGTACTTTATGGGCTGCTGAATAATGTGTATAGTCTTTTTCGAGTGGGTGTAGGTCCCTCCATATGTCTACCATACCCATTTCTGCCAGTGAGGTTCTTATGAACTTTGTTACATGTTTTTTTGTCTTCTTAACACTTGTTGTGTCAACTTCATGATCCATGACAGCATTTAAGTCTCCTCCACAAATTAGGACTCCTTCACTGTGTGTTGCTATGAGATCAAACAGATGTTGAAAAAAACTCTTGTCACTTTCTGGTGGGGCATAGATGTTCACTAATGTGATCTGCATACCATCTATTCTTCCCTTTATTATTACATACCTACCTTCTTTATCCTGGATTTCCTGTTCACTTTCAAATTGTATTTTGTTTGAGATTAGTATCATAACCCCCCTTTTTGCTCCTCCCTTAAATGAACTGTAGTAGGAGTTCTTATAGCCAAATCTCTTTAGTTTCACATGTTCTGCCTTGCTCAAATGTGTCTCTTGCATAAATATAATTTCAGCTTTTTCCTTCTTGAATTTTCTTATTATTCTTTCCCTTTTAACAGGTGAGTTCAGACCATTCACGTTTAGTGTCATTATCTTAAGATTTTTACCCATATTCATGTTTTTCCATTTTTTTAACTTGTGCTCCTAGCCCCTTTAACAACAAAAATAACACATATTTATATAAAAACACATTAAAAAAACTCGACCTCCGTACTTTGGGCCTTTCTTCTGCCCACTGGTCCCTGTTGGTGGGTGGGGGGTTTGTCTTCACAGAGTGAAGGGCCCTCCCTAGACTTCTAATTACTATCAAAGTAATAGTCATAAGTCTAGAAATGTCCAACAAATATCACTTAAACCTCTCCTAGCCGTCTGTTTCTCTTTTACCTTGTCTTCTTGGCCTTCATTTCTTCTGTGCCTTTCTTAATCTTTGTTATGATCTAGGCTTTCAGTTGAAAGCCTTGTAGCTTGTCCTGGGCCCGCTGCTCTACGTCTCTCCCCCTTCTTCCGCCGTTCACTCGTCTCCACTCCGTCTGTCGTGGTGCGTTCAGGGCCGCCGCTGCTCCAGCCGTCTCCTTCGGCACGCTCACCTCAAGGCCCCGCTCCATCATATCCCGCGCTGCCTCTTCGGCCGTGTTGTAGGTTCTTGTGCCTTCCTCCCAATGAATCCTCATTTTCGTTAGCGGCGTTTGGAATCTAATTTTTTTCTCTTTCAGCGTTTTTTTAATATTGGCATATTTCTTCCGCTGCTGCACGATTTCTGTCGGGTAGTCATGGTCAAAAAATACCTGTTTGTCGCCGATTCGTATCTTTTTTTTCCATGCTTGCGTCAGGATTCTTTCCTTTATGTCATATTTCACAAAGTTTACCACAACTGACCTGGGTGGAGAGTTTGTTTTCGGGTTCTGTGCCGGGGTTCTGTGCGCCCGTTGAATCTGCAGATCCGTTTCTCCGGGTATTTCCAGTTCTTTTTTTAAGAACTGATCCATGAATTTTGTCATCGAGTTGCCTTCAATGCCCTCCGGAATTCCAAAGATGCGCATATTGCTTCGTCGGGATCTGCTCTCCAAGTCGTTTATTTTCTCCTGCATCCTCTGCGTTTGCGTCGTCAGGGTCTGTAGTTGTTCGTTTGCCTCGCTTTTCCAATCTTCTAGTTCCGAAATTCGGGTCTGCGCTTCTGTCATACACGCCCGCTGGGAGCGCAGCTCCTCCATGTTTTCCGTTAATTTACGCTCCATTTCTCTTCGGAGGTCCATGATTTCCTCCTTAATTTCTTTTTTCAGTTCCTCCTTAAGAGCCGCTAAATCCTGTTGTAGCTGTCGCTTGAATTCTCTTAACTCTTCACCCAAACTGGCGATGCCAGCGTTCATGTTGTCGAGTCTGGCGTCCTCCATTTTCACTGCTGTGGACATCTCGTTTTTTTGGGCTTTGCGTACAGCGGTTTTTCCTGCGTTGTTGGAGAGGAATTCTTCAATTTTACCCTGTTTTTGTCCTTGTGCCCGGTTCCTTCGTGTTTTCATCCCTTAGTTTATTGATTCGTTTATGTCGAGTTGGCCATTTACCGATGATTTTTAATCCGGCTAGGGAGAGCTCTTTGTTTAAGTGTTATGTCTCTCCGCCATCTTCCCGGAAGTCGTTGAGATATTTTTAAGGAAGAAAAGGCAAACAAGAAGACACATTTTAAGGTAAAAATCTACTCTATTGTTGGCCTCCATAACTGTCTGTCATGTGGATGGATGGGAGCCAAAGGTGCTTGCTTTTGAACTAAAAGTGGTACTAGGAAGCTTGCACCAAGCACTCTTTATATTGTTATTTTCTTTAGATTTCAGTCACCCTAATAGACATCCCTATTTCCACCTGATTCACTAATCCACAGTCAGTAATATATCTCATGTCATTCTGGTTGAGTTGTTATAATTTTGCTGTGATTTTACATTGAACTGTTAGTACTAGTGTGCTAAGTGGTCCGAGTCGATAACTGTACCCCAACACAGCTCGGCTCAGCAGGGAGGATGTGAGAAACAGTCTGCCTGGATCTGGCCAGCTTTGATCGCTATTTTCTATAGATACTATTCATCTTCACTGGATTATTTATTCTTCTAACAAGACTCAACCATATATTTCATTCTTAGATGTTATTTTAGCTTATTCAAAGTTTTATTTTCTCAAACAGGATACAGTCAGCACCAGATCCAAGGGTCAATTTGGGGGACTGACTTGACCTCTTCACAGCTGAAGCTAGTAGTTTAGCCACTCATTCACAAATGTTTCTGTGCTTATTGGATCCTATCGGCCACTGAAACCACATATCCCTGCCCACCAGTGATGCATTATTTTATTCATTCTTTGAAACAAATTTACGTTAGTTTGCTCTGAGCTAAGGAGCTACAGGCAGGCTAATGTTAGCAATAGTGATGTAAGAGGGAGGGTGGAGTTGAGAGCGGTCTTAGAGCTTTAAAATGACAAAGCATTGATACCAGCCAATCTCAGAAAGGCTGGAAAACAATGCTGCAATAATTGATTAAAGGAAATTTGACCAAAATATGTCATAAACATTATATTAAGATGTGCAAGCTGTTAAGATGTTGAAAAAAGTGCAACCAGTGACCCCTTTAAGGCTCAAATAGATTTTGTGGTTTCATGCAGTTTTTCTTTCCAAACTAGAGCATACCAACCATTTCACCAAGATAAAACTAGCTCTTTCTTTCACCCTTCCCAGTAACTGTAGCATGACAATACAAGCAAATGTCTTCTTTCACATGGCAATGGTGCCATTCTGTGCATGGTGACCTATGCATACAGAGCTTGTGCCATTCTTCACTCCAATTTATCTCTGTAACAGTCATTAGACTGAGAAAGAATGTGTGCCTGTGTCTGCAATATACACATTTGTCTGCTTGTTTAGCTGTTCTGTCTCCTGATGTCAGCCCAATGGCAATTTGTTTAGTCATTCTGATTGGTATGTTGTCTGGTGCAATTTGTTGTCTGCATGATGAGGACAACATTCCTTGGATTTGCGTGCAAATACAAATCTTATGAATATTCTGTCAAATGTGTTGCAAAGATATTGTATACAGCAGGGAAAATAAGTATTGTACACATCAACATTTTTCTCATTAAACATATTTCTGATGGAGCCATAAACCAGAGATTTTCACCAGATATCAGGAACAACCCAAGTAATCTGTACATGCAAAGAAATCAAGGCAGCTGTCTTCACAAAGCAAGTTATATTAAATAAAGGGGAATGACACATGGAACAAGTATTGAACACATGAAGAAAAGAGGTGAAAAGAGGCATAGAAAGCCAAGAAACCAGCTGAAATCCATCAGAATTTAAGAAGCCATCCCATTCCCCATCAGTGCAAATTAATTTCAGCTGGTTAAGTCCTGACCAAGAGCCTTCAAAAAGGTCTGTGAATATCAGATTGTCACACCACAAAGAACTCATGATGGGTAGAAGCAGAGAGCTCTCTCTAGACCTTGGCAACCTTATTGTTGCAAAACATAATGAAGGCATTGGATGCAGGCACATTTTTAAACTGCTGAATGTTCCAGTGAACACTGTTGGAGCCATCATTTGGAATTGGAAAGAACATCCTTTTACCATAAACCGGCCACGACCAGCAGCTCCTTGCAAGATTTCGGACAGAGGAGTCAAAAGAATTATCAGAAGAGTTCTCCAAAAGCCAAAGACCACTCATGGAGAGCTCCAGAAATACCTGGAGTTAGCAGGTACTGCTGTTTCAAAGAAAACAATAAGTAATGCACTCAACCGACATGAGGTCTATGCCTGCTCACCTCGCAAGACTCCATTGCTGAAGAAAAAGCATGTTGAAGTTTGCTTAAAGTTTGTTGCACAACATTTAGGTAAGCCAGTAAAATACTGGGAGAATATAGTCTGATCATATGAAACCAAAATTGAACTTTCTGTATGCCACAACACACAAAATGTTTGGAGGAGAAATGGCACTGCACATCAACCCCAAAACGCCATACCAACAGTGAAGTTTGGAGGTGGGAGCATCATGATGTTGGGGTGTTTTTCAGCACATGGTACAGGCAGACTTCATATAATTGAAGGAGAAATGAATGGACAAATGCACAGAGACATGCTTGATAAGAACCTGTTGCCATCTGCCAAAATGCTGAAGATGAAACGAGGGTGGACATTTCAGTAAGACAATGATCCCAAACACACAGCCAAGGAAACTCTCAACTGGCTCCAGGGAAGGAAAATAAAGCTGCAAGAATGGCCCAATCAGTCACCTGACCTAAATCCAATTCAAAATCTATGAATGAATGAATGAATGAATGAATGAATTTATTTCGGATAGTACAGTACAGGTTAAAAGAAACTGTATAATATAACAACAAGGTCAAATTAGACAAAGACTCCTCCTACTATACAATTCCACGTGAGTTATCCGAAATGGGTGATGGCTGAAGCCGCAGCTTATATTGCCCACCCATATTCCATCCAAGAATTCAAAAGAGAAAAAAGAGAAAACAAGACAAGAGCGATTACAATTTAAAACAAAGCTAAGACAAAATGTGACTGAGAGAAAAAAGAAAACTAGGCTAAGTTAAGCGGTTACTATTCAAAAACAAATCTAAGACAAAATGTCACAGAGAAAAAAGAAAAAAACAAAACTAAGCTACAACACAACACAGGCTGGATATGTCAATCCTTATGTGAGTTTACATGTCGTCTTGTAAATATGTTTGGAGTATTTCTTCCTTTAGTTTTTGTTTAAATTGTCCAAGCGTTGTACATGATTTTAATTCAGGTCCAAAATCGTTCCATAATCTGACTCCATCCATCCATCCATCCATCTTCTACCGCTTAATCCTTTCGGGTCGCGGGGGGGGGGGGCTGGAGCCTATCCCAGCATCTTTGGGCGAGAGGCAGGGTACACCCTGGACAGATCGCCAGTCCATCGCAGGGCCAACACAGAGAGACAGACAACCATTCACTCTCACATCCATACCTAAGGACAATTTAGAATCCCCAGTTTTGATGCCAATTAACCTAACTTGCATGTTTTTGGCATGTGGGAGGAAACCGGAGTGCCCGGAGTAAACCCACGCAGACACGGGGAGAACATGCAAACTCCACACAGAAGGGTCACCGATGGTCTGGGGGTGGGATCGAACCCACGATGGTCAAGGGTGGAATCGATCCCATGACCTTCTTGCTGTGCTGCCACTGTGCTAACCACTGCGCCACCGTGCTGCCCATAATCTGACTCCTTGCACTGAAATACAGTGTTGCTTGGTGGTTGTTCTCACTGTAGGCTTTTGAAATATACATGTTCCTCTGAAGTGATATCGTTTCTCCCTTGTTTGGAACAACTTTTGGATATTTGCGGGCAGTGATAAATTCTTCACTTTGAACATTATTATTGCGGTTTTAAAGTCAACCAGATCTTTCAACTTGAGAGTTTTTTGTTTAAGAAAAAGTGGGTTTGTTGGTTCCCTGTAAGCTGCTTTGTTTATTATTCTAATAGCTCTCTTTCTAATCTATGGCATGAACTGAAGATCAGAGTTCATAGAAGACACCTACGGAACCTTTAAGATTTGAAGGCAGTTTGTGTGGACGAATGGGCTAAAATCACTCCTGAGCAATGCCAGCTCCTAGTTTCTCCATACAGGAGGCGTCTGGAAGCTGCTATTACCAACAAAGGCTTTTCTACTAAACATTAAATGAATTTCACCAAGCGTGTTCAGCACTTATTCCCTGTGTCATTCCACTTCATTAAATATAACTTGTTTTGTGAACACAGTTGCATGGATTTCTTTGTATGTATGGATTACTTGGGCTGTTACTGATATCTGATGAAAATCTCAGGTCAATGGCTCCATTAGAAATATGTTTAATGAGAAAAATGCTGACATGTTTAATACTTACTTTCCCTGCTGTATATTAAAAAAAGTTACCAAGTAAAAATTGAATCCTTTTTTGCCTAATATACCAAACAGTTACAGGAGAGACTAAATTGTGGGTTTCTATCAGATAGATGGAAAAGCAGCTACAGTAATCATAATTAATTTATAACATCTGTGCCCTTGTTTCCTGGCAAACACAGTGAAGTCTTTCCAAAACTGGTCATCAGACCTCCTCAGACCAAATGTTGACGTGATGGATTCTGCTGTGACAGTATGACATGTAATCAGTCATCTGGGAAAACTACTCCTGAATGATTTTTAATGTCAAGTATTAATCTTACATTACAAATTTCAAATGATGGTGACAGATCTAATCCCCAAGAACTTAATATGTGTGGTTTGGCCTTTATTAAATTTTCCTATGTCACATCTAATTTTCTCTATTTTGCATGTTTGGCTTTTGTCTGTTTTCATGTTTTTATATGATTATTTAGGACATGTACTGAGTCTACAGGCAGACCTTTTATATGTATTAAATGTATTTACAGCAGGGAAAATATGTATTGAACACATCAACATTTTTCTTATTAAACATATTTCTGATGGAGCCATTAATCTTAGATTTTCACCAGATATCAGTAACAACCCAAGTAATCCATACATGCAAAGAAATCAAGGCAAATTTGTTCACAAAACAAGTTATATTTAATAAAGTGGAAGGACACACGGAATAAATATTGAACATGCTTGGTGAAATTCATTTAATATTTAGTAGAAAAGCCTTTGTTGGTAATAACAGCTTCCAGACATCTCCTATATGGAGGAACTAGACACAGGCATTGCTCAGGAGGGATTTTAGCCCATTCTTCCACACAAACTGTCTTCAAATCTTGAAGTTTCCGTGAGTGTCTTCTATGAACTTTGATCTTCAGTTCGTGCCATAGATTTTCAATTGGATTCAGGTCAGGTTACTGACTGGGCCATTCTAGCAGCTTTATTTTCCTTCTCTGGAGCTAGTTGAGAGTTTCCTTGGCTGTGTGTTTGTGCTCATTGTCTTGCTGAAATGTTCACCCTCATTTCATCTTCAGCGTCTTGGCAGATGGCACCAGGTTCTTATCAAGGATGTCTATACATTTGTCCATTCATCTTTCCTTCAATTATATGAAGTCTGCTTGTACCATTTGCTAAAAAACACCCCCCCCACACACACCATGATGGGATGTGCAGTGCCATTTTTCCTCCAAATATACTGTGTGTTGTGGCATCCAAGAAGTTCAGTTTTGGTCTCATCTGACCAGACTATAGTTTCCCAGTATTTTACTGGCTTGCAAATAGTGTGCAGCAAACTTTAAACAAGCTTCAACATGCCTTTTCTTCAGCAATGGAGTCTTGCGAGGTGAGCAGGCATAGAGCCCATGTCGGTTGAGTGCATTACTTATTGTTTTCTTTGAAACAGCAGTACCTGCTAACTCCAGGTATTACTGGAGCTCTCCACAAGTGGTCTTTACTCTTGGATAACTCTTCTGATAATTCTTTTGACTCCTGTCAGAAATCTTGCAAGGAGCTGCTGGTCGTGGCCAGTTTATGGTAAAAGGATGTTCTTTCCGCTTCCAAATGATGGCTCCAGCAGTACTCACTGGAACATTCAGCAGTTTAGAAATGTGCCTGTAACCATTGCCATCATTATGTTTTGCAACAATAAGGTTGTGAGGGTCTAGAGAGAGCTCTTTGCTTCTACCCATCATGAGTTCTTTGTGGTGTGACAATCTGATATTCACAGACCTTTTAAAGGCTACGAGTCAGGACTTAACCAGCTGAAATTAATTTGCACTGATGGGGGATGGGATGGCTTCCTAAATTGATGGATTTCAGCTGGTTTCTTGGTTTTCTATGCCTTTTTTCACCTCTTTTTCGTCATGTGTTCAATACTTATTTCCTGTGTCATTCCACTTTATGAAATATAACTTGTTTTGTGAACACAGTTGCCTTGATTTTTTTCTTTTTTTGTACGTACAGATTACTTGGGTTGTTAATGAAATCTGGTGAAAATCTCAAGTCAGTGGCTCCATCAGAAATATGTTTGAGAAAAATGGTGACGTGTTCAATGCTTATTTTCCTCGCTGTATGTGTTAACGAGTCACAAGCCAAAAGGGTTATTTTAACCACTAATTTTTTTTTATGTGGCTGTATGCATCAAAACAACAAACTGAATGGTTAACCACTGTTAAACACTGCACTGTGTATATACTGTAGTGTTTTTGCCCTATTTTATTATTTCTCTGCTGCAATACTGTAAATTTCCTTGTTGTGAGACTAATAAAGCCTTAACTTATCTTAGCCAAGCAGTAGTGTGGGCAGCAAAATGAAACTAGTTCTGTAGGACCAAGATTTTGAATGAGAATTTATGCTCTAGAGTCAAGTAAATTACTTTAAATGCAGTGTTTCTCCTACCATTGTATAGACTAGAAAAGGCTAATACTGTAACGTCGTGGCTGTGTTAAGGGGGGCAGTGTAACATCGGGGCTTTTTCCCAACATGCCTTGCCAGTAGAGACTTTATTTTCGTGTGTGTGTTTAATGTTATTACTGTGCTGTTATACTGCTGTGTCATTATAATGCAGTTATAATGACCCAGCAGTGTTAAAGGTAGAATTAGAGCAGGCGTGATTATGTGTGTGTAACCCTGATATAAACGGAGGTCGGTGAGAATAACCTCCCCTCCTGTCTGTGATTGTGTTTAATAAAGCCTGTTGTGTCGCAGCCATCTGCTCCCTTTCTTTGTGTGAACCTCGCCTACGTCACACTGGTGTCAGAAGTGGGATGGGACAGATGGAAGCCAGGATCCGAGCAGAGATCCGGCAGCTGGAGCAACTCATCGCTCAGTTGGAAACGGACGACAGAGCTGAGACACCGACCCCTGGAGCTGCTTGCCGGGATGAACGGAGCAGCGGACCCGACGGGACCAGCGTACCCCGCTTTCTGCCTCTTTCAAGGCAGAGCGGGCTGAGCACAGCAAACCAGCTCCTCTCACCGCCCTTTTCAGGGCAGGACGGGCCGGCGATTCCACTGTGACCAGAGGCGGCGATCGACCGGGAGACGACCGTCCCATCCATCTGGCAGCGGGCCAAGATTCCCCGCTTCAACGGCGAGACCCTGCTCGATGACTACCTGGTCCAGGTCGAGCTGGCCGCCTCGCTGAACGGCTAGCCACGAGAAGGAACCACCGTGCAGGTCGCACTGGCCTTGGAAGGGAGAGCCCTCTGCACGCTGTCTGACCTCCGGCCCGAGGAGCGCCGCAGCTGGCCAGTGCTACAAGAAGCGCTCCGGAGACGGTTTGGGAGAACGGCTGACGCTGAGCACGCCCAGGAACAGCTGGCCAACCGCCGTCGAGGCAGCCAGGAGAGACTAGGAGCCTACGCGGCGGACATACGGCTGCTAACATGGCGCAGCTACCAGGACTTCGAACCGGAGGTAGTGGAGAAGCTCACCCTCCGGAACTTCATCCAAGGTCTCCGCCCGGCCCGGCTCCAGGACCATGTCTGGCTTAACACCGCGAGCAACTGGGAGACTGTGGTGGCAGAAGCAGAGCGGGTGGAGCCGCTAATGAATCGTACAGCCGAGCCAAGACAAAGAGCCTTCCAGGCCACGGCTGAGAGCGAGGAGGAGGAGTTGAGGCAGACCACGGCAGCGCGTCCACAGAGAAGACAGCCGCAGCGACGCGAGGAAGGGTGCTTCCACTGCGGAGAGCCAGGACACATCGCACGGTACTGCCCTGCACCCACCCTACGACAAACTGGCCCCTCGCTGACGTTAAACTAGAGCGAGGTGGCATGGACTGGGACAGGCCGCCTCCCGCAGATGTTTCCTCCGACGAGCCGGCGCTGTGCATGGGCCGAATTGGACACTCGCTAGGGATGTATTTACAGTGCAGCCTGGACAAGATGTTGAGCCGGGCCCTGATTGACACCGGCTCTACCATCTCCTTGGTCCGACCCGGTGTGCTGCCGGGCACAGACGAGACAACACCACGGGGGTGGGAACCTACCGAGCGCCATGTCACCACAGCTACCGGTGAGCGCACCAGATTGGGGGGGCGGAGAGTTCTCGTGGTGGGGGTGGCCGGTCAGAACATAAAACACCCGTTGTGGCTGGCTGACATCCAAGACCCCTGTATTATTGGACTCAACCTGCTCGCAGTGTGTAACGCCAAGATTGACACCGCCAGACCGTCCCTCCAGCTGGGAACCCGGACCATCACGCTCCGCAGCGGAACCCAGAGAAGGAACACGGAGGCTTGCGCGATCAAGGGACCGCCAGGACGGACCGGACCAGGCGGGCCACTGTGAGGACTGGACACAACGGCGCCACCAGCACGAGCAGAGGGAGCACGAGTACACACAGGGACAGCAAGGGGAGGGGTCAATGTGTCGGCAGAGCCGCAGCAGGCGGTCAAGGAATTATTCCAGCAGAGCTGCAGCGGGCTGGAGCCGGGACAGAGACTCCAGCTGCGGGAGCTGTTGGACTGCTATATGGGTGTCTTCGCTGCGAAGGATGAGGAATGCACCCGGACCGGCTTGGTGCAGCACGAGATCGACACCGGTGAGACCAGGCCGATATGGCTCCGCCCACGCCGGCTGCCCTTTTCAAGGCAGGCAGCAGCAGAACAAAAAGTGCGAGAAATGCTGGAGGCAGACATTATTGAGCCCTCCAGCAGCCCCTGGGCGGTGCCGGTGGTGCTGGTCAGGAAGAAGGACGGGTCGTGGCGGTTCTGCGTGGATTACCGACGCCTCGATGACGTCACCTGTAAGGACTCCTACCCCCTGCCCTGCATCAATGACGCGCTGGACCACATCGCCGGCTCCAGCTGGTTCAGCAGAGAGTTCCAAGAAAAAAACAGCTGCTGGACAAAAAGAACGCCAAGACTCATCTCACATTTACCAGAAAACATCTAGATGATCCTCAAAACTTTTGGGAAAATATTCTGTGGACTGATGAGACAAAAGTTGAACTTTTTGGAAGACGTGCCCCATTTTATCTGGCATAAAACTAACACAAAATTTCATAAAAAGAGCATTGCATCAACAGTCAAACATGGTGATGGTAGTGTCATGGTCTGGGGCTGCTTTGCTGCTTCAGGACTTGGACAACTTGCCCTAATTGACAGAACCATGAATTCTGCTCTCTACCAAAAAATCCTGAAAGAGAATGTCCAGCCATCAGTTCATGAAGCCCTCCATTGTGACTGAATTTAAACAATTCTGCACAGAAGAGTGGGTCAAAATTCCTCAACAGCAATGTAAAAGACTCATTGCCAGTTGTTGGCACCAATGGTGGCAGAACCAGTTATTTGGTTTTGCAGGCAGTTTGGGGGCAATTGCTTTTTCACATAGGGACAGGTAGGTTTGGATAGCTTGTTTCCCTTAATAAATGAAATCAGCATCTAAAACCTGCATTTTGTATTTACTCAGGTTATCTTTGTCTAATATTAAAATTTGTTTGATGATCTGAAACATTTTGGTGGAACATTCATTCATTCATTCATTCATTCATCTTCTTCCGCTTAATCCTTTTCGGGTTGCGGGGTGGGGGTGGGGGGGCTGGAGCCTATCCCAGCATCTTTGGGCGAGAGGCAGGGTACACCCTGGACAGATCACCAGTCCATCGCAGGGCCAACACAGAGAGACAGACAACCATTCACTCTCACAGTCATACCTAAGGACAATTTAGAATCGCCAGTTTTGATGCCAATTAACCTAACTTGCATGTTTTTGGCATGTGGAAGGAAACCGGAGAAATCCCAGGGTAAACCCACACAGACACGGGGAGAACATACAAACTCCTTACAGATCACTGTTGGTCGGGGGCTGGGATTGAACCCGGGATCCCCCGGCTAAGGGTGAGTTGCTGTGCTGCCGCAGTGCTAACCACTCCACCATCGCACTGCCCTTTGGTGGAACAAATATGCAAAAATATAAGAAATCAGGAAGGGGGCAATTACTTTTTCACACCACTGTATAATGGTGGCTGAAGAACTCCCACTCCCCAAAGTGCAAGATACAACACATTTATGAATACGTCATAAAAGATCACACAAGTAATCTAACAAACAAACAAACAAACAAGGGATCCGAGACAGTCACTAATATTGGATGTCCCATTCATTTTCAGTAGTAAGGTTTTCTGTAATAAATATTCACACAATCAAATAAATCTTAGTTGTCGTCCAGTCCCTTTCATATTTGTCAAAGTCTAACGTGTGATTGTCTACATATAGGCTACAATTCTTTGAATTCCACTTTCAAACACAGCCTACATTTGGGCCTGTAAAGTCTAATTAGGATACCTGTTTCAGACAGGAATACTTGCGTTCTAAGGGCAATGCACTAGTATAAACAACTGTTCAGATATTTCGTTCAATGTCATTCAGATATTCTGATGATTTGTTCAGTAATTGTTTTTACAGTTTTTCTTCCTCTTGTTCTTCTTCTCTCAGTTACTGGCGCATAGCAAACAACTGAAAGGTGCATACCGCCACCTACTGTACAAGAGTGTGTAGCATTTTGTCATCTGAGCCCGACCCCTAAATTCTATGACTTAATCCTGTGCTATTTAAAAAAGAGAAAAGAACCCTTCTTGTGATTCTTATTGCCTCTCCATCTCCATCTGTTCCCAGAATCCCAGTTAAATCCCATTCCCTACCGGCCTCTCGAACTTCATTTTCCATTATCTTTCATTTCCGTATTTATGACAGTGTAATAAGATGTGCTCGACATTTTCTTTTACTCCACATTCTCTACATTTGTCACTTTTGCTTTTCCCCATGGTGAATAAAGTGCCATTTAAACCTGTGTGATCCAGTCTGAGTCTTGACATAATGATGTATTCCCTCCTTTTGGTTGTTATGAAATTCTTTATTGCAATAGATTTTTGTATTTTGTAATACAATCTACCTTTATGATCTTCATCCCATCCTTTTTGCCATAGTTCAGTTCCTTTTTTCTTGATTACTGCTTTCCCTTCACCTTTTCCAAGAGACAATGGTATAGTTATCTCTTTTCCAAGAGCGCTTTTTGCTAATTTGTCTGCACAGTCATTCCCTTTCAACCCTTCATGTGCAGGAACCCAACAAAACTGAACTTCTCCACCACCCCTGTGCACCCTAAATAAACTGTGATATAGCTGAATCACCAAGTCTTCCCTTGTAGATTTTAGTGTCTGTATGGTTTTTAACGCTGCAAGTGAGTCCGTGCACACCACCACCTGATCCGGTCTGACCTCCTCTACCCACTGCAAAGCAGTAATTATTGCCGCCATCTCTGCTGTAAACACGGATGTGTTGTTGGAGTCTTTTTGCGATGGTCACTTTAAACTCTGGGATGTATACTCCGACTCCAACAGAGCCCTCTTTATTCTTTGAACTGTCAGTATAGAGCTGTAAGATTAGATTAGATTATTTGTTTATTTGACAGGGACAGTGCAATAAACATAGACAATTAATCAAATGACAATCAATCTGATGTGTTGCACAAAGAGTGTATAGCTATTAGCTAATTTGCAACTCTTGTCCCTGGATGGGCTTTAGAAAGGAGAAACAAGTAAAAAGAAAAAAGGATAAGGAAAAGAAAAAATGAAAACAGAATAAACAATAACCACATACATCAATGCAAAAAAGATTATAAATACACAATATAAAAACCTGACTCACATTTGCCTATTTCAGGCCTCCCTCCCTTCGTCACTCACTATAAACAAACACATTCATTCCTTCCCTTCATTCACTCTCACCCTGCAGACAGTCATTTCATACATGGGTACATTCTTGTTTATTTTTCAGCCAGTTTTTAACCTTTGTAGTGAATGTTTTAAAGTCCGTTATTTTAATTTCATTTGGCATTGTGTTCCAGATGTGACTGCCCTTTATAGAGAAAGCGGTTTGTCCAAATGTGGTTCTGCGGTGGAATATTTTACAGTTATTGTTAACGGAACTCTTGGTGGCTCTGCTGCTGTCCTGTCTTTGGATGAAACCAGCAAGTGGCTCAGGTGCTGATTTATGGGAACATTTGAAAATTAATTTCAGAAAACAGAGGTCAATGAAACTCTCAAAACTCAATAGATTGTATTTTTTTAAAATATAACAGTGATGCCACCTAATGGGCTTTTTGTCCAAGATTTTTAGAGTTTGATTATATAATGAACCTATATGTTTTATTGTGGAAGGGGCTGCTTGAGCCCAGACTGTCAAACAATATGATATATAATAACACTGCTGTAAAAGACACCATCTTCATAAAGAACACAGACGAAAGAGAGGTCATTGAAATTGTTAAATCGTTCAAAAGTAAAACATCTACTGACTGCGATGGTATTGATATGCTACTAGTCAAAACTGTTATCAAATGCATAGTGAAACCACTGACGTATATCTGTAACCTGTCTCTCCAATCAGGTATATTTCCCAATGCAATGAAAATAGCTAAAGTAATTCCGATTTACAAGACAGGCGACAGAGGGGAACTCTCCAACTACAGACCAATTTCACTATTACCGCAATTTTCCAAGATACTTGAAAAAATATTCTATGAGAGAATTGACAACTTCATACTGAAGAATGATTTATTGTGTGAGCAGCAATATGGGTTCAGACACAAAAGGACAACAGCATATGCCTTAATGGAATTTACAGAAAAAATATCAACAGCCATTGAAAATAAAGAGTATTCAGTTGGAGTATTCCTGGATCTTAAAAAAGCATTTGATACAGTAGATCACAATCTATTATTAAAGAAACTACAAAATTGTGGTATCAGAGGGGTAGCACTGTCCTGGTTAAGAAGTTACTTAAAGAATAGATATCAGTTTGTATGTGTTAACAACAAAAACTCAGAGCTACTGAAGGTCACCTGTGGAGTCCCACAGGGTTCAGTTTTGGGACCATTATTATTCAATATGTATATAAATGATATATGTAAAGTTTCAGAAAAAATGGACTTAATATTGTTTGCTGATGACACTAACCTGCTATGCAGTGGAAACAACTTGGAACAACTTCTGGATACACTCGGAAAGGAATTAGGAAAGCTGAAACTGTGGTTTGATTCAAACAAATTAACGCTCAATTTAAGCAAGACAAAATTTATAGTCTTTAACAACCATCACAACTACCCAGTACCCAAACTCAGTGTAAATGGTGTAGAGATTGAAAGGGTATCCGAAACTAAATTCCTTGGAGTAATAATTGATAACAAACTGTGTTGGAAGCCACATATTAATTATATAAAAGGTAAAGTATCCAAATCAATTGCAATATTACACAGAGTGAAAAATTTGCTGAATCAACCCACACTATACACCTTGTATCATTCATTAATACTCCCATACATGACATATTGTAATGAAGTATGGGGAAATACATATAAAACAAACATATATCCACTCTTTATGCTTCAAAAGAGAGCTATTAGAATAATCAACAAAGCAGCTTACAGAGAACCAACAAACCCACTTTTTCTTAAACAAAAAACTCTCAAGTTGAAAGATCTGATCGACTTTAAAACCGCAATAATAATGTTCAAGGTGAAGAATCTATCACTGCCCGCAAATATCCAAAAGTTGTTCCAAACAAGGGAGAAACGATATCACTTCAGAGGAACATGTATATTTCAAAAGCCTACAGTGAGAACAACTACCAAGCAACACTGTATTTCAGTGCAAGGTGTCAGATTATGGAACGATTTTGGACCTGAATTAAAATCATGTACAAAGCTTGGACAATTTAAACAAAAACTAAAGGAAGAAATACTCCAAACATATTTACAAGACGACATGTAAACTCACATAAGGATTGACATTTCCAGCCTGTGTTGTGTTATAGCTTAGTTTTTCTTTTTTCTCTGTGACACTATGTCTTAGATTTGTTTTTGAATAGTAACCGCTTAACTTAGACTAGCTCAGTTTTCTTTTTCTCTCAGTCATATTTTGTCTTAGCCTTGTTTTAAATTGTAATCGCTCTTGTCTTGTTTTCTCTTTTTTCTCCTTTGAATTCTTGGATGGAATATGGGTGGGCAATATAAGCTGCGGCTTCAGCCATCACCCATTTCGGATAACTCACGTGGAATTGTATAGTAGAAGGAGTCTTTGTCTAATTTGACCTTGTTGTTATATTATACAGTTTCTTTTAACCTGTAATGTACTATCCGAAATAAATTCATTCATTCATTCATTCATTCATTCATTCATTCATTCATATATGAGAAAAAACCATAGAATGCATATACAGTACAGCTGCTTCGTATGGTATGTAATATCTAATTAATTTAAAGCAGTTCAGATTTTTTTTTACTGTTTTAGAAATTTTCTTTATATGAAGATTAAATTTGAATTGAGGATCTAGTACAATGCCAAGGTATTTGAATTCTGTAACTAAACTGATGTCTTGATCATGTATATTAACTTTAAAATGTTGCAGGTTACATTGTTTGATTGAAAAGCACATTGAAACTGTTTTCTGAAGGTTCAGCAATAGATGGTTCTGGAAGAGCCACTCTTGGACATCAACCATACTTGTGGACAGTACATCTGCAGCCTGTGCTGGAGTCTTGGCAGCTGTGTAAATAACTGCATCATCTGCATAAAGTTGACATGTTGCAGCTGAGCAGTGTAGCGGCAAGTCATTAATGAAAATGCTGAAAAGTAAAGGACCAAGAATGGACCCTTGTGGGATACCCATACGGTTGTTTAAAAATGAGGATTTATCCTGGTGAACTTTTACACACTGTTCTCTATTCTGGAGATAAGATGCAAACCATTCTAATGTATCTGGAGAGAAGTTAAAAGATACCATTTTGGATAAAAGCTAACTGTGGTTTACAGTATCGAAAGCCTTTTTGAGATCTAGAAAAACAGCCCCTACCACATTACCCCTGTCCAAGGACTGTTTGACATTTTCAATAAGGCAACAATTTGCTGTTTCTGTTGAGTATCCTGGTCTAAAACCAAATTGATGTGGATGAAGAAGTTGACTGTCTTGTAAATAATCTATCAGCTGTGTAGCTACAACTTTTTCAAGAACCTTAGACAGGGCTGGTAAAATAGAGATTGGGCGGTAATTGCATATATCGTCTTTACTGCCTGATTTATGAACTGGTATGACGACAGCTTTTTTCCAACCAGATGGAAATGTACTAGACCTAATGGAGAGATTAATGAGATGAGTCAGTGGTTTGATTAATATTTTGCTGTGCGTTTTGAGAAAGGAAGTGCTAATATTGTAGATATCATTAGTTTTTGAGTTTGACAGTGTTTTAACAATACCAGCAATTAACTCCTCATTTACCTCATCGATGTGAAAAGAATCTGTTGAAAGTATTGATTTTGTGTTGTTGAGCACATTTGGCAGCACAAAGTTTTTTGTTAAGTCTTCCACAGAGTCCACAAAATATGAATTAAATTCATTTGCCAGTGTAGCCTTGTCACTGATGGTCTTGCCATTGATTCTGAGTTCCTTTACCCCCTTCTGAACATTTTTTTTATTAGTTAAGTTATTTAAATGCCTCCATAGGGAACTGTTGTTACCCTTTGCATGATCTATCAGTTTATTGTAATAAGATACTTTTGATTTTCGCAGCTCTTGTACCACTTTATTTCTTAAACTTTTGTACACAAGGTGATCATTTTGTAGTTTAGCGGTTAATGATGTTTTCAATGCAGAGTCTCGCCTCTTCATAAGTTTTCTTATTTCATTATTTAACCATGGTAGGTTAATCTTCTGTTGTCTACTTTTAATTTGCTTTGTAAATTTTTCTATAGACTTTGTAATTGTTGCAGTTATAAAATTACAACAATCATCTACTTCATATATTGACATGAGCTGCTCCCAATTTTGATTCTCTAAGTAATGTTCAAACTCCACATTTTTTGATTTGGGAATAATAAAATTTAATTTGTCAATATCGACTCCCCCAAAATACTGTAGTTGCTTTTTAGTAAGTTTTCTGACAGCAAGAACCATGCTATGATCTGAGAGACCAGTTACAAGATTATAGGTTCTGGTTATTTGTTCTGGTTTATTAGCAAATACCATGTCAATAAGTGTTCTAGATTGTTTGGTTATCCTGGTGGGTCCTTTGATCATTTGTTGGTAATTAAATTTAGTCATGAGGCTTTTCAGTTTCTGTTTGTCCTTTTTATCAGACCAGTTAATATTAAAGTCATCATAAAATATTGTTTCTCTGCTCCTCTCAAGTTGTTTAACCAGATCACTCCATTCATTATAAAAAGAAGAATTGTGTGACGGTGGGTTGTACAATACTGCAATGTTGAAATTCATTACCGGTGAGAGACATACATTAACAGCTAAACATTCAAGTGAAGTATTCAGATCAACCAATTGACATTTAAATTTCTCTTTGATGTAAATTAAAACACCTCCTCCCCTCCCTACCTGCCTGTCTTTTCTAAAACACTGATAACCCACAATATCGATCATATTAGTGTCTGTGTTCCTGTGTAGCCAGCTTTCTGAAAGACAAAGATAGTCCAGATTTGAGTCCAACAGCAACACCGAAATCTCATCTCTTTTGGGGATTATGCTCCGTATGTTTAAATGTCCGCCGAGGATCCCCTTTGGTTTAGCCTTTGTGTCCCAAAGAACTCGTGCATGATTAACAGTTTGGAAAAATAAATGTTGTTTTTGCTTTTGTACAGCTCGGTTTTCGGATCTTGCCTCATTTGCATTTTGTTTAACTGCTCCTGTTTCCAAAAGTTTGGACGTAGCGCAGCTGTTTACAGCAGGATCAGATATGTGAGTCTGTTCAGTGCAATTCGACTCACCCGACTCACTATGTCCAGCTGTACTGGGGCGAAGACCAGCATTATGCTGCTCCACCAGTTCAGATGTTAGCAGGGCTGTTGGCAGCAGCGGGCGATCAACCGGTTCAGATGTTAGCCAGGCCGTTGATAGCAGCGGGCGATCAGCCGGTTCAGATGTGAGCAGGGCTGATGATAGCAGCGGGCGATCAGCCGATTCAGATGTTAGCAGGGCCGTTGATAGCAGCGGGCGATCAGCCGGTTCAGATGATAGCAGGGCCGTTGATAGCAGCGGGCGATCGGCCGATTCAGATGTTAGCAGGGCCGTTGATAGCAGCGGGCGATCGGCCGATTCAGATGTTAGCAGGGCCGTTGATAGCAGCGGGCGACCAGCTGGTTCAGATGTTAGCAGGGCCGTTGATAGCAGCGGGCGACCAGCCGGTTCAGGTGTTAGCAGGGCCATTGATAGCAGCGGGCGACCAGCCGGTTCAGGTGTTAGCAGGGCCGTTGATAGCAGCGGGCGATCAGCCGGTTCAGATGTTAGCCGGGCCGTAGATAGCAACAACCAATCCGCCGGCTCAGATGTTTGTGCTAACCCAGTGGTCTGCTGTTTAATAGTGGCAGGTCCAGGGTTAAGGTGAATATCCCCTGCCAGAAGTAGCAGTACTAACAGTACTTTAACTGTATAGCCTCTGCCGTATTGTGATATTGTGGAGATGTGTGGAAAGGATGAGGCTGAGTTATTTCTCAAGTTCCATTTTATTCTCGACACACTCTCCAACATGCAAATCAGAAAAGAGGCAGAACCCCCAACCTCTGCCAGTCTTATACCCCTGACATCAAAGCATGAAATCCCATTGTCTTTAAATCCCAAGCACAATGCATCCCCCCTGCAGTTCCTCTCTTCCACCCAAACCTTGGTGGTCAGGAAATCCTTCATGTCCATCTCTTTGCATATCCCAAAGGTCAACACTCACATCCTCCTCATCTCCCTAGGAGGTCCAGACCTTTTGTTCCTCTTCAGACGTGAAGCCAAAGTAAGCACACAGGAATATACATGAGAGCATATGAACAGTCATATACATGTGAGCCCGTGAAACTACATATGTGCACCGCATATAATCCCTCCCAAACCTCTAAGAGGGAACAACCAAACACAGATTGCATGTCATAATAAAATCATCATACATCAGTCCACATGTTGTCTGGGTCTCAACCGTCTGCCGTATCTGCTGCAGGCGGGCTTAACCTCTTCCGCGGCACTCTCCTGCTGTGGAGCTGCTGTCTGGGGATTAAAACTGTTAGTCAATCTCTGTGGGTGTACTGGGGAACGCTCCCTAGGGGGTCTACCCCGTCGCGGGGCTCTCGCCAACTGCACAGTTTCGTCAACCATCACAAAAGCAGGTTTGAGTCTGTCTATGCCAATCACCTCCTTTCTGCCACCCAAATCTAGCAAAAAATGCTTATCACCTGTTTCCAGCACTCTGAATGGTCCGTCGTATGGCGGTCGCAGAGCTGTGCGGTGGGTATCATGCCTGACAAAAACAAACTCCGCATTTTTTAAAGCTTTAGGCACAAAAACACGCGGAAAACTGTGGTGAACGGGGCCGGGAAGGGCACTCGGGCCATTGCTATTCTGCAAACGCTGAGCCGAGGAGAACTCTGGCGCTGGGTTGTCAGGGAGAAATTCTCCGGGCAGCTGAAGTGGCTGTGCAAACACTAGCTCCGCTGGGGAGGCGTCTAAATCCTCTTTAGGTGCAGAACGCAACCCCAATAAAACCCATGGCAGTTTGTCAACCCAATTTGCATCCGTAAGCGATGCTCTGAGAGCTGCCTTCAACGACCTGTGAAGCTGTTCACATAACCCGTTAGCCTGCGGGTGATACGCGGTCATGCGGTGGATCGTTGCCCCCAGGCTGCGGGCCATCGCTGACCAAAGTTCGGAAACAAATTGTGGGCCTCTGTCAGACGTAATATCCGACGGAACTCCAAAACGCGCTACCCATGCAGTTAAAAAAGCGCGCGCCACCTCCTCGGCTGTAGTTGACGACAGGGGAACCACTTCTGGCCAGCGCGTGGTGCGGTCGACCATTGTCAGAAGATGTGTGCAGCCCTGCGAGGGCGGTAGGGGGCCTACCAGGTCCACGTGGACATGATCAAACCTTTTAGCTGGAATATGAAACGGCTCCAAAGGAGCTCTCGTGTGTCTATGCACTTTGGACCGCTGGCAAGCTATGCAGGCTGCCGCCCACTCTCTAACCTGTTTACGCAGGCCCGGCCATACAAATTTCTCTCCCACCATTTTGATCGAAGCGCGCACCCCCGGGTGCGCCAGAGAATGAACCGAGTCAAAAACGCGGCGGCGCCACAAGGCCGGCACCACCGGATGGGGTCGCCCGGTGGAAACATCACAGATTAGGGGGGGCATACCGTCTTGCAGCACCCTGTCCTCCAGCCTTAACCCTGTTGGTCCAGACTGGAGCGCGCGCACGTCTGCGTCGCCACCCTGCTCCGTGGCCATGGCTGCGTAATCTATCCCTACGCGGACTGGGGCCGCGCGCGCTTCCGCGTCGCTACCCTGGTCCGCGGCAACAGTTGCAAAATCTACCTCTACGCGAGCTGGAGGAGCCACGGCACGCGAGAGGCAGTCTGCCACCACATTAAGTTTGCCCGCTACATGCTGGATATCGGTAGTGAACTCCGAAATTGCGGCCAGGTGTCTCTGCTGCCGGCCCGACCATGGTTCTGAAATCTTGGCCATCGCAAAAGTCAGCGGCTTGTGGTCAACGAACGTGGTGAAACGGCGCCCCTCCAGCCAAAACTGGAAGTGACGAACAGCCAAATGGAGGGCTAACAACTCCCTGTCGAATGCGCTGTATTTCCGCTCACTATCGCGCAAAGTCCTGCTGAAAAACGCGAGCGGCTGCCAGGCTCCAGCCACATACTGTTCGACAACCTCCCCTATGGCCACCTCTGATGCGTCAGTAGTAAGCGCTATGCGGGCCGTTGGGACTGGGTGTGCTAACAACGCAGCGTTCGCCAAGGCTGTTTTGACTCCAGAGAATGCGCGCTCCTGCTCGGGGGACCATTCGATTTTATTTGCGGGTTTTTGTTTTTTAAGTGCAGCGTACAATGGTTGCATGAGCTGCGCCGCGCGGGGAAGGAAACGGTTATAAAAATTCACCATTCCCAAAAACTCCTGTAACGCTTTGACCGTTTGTGGCTGGGGAAAATTTGCCACCGCGCGTACCTTGTCAGGCAGAGGAACTGCACCTTCGGGAGAGATGCGATGCCCCAAAAAATCAATCTGCGCCACCCCGAACTGACACTTCGCTGGGTTAACTATTAGCCCGTGCTCTGCCAACCTCCGGAAAACTGCCGTGAGGTGTTTTTCGTGTTCGTCTTCGGACGCACTGGCTACTAAAATGTCGTCCAGGTAGACGAACACGAAAGGAAGATCGCACAACACCGCGTCCATCATGCGTTGGAAAGTCTGCGCTGCGCCTTTAATCCCGAACGGCATGCGCAAAAACTCAAAAAGCCCAAAAGGAGTTATTACCGCTGTTTTGGGTATGTCCTCAGCGCGGACTGGGACCTGATGATAACCGCGCACCAAGTCTATCTTAGAAAAAACGCGCGTCCCCGCCAAATGAACTGAAAAATCCTGGATATGTGGGATTGGGTAGCGGTCGTGTGCTGTAGCATTGTTCAGCCTGCGAAAATCACCGCACGGCCGCCATGAGCCATCAGTTTTAGGGACCATGTGAGCACAAAAAATCAGCACCTAACATGTTGAAATTGACTGCCGCTATGACGAAAGTCCACTCAAATGTACGGCCGTGGAAAGAGAGAGACAGGGTCTTCTGGGGCGGCAGTGGCTCAGGAGGTAGAGCAGGTCGTCTAATAACCCGATGGTTGGCGGTTCGAATCCCGCTCTCCCCAGATATCCTGCCGTTGTGTCCCTGGGCAAGACACTTCACCCGCATTGCCTCCAGTGCCCATAACACTGGGTATGAATGTGTATAAATGTCTAAAATGTTCGGTGGTGGCCGGAAAGGCCGTTGGCGCAGATTGGCTGCCACGTTTCCGTCAGCCTGCCCCAGGGCAGCTGTGGCTGCAGAAGTAGCTTGCCACTACCATTGTCTGTCTGGAGTGAATGAATAATGTACCTAATTGTAAAGCGTCTTTGAGTTTATATGATAAAGCGCTATATAAAACCGATGCATTATTATTATTATTTATTATTCTCCCCGAAGGTCTTAATCGCCGAGCCGTTCGCTGCTGACGCCACAGGGCCACTGGAAGGCACCAGCCGATCAGCATAGGAAGGTGTGATGAAACTCAGCTGGGAGCCTGTGTCCACGAGGAAGTGCCTCCCCAATCGTGCGTCCCTCAGGTAGAGCAGCTTGTTCTCTTCACCGAGAGCCGCAGCTGCTACCAACTCCCGGTCTTGGCGTTTCCCGAGCGCTTGAACTGGCACGGTGGAATGCACTTGCGTGCCCTCTCAGCGAAACGGCGATGGTAAAAGCAAAGGATGTCGTCCGCTCCGCGTCTCCTGGCCTCCGCCGCTGCTGTCATCGGTGAGTCTGTTGCTGCAGCCTCTGGCCCCCTGCCATCTCCGGATGTTGCGCCCAGCTCCGCTGCTGCGGTCGTGGCCGTGTGTCGTCTATGGGCGTCGACGAGTCGCTGCGCCTCCTGGCCCAGCTCGTGGTAGTCTCGGTGGGCCAGCAGCTGTGAACTGGCCAGGGTAACTCTCACCGCTGATGGTAGTGTCCTGAGGAAAAGGTGGGCGAAGATAAAACCATCATCTTTGGAGTCTCTCAAACTCAGCATCTTTGCCATCAGGTCTGCAGGTCTGTCGACCTCGCCCTCAGTCAACACCAGGAGCTTCTCTGCTCGCTCTCCCAGCGATGGGGTGAAAAAATGGATGAGAGCAGCCTTCAATGTGCCATACTTGTCGTAATCTGGCGGGTGGTTAATCAGGCTCTCTACTCTCTGGGCTGTGTGGCTGTCCAGCTTTGCAACCACATGGTAGAATTTCGTGGCGTCTGCCGAAACCCTCCAAAGATGGAACTGTGCCTCGAATGCGTTAAACCAGGAGCGCGGGCTATGCTGCCAGAAATCAGGTAGCTGGACTGTGGTAGCTGCATTAGCCTGGCTGGCTCCTGATGAGTCCGGTGCAGGAGAATCGTCACCGGCCATAATACGTCTTAAGGTCACCAGTGTGGAGATGTGTGGAAAGGATGAGGCTGAGTTATTTCTCAAGTTCCATTTTATTCTCGACACACTCTCCAACATACAAATCAGAAAAGAGGCAGAACCCCCAACCTCTGCCAGTCTTATACCCCTGACATCAAAGCATAAAATCCCATTGTCTTTAAATCCCAAACACAATGTATCCCCCCTGCAGTTCCTCTCTTCCACCCAAACCTCGGTGGTCAGGAAATCCTTCATGTCCATCTCTTTGCATATCCCAAAGGTCAACACTCACATCCTCCTCATCTCCCTAGGAGGTCCAGACCTTTTGTTCCTCTTCAGACGTGAAGCCAAAATAAGCACACAGGAATAAACATGAGAGCATATGAACAGTCATATACATGTGAGCCCGTGAAACTACATATGTGCACCACAATATTTGCTTAACAGCCATGTTTGCCTTGTTTTGGAAGCTTTTTCTCAGGCCTTTTGAAGACCAGATAGAGTACAGGGTGAAAAAACTATGTCCATATCCATATAAATAAAACGTTTTAGCTTCACCTTTAGTTGAGTTGGCCGGAAAACCCTTCTTGTTGCAGGTCCAGACACACAAAGACAATAAGAAGAAGTAGATAAGCAGAAAGTGGCTAGAAGTGGAGCCCATCAAACCACTCCTCACTCCGGTGGCAGCCATCTTGAATACCACAAGTGTGGTGAAAGAAGTTATAGTAAGTTATAGTTGTGGTCTATATTAATCATATATCCCATAACCTACATATGTATAAGCATGTGAGAGTGTTTAGTGATTACATATGTAAAGCGACTTCACACCTCAGAACAGGACAAAGGGTCTCAACCGCCAGTGAAGATCAAAGAGCATCCGAGGCACTGCGGTGGAGACCGGACGGGTTGCCCTGACCCCCCAGGGCCAGGTGGAGGAGTACGAAGACAAAAGAGGGGATTAAGATAGTGAGGGATGTCAGCTTTTGATATGCATGTCTTTTGTTATGTGCGAGTATAAGTTCGTAGAGCCGAAGGTGTTCGCTCTCTTACTTCTTCTGCTGCTGCACCTAGATGAGACTTGTTAGAGGAGCTGATAATAAACTTTGGTTTATGAATCACATCGCCTCGTTATTTCAAGCACCTCTACAATAGTAATTGTATAGTATAGTAATTGTTCCTGAGGTAATTGCTTGTTTTAACACCAACTTCACTCATATGCCAATCCTTTTTCCTCATTAGCAGACGAGCGTCTACTTCTATTCCTGCAAACAGCCAAGGGGGAACATTACTCACTGGACTGGTGTTAGCTATATCAATAGTGTGCAGCCCATACATTCTGGTCCTTCTTTCTATTGTCCACCCAAACCCGTGTCCCTGGAAATTAGAGTATTCCCAGCAGTCTTGTAGTGTTGTTTTTGTAGTGTTGTTTTTGAAGTATTTGCTTCGTCACTTCCTTTCAGCTTGACCCAGTATGATAATGTGAGTTTATCTCTTCTCAAATCCATTGGCATTTCTCCTGCTTCTATTAAAACTGTATTGTTTGGTGTTGTTTTGATGGCTCCAATGCACAGGCGAAGCGCTCTATGCTGCATTCTATTTTTTCCAGAGTCGTCTTTGCCACTGCTCCATAAATCATGCATCCGTAGTCTATTGTCAATCGCATTAGTGCTCTGTAAATGCCAATTAATGCCTGTTTATCTGCACCCCATTCGTGTCCAGCTACCGCTTTTATGAGATTAATGACTTTTTTGCACTCTGTCTCCATATTTTCAACATGAACTCTCCATGTGTATGCACTATCAAACCACAATCCTAGATATTTGAACTCACTGACTTTCTCTATTGGTTGATTATGTAATGTCAATGGTTCTGTACCAGTTCTGTGTTTTTTTGTGAAAGTCATATAGCAGGTTTTACTGTTTGAAAATTTAAATCCCCAGTCATATGACCACTTTTCGACTTTCTCCATTGCTTTCATGATGTTTTTGAACACAAATTTCTCATTTCTTCCCCTCGTCCATATGGCTCCATCGTCTGCATATAGTGCTGTTTTGATGGATCCCTCTTGATCCTCAAACATGTCATTAATCATTATATTGAATAAAACAGGGCTTATCACACTCCCCTGAGGAACACCATTTTCTATTTCAGTCATTAGAAACTTCTGATCCTACTTTAACCCTAATTGTCCTGTGTGTTAAAAAAATCCATTATCCAATTATACATCCTACCACCAATGCCCATTTTATTCAATTTCATAAGAAGTCCATCCCTCCACAGTGAGTCATAAGCCTTTTCAATATCCAGATAGACTATAACCATTACTTCTTTCATTTTGAGAGTCTTTTCAATATCATTACTTACCCTAACTAGAGCATTCACTGTGGAGCTTCCTCTTCTAAAACCATTCTGATAGTTGTTTATTAACCGTTTTTGCTCTAGTACATATGAGAGTCTGTAAACTAACACCTTCTCCATCCATTTCCCTAAATGTGACGTTAATGCTATTGGTCTGTAGTTGCCTGGATGAGCTGGATCTTTCCCTGGCTTATTAAATGGTGAAATTACAGCCTTTTTCCACCCACTTGGGGTAACCCCCTCCTTCCATATCCTGTTAAACAATTTCAGCACCAGTTGCATTTATTGCATAGGCAACTGCCGGAACATAGCATAGCTTAACTGATCATATCCTGGAGCTGTGTATCCACTATCTTGCAAAGCTCTCTTAAGTTCTGACATTGTGAGCTCAAGGTCTAACACAGTCACGTCTGCTTTCACTTCATTTATTAAGTTTGCATTTTCTCTGAGTTTATGCTGCCTTTGCTGTCTATGACTCTCACCAAGATGGTCTCCCCTATGCACTGCTGCAAATGCTCTACCTTGGACTTATGCCTTTTCTTTGTCTGATACAGCCATCTTGTCCCCATCCACTAAAGCTGGAATTTTAACTGATACCCTTTTCCCACTCATTTTTTTTTATTTAAGTTTTTGTAAAGGGTATACATGTCATTACAGCATTGCATTGTTTACATTTTCATCACATATTCCCTTTTTTTTGTTTTTTGACAACAATAGAAAAATAAATATTACAACATCCTTTTTTAAGTGAAAGAAAAAGAGAAATTAAAAAAAGAACACACAAAACAAACAAAACAAGAAAGAAGAAAAAAAAACAAAACAAAAGAGCAAAAAAAATAAGAGTGTCTGAGTAGCATTGGAACAAAGAGAGGTGCCATTATTGAAATGGTATTTGTCAAAGATTAGATCTAATGGAAGACACATATGCGTTCCAGGGTTGCCAAAAGTTCAAGAACCCATCCATGTCCTGTCTCAGTGCGAATGTCAACTTTTCCATCGAATAAATGTCCTGAATCACGTTAATCCAATCTTCAGGTGTAGGACAGTCCTTCAACATCCATTTTTTTTGTTAGAGCTTTTTTACTTGCCAATATTAAAACAGTGAATAAGTATTTTTCTCCTCGTCTTTCCAGTGATTCCGGTAGTAAACCCAAATGCAAAGTTACAAAAGAAAAGGGAACTGTTACTTTGGATATTTTCCCCAATATTGTCTGTACATTGGTCCAATATTGGTGGATAACTGGGCATGACCAAAACACATGAAAATGATTTGCAGTCTCTTCACCACACAAGCGCCAACAATTCAACCCCTTACGAGTAAATTTGTTTTGTGCAGGTGTTCTGAAAAATCTTGCCAAATTTTTCCATCCAAATTCTCTCCACTGCAGGGATGAGGTACTTTTCCATAGTTGTTTATTTAGCTTTTCCCATATTTCCAGTTGTAAAGTGAAATTCCCCTCTTTTTCCCATCTCTCTTTTATATATGATGTGTTGTCTCCTTTTAAGTCTTGAAGACCTTGGTATATTTTAGAAATGTGTCTGATCCCTGGGATCCCTTTATATGCCATTAAGAAGACCTTCAGAACACCTGACTGGGCCCTTTCCAAATCCTCCTTTTTAAGTATTTTGTTTATGTGGTGTCTAAGCTGAAAGAACCTGTAAAGGTCTTGATTTATTAGACCTTGTTTTTTCAAGTCTTCAAAACTTCTTAAAGTTTGCCCTTTAAAAAAATCGTAATATTTTATCAGTCCGTTCTCTTTCCACTTTTTAAATCTAGTGTCTGTTTTATTAGGAGTAAAGTTTTGATCATAGGCAATCCATTGCAGTAATCGATAGGGTTCTTTAGTTTGATTCTCTCTGACTATCTTAAACCAAATTTTTAGCGAGGGTCTCTATCCACGGGTTAGTGTTATTCAAAAGTTTAGGTAAGGCATTGTTCCCTATTATCGCCTGTAGGGGAATGTCACTTGTTATTTGGCATTCCATCTCCTTCCATTGTGCAGTGTAGACAGGGTTACATATCTCTACTAAAGTTTTAATTTGTGCAGCTTTAAAATAGTCCCTGATATTTGGCAGCGCGAGCCCACCTTTGTCTTTGTTTAGCTGTAGGGTTCTATATCTGATTCTAGGTCTCTTGCCCTGCCATATGAATCTTGAGATCCTTCTGTCCAGTTCTTGCCATATTTTTTGGGGAGGTTCTACCGGTATTGTTTGGAAAAGGTATAGAAGACATGGAAGTATATTCATTTTGACTGCTTCAATTCTTTGTGCAGTACCCAAGAATGGTATCATATTCCATCTTGCTAGATCAGATTTTATTTTTTTGCCATCGGTGGATCATAGTTTAGTGTTATAATTTTGTTGAGCTGTTTCGGGATATTGACCCCCAGATATTTCATAGATTCCATCTCCCAGTTAGTTTTGAGTTTGCTTAGTAAATATTGATTTGGGTCATAGTTGAATGTTAAAATTTGGGTTTTATGCATGTTTAATTTGTACCCCGATAAATCTCCATACTCTGAAAAAACTGAGATTAGTTCTGGAAAAGAGGTGTCCGGCTGCCCTAGGTATATTAAAATGTCATCAGCAAAGAGTGCTATTTTATGTTCCTTCTGACCAAGTGTAATACCTTGAATTTTTTGATTCTGTCTGATCCATTGGATCAGAGGTTCTGTGAAGATTGCAAAGAGCAGTGGAGACAAGGGGCAGCCTTGACGACATCCTCTTTCCAGTTCAAAAGATGATGATAATTTACCGTTAATCCTTATTTTAGCTGTTGGTTTTTTATATAATGCCTGGATAGTTCTAATGAAGTTATGAAAATTGAAACTGGATAAGATTCTATATAGGAAAGACCAGTCAACCGAATCAAATGCTTTTTCAGCATCTAATCCCAATATGGCTGCATTTAAATTATATTTTTTTTATATGATGAATTATGTGTAAAGTGCGTCTAATGTTATCTTGTGTCTGTCTTTGTCTTATAAAACCTGTTTGGTCTAAATGAATTAAGTCTGTCAGTATATTTTCTAACCTTTTGGCAAGGATAGTGGTAAAAAGCTTATAGTCCTGATTCAACACACTGATTGGTCTGTAGTTGGAGCAGTCTAGTTTATCCTTTTCAGGTTTAGGTATGACTGCAATGACCCCTTCTCTCCAGGAGGGGGGGATTTCCCCTGTGTGGAGGACATAGTTAAATGTTTTCAGGAGGAGAGGAGATAGTTGCTGTTTAAAGGTTTTGTACCACTCTGCTGTATAGCCATCTGCTCCTGGGGATTTGTTAGCTTTAAGTTTCATAATTGCTTTTTCTAATTCTTTAGGTTGTATTTCTGACAATAGTGTTTTATTTTGTGACTCAGTAAGTTGGGGAAGGTTTAATGTATTTAGGAAGGCTTCGGATGTGTTTTTATGTTTTTTGAGGGAGTACAAGTTCTTGTAGTAGTTCTCGAAGCTTTTAAGAATTTCCTGAATTCTAAATTTTATTTCCTTTGGTACTGGGTCTCTGATTTTGTAGATTGCTCTCTCCGTTTGTTGTTTCCTCAATTTATAGGCTAGTAATTTTGCCGATTTGCTACCTGTTTCGTAGTATTTTTGTTTCAGAAATGTAAATTTCTTCTGGATTTCTATTGTGTAGATCTCATTTATTTGTTTTTCAATTTCCTTAATTTTGAGCGAGTCATTAGAATGAGTGTTGTCTTTGTGCTCTTTTTCTAGTTTCTTAAGTTCTGACTCTAATGTGATTAGTTTTTCTTGTCTCAGTTTCTTTTGGATTGCCAGTTTTGCAATAATCTTTCCCCTTATTACAGCTTTGCATGCGTCCCACAGTATTACAGGGGATACTTCTCCATTATCATTTTCTTCCAAATATTTGAGAATATCTGATTCCAATTCATCTTTCAGTGGTCCTTTCAGCATATTTGAATTTAACCTCCACGAAAATGTATTATTTGTGTATTTTTGGATACTTAAGTCCATATAGATTGGACTGTGGTCAGAGAGATCCATCAGTCCTATTTTACATGTTTTTACTCTTCCAATGTCTCTATTAAACATAAAAAAAAAAATAGTCAGTCCTTGAGTATGATGAATGTGGTGCTGAGTAAAATGTATAATCTTTTACACTGGGGTTGAATTCCCTCCACACGTCACAGATTCCCATTTCTTTTAGTAGCATACGAGTTTTTCTACTTTGAGTGTTATTTTGATGTGGAGAGTTACCTGATGCATCCCAGTATGGATTCAGTCTTAGATTGAAGTCTCCACCACATATCACTAAACCTTGGGCTTTAGTTATCATTAGGTCAAATACATTTTTATAAAATTTCCAGTTAGCCCCTGGAGGTGCATATACATTCAGCAGGGTGATATCTTCTCCCTCTAGCCGACCAAGTACCATGCTGAATCTCCTTTCTTTATCTTTGTGTTGTGATTTTTTTTCAAATATAATTTTGGTTGAGATCAATGTCGCTACCCCCCTCCTCCTCCCTGACTTATATGAAGATGAAGAGATCATTTTAAACCCTTGTCTATTAAGTTTAGTGTGCTCCACGTCTGTTAGGTGGGTTTCCTGTAAAAATATTATTCCTGTTTTGTCTTTTTTTATTTTGCCTAGAATCTCGGTTCTTTTAACTGGATTCAGGATCCCTTTTACATTACATGAGATTATTTTGGTTACACCCCGTTTCTCCATTGTGTTGTCTTATTTAGTATAACAGTGTGGTGGCCCTCTTTTATGCTACTCAGAAACTGAAAGAACATTAAGAACATAGTATATAAAACTTTAAAACAAAAAACTGACAAAAGATCTTCCTGAGCTGAGGTCTTTTTAGTGACCTTAGAAGAGCCTTGATGGTGTGTTGGCTCTGAGGGAAATTCCTCAAACTCTGTTACGTGTTGAGGGCCCTCTCTTACCCCTGTAAGCTGTCCCATGCTTTTAACGTGAATTTCAGATCCCAATCCGAACTTGTAATGATTTTTTTTTTTCTATGCCTATACCATATGAAATTGTGCGCAACCTCCCACCACCATCACAGCAGTCACGTTAATACAGTACTTGTTAGTGTGGAGAGATCATGTGGTTCATTGTCACATTTCTATTTTAACAAGTTTTTTTTTTTTTAAAGACTTATTTGTTTCTAATATTATGTCTGTTCCATGAAATGTTTTACCACTTGATACTTGCTGATTCTGCATCTCCTTTAATGTTTGTTACCTTGTAGGAGGAGGGTTGGATGCGCAGATTGACTAAAAATATCGTTATTCCCTCCTGTAAACGCTCAGTTTTTCCTTATAGCCCTGGAGCTTGGTTTCCCGCTGCTGGCCCGTGGATTTTGAGGGTCTCTGTGTGCACCACGTTTGAGCCTTGATTCTTTCGATCGGGTCTGCTGCGTGTTTATACACCGTTACCGGGAGTCCTCTTCTCGCCATATCTGTGGTTGCTTCTTCCGCCGAGTTGTAGAGACACGTCTCATCCCTATAAAAAACCCGCAGCTTCGCCGGAAATGGAGTTTGAAAGCGCAGTTTCTTCTCTCATAGTACCTTTTTAGCGTCGTTGTATTCCCGACGCTTTTTAAGGACCTCCGGGGTGTAGTCGTGCTCCACAAAA
Organism: Pholidichthys leucotaenia; assembly: GCA_020510985.1. Classification (NCBI taxonomy): domain Eukaryota; kingdom Metazoa; phylum Chordata; class Actinopteri; order Cichliformes; family Pholidichthyidae; genus Pholidichthys; species Pholidichthys leucotaenia. The sequence goes on from CM035840.1 coordinate 338,855,899, forward strand.
ACTTTTCTTTCTTGGTGCATAAATCCTTTTTTCTGCCAAGCCAGTCTCACAACCTCTTCTTTTATTCTGGAGTTGGAGAACTTCACCACCACCGATCTTGGTTGCGCTTCCGCCGACGGCCTTGGGGCTAATGTACGGTGCGCCCTTTCTGTCTTCAAGTTGGTGGATTGGGGTATTTCCAACTTCTTCTCTCAGTATGGATTCCATGCATGCAGCCATTGTGGTGAAACTGTCCTCGACTCCTCCTTTCAGACCATGAATTCTTATGTTGTCTCTTCTTAGTCTTCCTTCTTGGTCAGTTAGCTTAGCCTCCAGTCTTGACTGTCGTTTGAGTAGTTCCAGCACGGTTTCTTCCAGCCCTTTTATTCTTTCCTCTGCTTCCATGATTCGGTCCTCAGCCTGGTCCACTCTGCTGTTTGTCCTTTTTATTTCGTCTTTAATTTCACAAAATTCTGCCCAACACTCTCGGCGAAATTGTCTTAATTCTTGAAGTACCATTTTTAAGCTAACCATGTTGCTAGCTTCATTCAGCTCCTCTGCTTCCGAGTGGATGTCCTCCAGGTCAGATTCTCCGGCCGATGCGTGTCTTGGCCTGGTAAATGTCGATCTCTTCTGTTTTCCTTTAGGCATAATGACTTTGTCTTTTGATTTTCACTCTTCCAAAAATCCGTTAAATCTGATTTTCAAGGTATTTTCACGGATCGGGTCTGGGAGCTTCAGCGTTAAGCTGCTATCACCATGGTGTCCAGACCGGAAGTCCTTCCCACTCATTTTTTTAAACATACCCCAGACATCACCTAGTTCTGTTTTCCTACCAAGGGTGGAACAAAATTCTCTCCATGTTGACCTTTTCCTGTTTTTAACAATCCATCGAGCTACTGCCCTTTTCTTTTTATACTCTTATTAAATTTTCACTAGTCATGTTCTTCCTCAGCTCTCTGAATGCCTTATTCAACTCTTTTATTGCAATACTACATTTGTCATTCCACCAGGGTGCATCCTTCTTCCTACCCTGTGTTGTTTTCTTAAGTATGCTTGCTATTGTAGCATTCAGAATATGATTGGTTACCTGACTTGAACACTCTTCTGTGTCACCTTCTAATGTTACCAAATGACACAATTGAACACAGTATTGCCTAAATTTTCCCCAGTCTGCCTTGTCAAAACACCATCTTGTAAAACATCTTCCCTCTTGTATACATACTTAAGTTTTAATGACTGTAAGTATTGGGAAGTGATCACTTCCCATAGTTGTCCTGTTCATAACCGTCCATTCACAGGTGCTCACTAAAGAATCAGATACCAGAGTCAGGTCAATACATGATAATGTGCCCGTATGCACATCCACCCTGGTACCGTCACCACTGTTTAGACAAATTAACGATCTTTCATCTAACATCTCTTCCACAACATTTCCATTGTTACCTGTACTGTATGTGTGCTTCCCCACAAGCTATTATGGGCATTAAAGTCTCCACACCATACCTCTTTCATATGCCCTTCCCCTGCCATAACACTGAAAATATCTGCTGTTAACTTCCTACATGGGTTGTAATAATTAATCAGCTTAATATTTCCTTGGCCAATTGGACAGCTGATCAGAGCAACCACCTGCTGAAGAGACTGAGTGGAACAGAAAACCTGCATTGGAATGGCCCCCACTGCTCACCCCTGCTCTATATCCTCAGGGGAGGAAATCACCCTATACACCAGGCCATCTTTAATGAAAGTGGCACATCCTCCTCCATTTACAGTGTTAATTCTATCCTGTCTGCTTGAACTGTATCCTGGAATAACAAAATCTAAGTGAGGTTGAAGCCCTGTCTCCTGTACACACACTACCTGTGGAACACCTTCTAGTTCGTAAAGATACTTCTTGAGTTCTTGTCCGTTTGCTATAAGACTCCTCGCATTCCACTGTAGTATGTGTAGTACCATAATTAAGGTCTTGTTTCAGCATGTGCAGTCTCCCCAGTTTCAGCTTTCAATAAAGCACAAATCTGATCAGCTGTGATATCTTTCACATTTAGGAAGCTTCCTGCTGCTTCCACAATGGTTTTGATTGTTTCACCTTTCTTCTTTAGCTGTGCAGCAACATTCATGGTGTGGCAGATAAAAGCTATAAAGTTTGTCCTCTTAACTATCAGTGTGCCAGCATCCATTTTGCATTTGTGAACACAAACATTCCTTGCAGCTGCACGATCCTGTGCCTGCGTGGGACCCGTTGATTGCTGGGATTCCATTTGAACTGAACTTCTTTGAGGAAGGCCTGCTGTGTTTCTGACTATTTCTGCCTCTCTAACTGTCTTTAGAGCTTCCGCATATGAGATTTTCTTAGTTATTCTGATTTTCTGGGCTTGTCTAGCTTCCCTCTGCACAACACACCCTCCATATGCAGCACTGTGCTCACTCTCGCAGTTGCAACACTTTACTTTTGCGTCCTTGTCACATTTACCATATTCGTGCTCCCCTCCACATCTAGCACATCTTAGCTTTCCCTTACATTGCTGAGCAGTGTGACCCATCCTTTGACATTTGTGGCACCTGAGTGGCTTTGGGACCTATTCTCTGACACTTAAATACATGTGTCCTATTAGGACTGATTTAGGGAGTGTTTCCTCAAACTGAATCATGACAGACAGTGTGTCCTTCAGTGAACCTTCTTTTTTACTCTTTAGCCTTTTCACATCCTTCACCTTTCCTCCTTGGATCTTGTTTTTCACTTCTTCCATAGACATACACAAAGGGGCACCTGATATAACTCCCCTCAAGTTAGCTGTCGTGCCAGGAACATGCGCCTTCATTTGTTCCCCGTTTAGACATGTCATTGCCAGTATTTTCTCTTGCCGTTGTTTACTTGTGGCATGAATTAACAGCCGGTTATTATTCAAGAACTTTGCAAACTTAACTCTCCCAATTTCTTTCTCAATTGCTTTTGTTAGCTTAACCGGGTGATAGTGCCTCCCACCCTGATTGAACTCAATGACAACCTTGCAGTCATTCCCTACATCCTCAAACTGCCATCCATTTTGGCCAGTTCGTGTTTTCTTCGCATTGTTACTTCCTCCCGCATCACTCTCATCTGACCCGCTTCTAGGTCTTCTTGCCCCCTAGCTTCTCTTTTCCAGCCCCCAGGCCTGGATAGTGTCCAGCTCACCTCATCTTTATCATACCCGTCAGAGCTAGATGCCATAATGTTACAGACAGCGTACAATTTTTGCTATCCGCCACAAACAAATCAATCCTACCGCCAGCCGAACACAGACGTAAATGCGGTCCCAACCTTCTTCTTCTTCAAACAGTCAAACTCGACTCCCACTTACAGTTTTTATTTATACTGACTGTTGTTATTAAAAGAAACGGTTGCGATTAAAAGACACTTACGAACACCATGATTCCTTTAAGAGTTTGTCATTATCAACCTCCACGCTGCCCCCCCCAAGGCTGTAAACCTAGGGAAAACACTGAAATGGAAAAAAATGGGAAATTTCAGAGAAAGAATCAACATATTTTGCTGTTGTTTAAGCATCTACAGTACTATACACAGTGTAGGGTTTCTGCTGGTAACATTTCTGTGTGGCCACCCTCCATGCCAAAAACTGAGCCGGCACGCTAAGAAAAAAATATATATATGATTTTTCAAAAAGAGCCTCACAGGAGCCAATTTAAAAAAAAACAAAACGAGAAAAGAGCTGCAAAGGAGACACAAAAGAGCTGCATGTGGCGCAAGATCTGCATGTTTGCCACCCCTGACATACATACTTGTATGCTTATAATATTCGCTCAGAAAATAAATGAAGGACTGTCATTCCGCAAGCACGCACATGAACAACATACTCCCGGCATCGGGTGTGGTCAGAGTGTCAGTCGGCAACAGTGTATAGCGTTGCTATCCAAGAGATGTGTACTCGCTCCCTTGATGTCAGAGTAAAGCATGAGTATACTTTCAACGGAGCAAAAAGCAGAAGAGGTATGTAAGCAGTCGAGGTAGTGAATGGCAAGTGATACCGAAGCTTGGGACCTTGTCTCTACTCTTGCTGAAGTGGAGTGATTTGAAACATTCTGTCAGAGCTCAGTCTTTTTCACCTCAGTTTAAAGTTTAAAGGAGTTTGGGGAAGGGCTGCTGTTTTCCTCAGCACCAGTGGGCAGAACTCTTGTGTCCCCATGGTTTCACAAGGATCTGATTTATGTTGAGCAAAAAAATAAATGCATAGTCTTTGTGCCAATCCTGTAAATTCACAATCAAAACTGAAAATGCAAATGACAGTAAAAGCTACTTAGTGTTTCATCATATTAGAATTAAAATGACTGATAAAATTAGATCATGACCTAATTTTTAAAACTCTCTCAATCAAGATGATGGGCAAAGAGAAATTCCTGATGGTAATTAACCAAAGAGCCAGGAAGACAAGGAAATATGAGGCTTAGCTTGCTTTTGGGTTCATTGTGGATGTGGAGGGGCAGAGAAGACCTGTGTGGGGGTTTGATTATCACCTGCTCCCCCAAAGTGGGGAATAAAAGAAAACAAGTTTAAGAAACACTGGTATAAAGGAACAAAAACATCAGCAGATTAAAATGACCACACAGTCTTTTCTGAACTTTTATTGCTGGTATATGTCAGTGCCTCAGTTGCGCTCTGGAGATGATGTTGTGATTTCAGTTGGCCACCAGATATCACTGTTCTTAGTTATACTGAAGCCTCAGAGCTTTGAATCTTTTTCAGCACAATTAGAAGGAAAGCCTCAGAGCTTCACTGAGACTTTACCTGCCCATCACTAAGTGGAGGCATTTATCTTGGTTTCAACCCACTAACAGGGACAATAATGAGTCACTTTGCTAACAGGTGTGGTTAGTCTTGATATGCTTGCTAACTGAGGCAGAGGCGGAATTGTTGATGATTTACTTCACCAACCACTACAATATTAACTCATTTATGTTCAATATTATGTACCTGGAGAGTTATAATGACCGAAATTCACGAAGTGATGTAAATCCATTAACATCCTCCACACTTCAGACAAACTGAACCTGCCAACATTTGGAATTTGAAATATTGGAGGTTTTTCCTGTTGTCTGTCTAGTGAGGAGAGTTCTAAAAAAACTGTAAATACATAGAAATATTACAACAGAAATAACTGCGTCGTTGGTTGTTTTAGTTAATTCTATTTCATTAAAAATAATTTTATGAATACTTTTATTTCTTTGAAATCAGAGTTGAAATTATTGCTCTATTCTGGCTCTGCAAAATTATGATCAAACGTTTCAATTATCCATCCATCCATTCAATTACATGAGAAAAAAGTCAAAAATTTTACGAGTAATTAAAAACTTGTAAGTACTTACCGGTAAGTATAACAGTAATTTCATTATAAAAATAGACCAAAAAATAGCCATAAAATAATCCACAAATTAATGATAATGAAGTTTCAAATGTACAAGAAGTCATAATTTTACAAGAGGAAATTACAAATTTATGAGGAAAAAAGTTGCAAATTTAGGTGATTTACAGAGAAGTAGGAAACTACAAGAAAATGGTTAAAAAAAAATTTAGGAGAAAAACCTCAATCCTTCAAGACGGCTGTTTAAACCACCAAGCCCATATGGTGTTTCTCAAACAACAAACCCTGGATCAACCCTGAGATAAAGTCACTACTGAAGGAGAAGAAAAGGATCTTCAGGTCGGGATACAAGGAGGAGCTGAAATCTGTACAGAGGGAGCTAAGGAGGAAGATCAGAGAGGGGAAGGACAGCTACAGGAAGATGATGGAAGACAAGCTGTAACAGAGTGACATCAGCGGGGTCTGGAGAAGCCTTAAAACCATCTCTGGGCACCAGAATGCCTCCTCCCAGGCCACAGGGGGCAGGGAGTGGGTGAACAACCTGAACCTGTTTTTTAACAGGTTTGACCAACTGCCCTCTTCTCTGCCTTCCCACCAACCACCACTGCCTCCACCTTCATCTAGTCCCGTTGTCCACGGCCTCCCTCCAACACCCCCCACTCCCAGCGCACAGCTCCCCTGCCCCAACCTGACCCTCACTAAGACCCAGGTGAGAGCAGAGCTGGGGAAGATCAAGGCGAGGAAGGCGTCGGGTCTGGACGGCATCGGCTCGAAGTTCCTCAAGTCCTGCGCAGACCAGCTGTGTGGGATCGTGGAGCACACCTTCAACCTGAGCCTGAAACTGGAGGGAGTACCACAGCTGTGGAAAACATCCTGTGTGGTCCCCGTACCAAAGACCCCTCACCCCAAGGATCTGAACAGCTACAGACTAGTGGCCCTCACATCACACCTGATCAAGACCCTGGAGAGGCTGCTCCTTGCCCACCTCTGCCCCCTGGTGGGACCAGTGATGGATCCACTCCAGTTCGCCTACCAGCATGGCATTGAGGTGGAGGATGTAGTGATCTTCCTCCTACACTGTTCTCTGTCCCACCTGGAGAAGCCTGGGAGCACTGTGAGGATCATGTTCTTTAATTTCTCCAGTGCTTTCAACACCATCCAACCGGTGATCCTGAAGGACAAGCTACTGTGCGCAGGGGTGGACCAACACCTGTCATCGTGGATCCTGGACTACCTCACAAACCGACCACAATTTGTGAGAACGCAGGACTGTGTGTCTGACACCTCCATCTGCAGCACGGGGCCCCTCCAGGGAACAGTTCTGGCTCCCTTCCTGTTCACCCTCTATACTGCGGACTTTTCACACATCACACCACACTGCCACCTACAGAAGTTCTCTGATGACTCTGTGATCGTCGGCCTCATCTCTGATGTAGATGATGAGGAGTACATAGGACTTATCCAGGACTTTGTGGACTGGTGCTGAACAATAAACTGGACTGGTCACACAACACCAACACGTTCTATAAGAAGGGGCAGCACAGGCTGTTCCTCCTGAGGAGGCTCAAGTCTTTTGGAGTGCAAGGGGCACTCCTGAAGACCTTCTACGATTCAGTGGTTTTATCAGCCATCACATTTGGAGTGGTCTGCTGGGGCAGCGGCATCATGGCACCTGACAAGAAGAGACTGAACAGACCGATCAAAAAAGCTAGCTCTGTTCTGGGGCGGCACCTCGACCCAGTAGAGGGAATAGGAGAGAGGAGGATGGTGGCTAAGCTGTCATCTCTGCTGGAGTCCGAGTCTCACCCTATGCAGGACACGCTGAACGCACTGAGGAGCTCATCTAGCAATAGGCTGTACCATCCTAGGTGCACAATGGAGAAGTTCCGCAGGTCCTTCCTATCTACGGCTGTCAGACTTTATAACCTAACCAAGGCTGCTCGTAGCGGTTATATTGAATGTACAAAACGTAACAATCTTGCACAATAAATGGTCCCCTCCATTATACAACTAGGACAATATCAGTCATTACTGAGGGTGACAACACGGCTGATTCAAATACGAAATATACTATCTGGGTACATACAGTATATCTGTGTACATATCTGTATTCATTTGTTCTTATTATCTTATTAATTATTGCTCTGAGTGCTGCTGTAATCGTGGAATTCCCCCATTGTGGGACTAATAAAGGCTTGTCTTGTCTTATCTTATCTTGTCTTGTCTTGTCTTGTTTTAAAAAAAACCCCAGCAACTCTGACCATATAATTTTAGTATGCATAAGTAAGTTAGTAGTGTAGTATTATGAATGTTTTTTCCTTTGAACGTCATATGTTTTCTCATGTTTAGATATTTGTCACGTACACCCCCCCAAAACAAACAAACAAACAAAAAACATTCCCACCACTCAAAAGTTTTTAAGCCAGAGGAAACAGCACAGGAAGATTTGTTCTATAAATAAGCATATTTTATTTAAAGGGTCTCTCTGTAACTTTGGGAAACTTGTTTTAATAACAGTTGTGCCTTACTGGTGAACTGCTCTCCATATTCTTGTCTTGAGTATGGACAGCAGTTGATGACCATGCTTAAAGCATAGGTTTTTTATGGATGCATATGTATATGCATTTAACATCCACATTTATTTATGGAATATTTTTCAGGACTAATTAGTCATTGTAACTCAGCTGAATGAACACTTTGACCCAAACTTTTTATCACTGTGTTGTAAAATTAGGACAATTTGCAACTGCTGAGTAAAATTTTATTTTTATGACGCACTTGTGGTCAAATCTGACTCTGAAAATGAAAGAGGTTGTTGGGCATTCTCGCGATTTAAATTGGTCTACAAATGATACCACGTGATAAATGCTGTTTCACACTGCTGCAATGTGAATATCGAGTGTATTTCCCCCACATGCCAACTATTCACACCAATCCAGTACAAAATTTCTGCAGTTTATTTTCAATTCTCTTATGTATTTACTAATACTTATATTTTCAGCTGACAGTGGAGCAGTTTGGGTATGCTCACCCCAAGTTCATTTGTGTTTTGTTAGTGATGGCCATGACAGTTATATAGTACTTTAAGTTCCCTGTGAACATCAGATGTGATGTTTATGCTACCTGTTGTGGCATCTTCGTGAGGCGTTCTTATATGGCGTTCCACAGGCAAAAGCCTCTTTTACCGTTTGACTCTGATGTTTAATTTTAACAGCTGATGATTCTTACCCTGGATTTACACTGACTCCAGATCTGGTCCATTACACCTGTGATCCAGACTCCGCGGTATATAGTTCCCCTTCTCATGAATGTTCTACTTCCCGCCTGGTCCGGACCATTGCGGAACGAATCTGGTACATTGGATTCGGATTGCTAATGAAACGCAAGGAGTCTATTTTTGACGGATGCCAGATGCAATCCGCAAGGAAATGCCGCATTATTGTGCGGTATTTAATAGCTGTTTGCTCATGAGAAATGATTGAAGGCTCATCCGTTGTTTTTTTGAGGTTTACTTGTCCACCACTGCGTCAGAGAGGGTGAAACCCTTGACACAGCATACAAACACTTCATAGAATTAAGATTAACGGGATACTTGCGTATTAGTGAAGCACAAAAATCCAGGTGGAGAGCCGCTACATCACACTTCTTGTTGTTATCACATAATGGCAATCAATTCTCCTCAGTATCGTTTGGGTCTTTCTCGAGATCTCATGTTATTTTATATAATTCTGGTGCAAACTTGTACTTTGAACCTTGCTGTGACACAAACGGAGTGGATGGGAATGGCCACAAGACTCTGTCTGCACTGCATCTGCAACAGACTTCATCCAGAGTTAGTGTAAATACAGGGCTAGTCTTTCACATGGCTTTTGCAGAAGTAGCCATGTTGGTTCATGCCGGTATACGTACCCTCTGGTCTGTGCATGCACAGACTGCAAACCATCACCAAAATGATGTAAAGGTACTGCTGTAAACGGTGTATTTTGTGACACCTCTTAATAAACAATAGAATTTTATATTAAACGGCAGACATTTTTATCTTGTCATTCAGTATTGTCATATCGCTCAGCCCTGCTTAATGTGGTGCTTTTCATATAAAATTAGTTTTTTTTTCTCATTTTGACCATGAAGTGACATCACCTGAAACCAAGGACTTCACAGGTATATTTCTACAGCAGACGCCTGCCGGGATTAAGGTCTTTTAGAGATTTTTACGCTAGCACACATGTTCTGCAGCAGCATGCATATGCTAATAAGAGCCAGCTGAGTCTTTTCAGAAGAATTTCCATGTGATTGTTTTTTTTTTTTTTTTTAAGAAAATCCGTGTTTGTGTGAAATGGCCCTAACACATTGATCATATTCTGTGCTCATGAAAAAAATGAGCCATATGATAATGCATTAATTTATCCATTTGTCACAAGAACATTGAAAGGAGGGGGATGATTTTTATAGTGTGTTTAAAATGTATTTTGATGCTTTGACAGTGCTGTTTCCTTTAAACTGTCATGCCAATAAGGCGTCTCTGAACTGAATGGTAGAGACCATGGCTGCTGTTGCTGCTCTTTGCTTCAGTACTTTTCCATAAATCAACTATTATAAATTTGTGTCACGTTTAATCCTTTTAATAATTTAATAATTGTAGAAATGTTATATAAGCTAAACAAAATAAATTTAAGTGGTGTATATAAAAATGTACGTAACTCTGAAATTCTAAAGATATGCGTTAATAATCTAAAATACTTCAAAATAGTAATTAGGTAGGTAACATTAACTGAATATTGTCTGTTAATGGTAGATTTTTTAGCAGTGACAAAAAATCTGAAGGCTGTTTGTCATTTTGACAGATTACCCCGTAGGTGATTTATTGTAACTTTCACTTGTCATCCCTACCTGTCCACTCTGTATTACATATTGCAACAGTGTCCCACAGCCTCTGTTCATCAGTTCAGTTAATAAATAGACAGTCTATATAGTCATAGTGTAGACTCTACACTATGTATCCTGTAGGTTCTTAATTAAAACTCAACATGTGAACAAACGTCTGAACGTTAAAATGACAGGTAATAGTAGATCATGATGGAATTTTTTTCAACTCTCTGTCCATCCATCCTCTACCGCTTTTCCGGAGGTCCAGGTCGCAGAGACAGCAGTTCAAGCAGAGAAGCCCAGATGTCCCTCTCCAAAGCCACCTGCTCCAGCGCTTCAGAGAGGATACCAAGGCGTTCCCAGGCCAGCTGGGAGACAAAGTCTCTCCAGCGAGTCCTGGGTCTGCCCCGGGGTCTCCTCCTAGTGGGACATACCCGAAACACCTCAAGTGGGAGGTGTCCAGGAAGCATCCTGATCAGATGCCCAAACCACCTCAACTGGCTCCTTTCAATGGTTATTTGTCAAAATGAGAAATAATGATAAAGTCTACTGCAAACTCTGGTCCATACATACCGATTTTTAAAAAAAAATTTTTTTTAAGGTAAACCTTTTTTGGGCCTACACAATAATAGATGCACCTGACAGTTTACTCAACAGCTATGTATCAGATCAGTCTATTATGGATACAGCAGTATTGGCGACATAAAACAACACATTTGTTTGCTATAGCACTTCTCTGTGTGATCTCACATGCCTTGCTTTATTCCTGTGGTGATGACTTTAAAGCAGAGACCAGACTGAGTCTATATGTATGTCTCCTCTCTTTGAGCCGGAGGATTTACTTTTGGATGTCAACCTCTTGGTGCCTTGGAGACGGGGTCATGACCACCCAACTGCATCCCCGCTGCAGCTTTTACTACGCAAAGCTGCTGGTCATCTTGGTATAAGGGGGCCTTATTTACCTCCTGATGGCATGTTTTTTATGAGGTTTACATGGAGGGGTCACCACCCCCGCTCGTGGAGTCACAGCCCCCTGCCATGTTGGCCCTTGTGCCTGTTTGCTGGAGCGTTAATCCACCAGCGCTTGCTCCCCGCTGAGCAACAAGACATTATTAGTGACTTGGCTGCTTGTGAGGGTGTGTGTGTGGCGGGAGGGGTTCAATCATCAGCACAGTAATTGGTTCATCCACCGCTCCTATCACTCACCCCATAAGGTCTTTGATTGGCAAGTTTTGCCAAGGAGGAGAGAGGAGGAGACAGAACAAGGGATTATGGGATGAGAAACGGCCCTGGAGAGAAAGTCAGCTTGAGTTCGGCAACTTCACAGCTGAAAGAAAGTCCTGCTGAATTTTTCATGAAAATAGAAAACTTCTTTTTTTTATAGCCCGCAGCTCTGTGTCAACTGTGTCGACTTCTTCTCTCCCAAGTGACGCTTGGTGCTTTGTAGATGTTCTCCTGATCTTATATGGGGTGTGCACTGCATTATGTAAGAAGAGAGGAAGCAGAAATTAGCACCGAAATACATAAAATATTCTCAGTCACTGTGGTTTATCTTTTTTTTATCTTTACAAGCCAAAGAAAAGGATGAGACTGGAGAATTTAGATTTGATTGTAGATAAATCCAAGTATAAAATCTGTAATATAAAAATCTGATGAGACAAATAAATTGAATTTTCACTGTAGTTATTGCGCAAGAAAAGACTTGAGTGAAATATTGATTGATTCAGTTGAAGCTTGTCTTTGTGAAACTTCAATCTAGGATATGTGGTCCACCATGGAGATCATGTTTTCATGTTCGTCTGTCTGTCTGTTGGCATGATTGTCCAAAAGACTACAGGACGGATTTTGATAAAACTTTCACCAGACGTGGCCTTCGGGTTACAAATAAACTCGTTAGATTTTGGAGGTGATCCAAGTCAGGATGCGGATTCTGGATCACACTTTCACTTTGTTTGTTTGTCATTTTTGGTTAACATTGCGAAAAAATAAGACCTTAGTGGAGGTATGCACTTTCTCAGTACCTCTAGTTGAATTGGAGTCCATATTGCAAACAAACCGTTTCCTCATCTCTGAACTGTTGTGGTCAAAATATCAGATTGTTTTCCACTACCTGATATGACTCAATAATGATTTTAATCTGTGGAAAATGTAACAAGTAATATTAACACTTTTATCAATATTAAGCTTTATCAGAAATGAATATTTGATTTGTACATTCTTTTCACACTTAGTACATGGCACCAGAATGAAAATCTGGAACTTTTTCTTGAAAATTTGCAAATGTTTCTTTTAAAATACATTTGCAACTTTTCTTGAAAATTTGAGTTTTTTTCTTGTAAATTTAAAGATTTTTTTCCTTAATTTTGCAGCTTTTCATGTAAATTTTATGACTTGATTCCTTATAAGTGTGTTACATTTCTTTTTTCACATTTGCAAATTCATTCATATACAGTAGATGTGTGACCTTTTTGGTAAATTATCATCAAGTTACTACACTTTGTGACATTTTTGACCTAAATTTGCAGGGGTTTTTTGTGAAGTTTATAAAGGTAAATTTTTAAATCACTTTTATTAAAAATCAAGCAGTTTGGGAGAAGATTTGAAAACCGAGTAACATTGTAACAAACAAATATCTGGATAATCAATTTTTGGTATAACCCTAAAATGCTGTATGTGTCCACAAAGATCAACAACCGCTGCATTGTGTATCATGTGTATTATTAACACACTGTCCCTTATTGCATTTTAGATACTGCAGTTATAGTCCATATTTTGATACCACAAACAACCCTGTTCTAAAGATAATAAATGACCAAACTGCCTTAGGATTGGATTTTTTTTCAGGTAATTAAAAAACCCCTCAATGTTCTTAACAGTTATGTGGCCTAAGTAAGCCTTAAGCTTCTGTAGCTACCGTATTGGTCACCATTATCAGTATGCTGTATAAATCTACCAAAATATTAGTGGAACTGGTGGTAAAGGGATAAAAAAAGAATAACATGTCTTTAATCACAGGCTTCATGACAGTCGGAGCACTCGGTATCTACACCCCAGCTTTAAATCTGCCAGCCAGCTCCAAACAGGACAAGAAGAATATCTGTGTCTTCCTACAGAGACATTTGCTTTTGTTTCAGAGGCTCTAGAACTCCTTTACAACAGATAAGATCGCTGCATTCCTGGTGAGCCCAAGGGCCAGCCCCGCGACTGACCCCATCTGACAATGTCCAGTCACGAGAGGCTCCGCCGCACATTCGCAACACAACTGAGGCCCATCTGCAGCTCCTCTCATCTCCCTCCCCAATCTCCCTCTGCCAAACACTCACGCACACTGAAGAGTGTGCAGATAAGGAGCAGAAGGCAGGGTGTTCTCTGACTGTACTCCACACATGGCCGCTGATAATGGCATTTTTGGAGATACTTTGAGAAATGATGAACACTTGTGTGGATTATTTTTGTGTGAATACAACTTGCATCTAAAATTATTATCTGTGTGTTGTCTTGCATTTGTTTTTTTGGGGTGTTCCAACGTGTAAGAAGATTTATCTTAGTTGGATGTGCAGATTATCTGATGCAGTTGGATTAAAACAGACATGAAGCCCATTTTTAGTGAGACATTTGTGTCGCAGCACTTGAGTCAATTCAGGAATGTGTTTTGTGGTGTCGGCTACACCAACCGGCTGGGCTTGGAATACCAAATGGGAAGATATTTGAATTAATTATCTCCTGCTTATACTGACAGTAAATGCTTTAAATCCGCTGCATGACATGACACCGAGTGGACAGGTCAGGATAAATCTAGTCTCCCATGGCAGCAAGCATCACATGGTCTGAATATGATGAGCCCTGATGACAGGCTTTCATCAGCAAGGCTTCAACCATCTAACACGTGCCAGCTTTTAATTGTATTTACTGAAATAACAGTCCAAAAAAGTCACATGAAATTTTGTTGTTTCTGGTGGCGCCTTGCATGGCAGCGGCCCCTCCGATTCTAGATGTGATTGACATTGTAGATAGGAGAAACAATTTTGTTTTGCTGTACATGATTGACTGTATGGATTGAATGACAATAAAGTTGGCTTTGTTGGGCTTCATATTTTTCCTAAAACTTCTGTGAATTTTATTGTCATCTCTTTAGAAACATTCCAACATTTTATTTCTTTCTATGTCAAAAGACACATGACATCACATCACATGTCATAAAGTTCATGGATTTAGTTAAATTTAAGACAGCACAAGTAATGTACAGGGCAATTAATAATCAACTCCCAACTTATATACAAAAAATATTCAAAAAAAAGAGAGTGATTATAATTTGAGAGGAGACTTAAACTTTACAAAACCTAAGGTACAAACAAGTAAGAAAAGTCTGTGTATATCTGTCTGTGGGGTGGATTTGTGTCTGGAGCTGGAATTGAAACTATGTACAAACAGAAATCAATTCAAAAATAGGTATAAACATTATTTGCTTAAAGAATATATGTTAGAAGGGTAGTATATACTGTATATGTACGATTTACTATGCTCACTCTGGGACACTATGGAATGGTAGGTGGGACAGTGCTGTGTATATCTGTGTTGTTTGGGGCTGGGTTTTGATGTATGGACTGTATGTATGTTGGGATGGATGGATATCGATGTTGATGTGTACAAAATATAGTTAATTGTTTACTTGGGGTCTTAAATGAGGTAATTTGTATATATTTCACATGGGTTGTATTTATGGAAAAGAGGAGTTGGAGTTAATAAGTGTTCACTTCTTCCTTCTCCCTTTCGAGCACTGTATACTGTCACTTTATCGCACTTGTCATTTGTTTTGTTTTTTTTACTTTTTTGTTCGAAATAAAGTGTCCGTCTGTCCGTCCGTCCGTCCGTCCGTCCGTCCAATGAGGACATGCTGCCAATATCCTCAAACTTTATGGAAACTTGTCCCTATCAATCCATGATTATTTGTCAAAACAACATTAAAGCTTTATTTGGTAACTTCAGAGTCAATGAGGGTTATGAAAATGCGGGATTGAACATTAGCGTTTACAGATGTACTGCAGCTTAGTTGTACATTTCAGAGGTGAAATAGTAGGGATGGAATCATGAGGGATCTTACCTTGGGTCATGATACTGTGATTCCTTCAGTATTGCAATACCATATACCCCGCCCCCTCCATTTGACATCAGATTGGGTCCCCAAAGTACAACTGTTAGTATCTGTTTCAGATAAGTTTTCAGTCTTTTCAACTCACCGCAGCCACTTTAGTATCAGTGGCTGCAGGCTCTCAGACTTCCACAGAATGATGTGCCGTTGTGGTGTTTTGGGACCACTGTGGCAGCGGGACAGGGTCACATGCCTGGGCTTCAGCATCTTCCAAGGGCCTTCGCTTTCTGTTAGGACACAGAGATCTGCAGTCGATGAGGGGGCATGGACTGTGCTGTCTTCTTGGGTCGCTCTGAGTTTGGAGGCGGCTTTGTTGCACAGGGGGTGTCTGGAGTTGGTTGATTTTTACCGGGCACTATTTTGGCTCGACTGTCGCTGGGGTCAGAGTCGGTAGATGAGTAAAGTTTCAAAAAACTTGTACATTGTTTTTAATTAAAACCATTTGAGGCCTTTATGATCTTAAAGATTCCATATTGTTCAAATGGTTCAAAATGGTTGTACCAAATGTGTGTACCAATAAAATATTGAAACGCCCACTTCTCAAAGAAATGCACACTCCCTTTGTTTAGTTAAAGGCAAGGCTGTCATAGAAGCCAGCAGATGACACCTTTCCTGTGTTTATCATATCACAACCAATCTCCATGTGCAGTTCTCTGAATTGGCTAAACAAACACACCCTGCTTGCTTCAGTACTTGTGATTGGCCCAATCAGTAATCCCTTCCCCAACCACATTAGGGGCTCATTAATGTTAATGAGCAGGTTGAGAACATTGGGAGCATCTTGGCTCAGGCATACATAAACGGAGCAGTTTTGGAGGGAAATATGATACATGCAAGCCAGTTATGACAAAACTGAAATGTCGCAGTTTACAAGCATCTATTGAACCGATGGTTCCGTACCAAACAGTTTGGTTTTATGCTGAGAACTGCAGCACCCGTACTGTTTATATATCTGGAGAAGAGCTACATGTAGAGCCACAGGTTGCAGACCTCTGCTCAAGAATGTTAAAGAGAACATATAAACAGCCATTTTTGGTTCTGCACTTTAAGGTTTTGCGTCTACTGGAATAACCTTAAAGTTTTTTTGGACCCATTTTAGTTTCTCTACCATCTCAAATTTTAAAGCCCATTCCTTTGGTTGGCTGTCTCTCACAAATATTAATATTTAAGTGTCACTATAGATGTCTTGAATGATTCAATAGAATACAGAAATGATTATTTAGAGCAGTCTGAAACCTGAGCTTTTGACATTATAATTTGAATATAAATGGATCCACTGCAGGATGAAATATTTCACCATATTTTTGACGGCAGAAAGGCTCTCAGTAGCTGACATCATGTATCTTTAGACATCTGTGTTCCCTTGATGATGATTTTTTTTATGGCAAGTCCCCCATTCCCACACCACTCACTGATATTGTTGTAGATTCAAGTTAGGAGAAGTGAAGCCACCCTTTCATGAGTCTTTGTGTGTCATATCTTGGGAACAGTAACAACAAAACCCCTTCAGCTACGAGTCCAGTTGGCCGTAGCAACGACTTCAGGTTAACAGAGGATAGAAATCAAGTTACTTAGTCCCATTGTAAACCCCAGATTAACATGGTCTTATTCAGCATGAATTGGCTCACACAAGCTGGGGCGGCGGAGCTAAGAGTGACTTAGCGAGGCTTACGCTAGCTCGTTCAGTGTCTGGGATGGGATGGAGAGTCTCCTGTGGGAAGAGGGAGAACAGCAGAACAATGTTTAAGCCGGCAATTTCAGGAAGCCACAGGATCAGAGAAATTAAGAGTCTCAATTCCTTCATTTATACAATCTGAAGAACAAGTGATACCTCCCTTGTGAAGTGCTGAAATTAAACAAGAATACCCAGTATGAGGATTAAAGGCACTTTTGTTTATATGAAACTTGAAGAAATTACTTGAAGCACATTACTATGGGACCAAAAAAAAGGGATATCATACAGCATGTGGATGACCTCTCCCTAACCCTTATTTGCAAATAATGCTTTAATTCTGGATGCTTTACGACAAATATTTTACTGATACTTCCTGGCAAGTATTTGGAAGGGACTGGAAATAATAAAAAAAAAGTTACCTCTTGATTTGCAGGATTTTGTGACATGTTTGAGAAATTGTCTTTCATCCAGTGCCCCAATCTAATCCAAAAATCAATTAAAGCTTGGCATTTTTTTTTTTTTTTTGGTGTTGCAGAAGCAGTGATGCATTAAAAAGAAGCAATAACAACTTTTACTGTCGCCTCATAACTTTGACATTTTGAAAGTTCCATTATTTGATTTAATATACAATACTCTGAAGACTTACAGGACTGTTATCTGGATTTTTCTGCCATTTTTACTCAGTTTGTTCTGTGTTTCTTGGGGTTGTAGCCAGATGTTTGGTATTCAGCTTCCCTCAAACTGCTTGATTTCATTAAAAGGCCATTTATGTATAAAGGAAAAATAATATTTTCAAGAAAAACTGCAAAATTATGGAAAAATTTTGACATTTATAAGGGTGAAATTGTATATAATTTAAAAAAAATTGACAGAAGTTGCATATGTACATGAAAAATGTCCACATTTAAAAATACTGGTGCTGTAACTGAGTGAAAAAGAACTGCATGCACTATTTGGATTTTGAGTCTGGATTATCTATGAATGTTAAAAGCCCCAAAACTCAGTATCAGTGCCTCCGCTGTCTAATTGAGATGAGAGCAAAGCTGGATGTTACTCCTCAGGATTAATCTCAATAATAAGTGAGAATCAGCATGTTTAGAGTATATTCTTTATGGTACAGGTGTCACACTTTTTTGCATCGCCTTAAGATTGGCCATAGCAGGTTATGGTCGTTTAGGTGTTTTCACTGACAGTTGTAAATTGTTAGAATATTTGAATTTTGATAATAGAGAGCTGTGTAAAACTATGGCTGAACAATAAAGGGGAGACAAGCTAATCACACTTGTAAATACTCGTATACTGTGCATTGAATGCCATTTTGTATTTTTAGGATATTAGATAAATGAGATGTTCTTTGACACTTGAGGCCACTTTTAAATCCACCAAATACCCAATTAGACTCATAATTTCTAAAGTACAAATTACAAACTGTCACATGTTCCGCTGCATGTAGATTAAAGTGTCTAAATGGTTTTCTACAACAAGTCGTTTTTTTCATTCAGTTGCAACACTTTGTTTACAGCAGTGTAGAAGCTGCATTGCATAAATGTGAATTGGTTCTCAGAACATTTTACCTGGTAAAATAAAGGTCACATAAATAAATAAAAATAAAAAAAAATTGTCACTCGCAATAACACAAACTCCCACGAATTTAACATCAGCTGCATGCATAGTTACAGCGCTCATCAGCAGCAGTGACACTTCAGCCTGTGTGTAATATCTGGGTACATAAACTGATGCAAAACAGCAGACTGATGTATGTGATGTAGGGGGAAAAAGAAATTGAAAAAAGAAGATAAAGTAAAAAAAAAAAAAAAAATCAAGGTGTTATTAAATTTTCAGTCTGTCCAATATAGTTTTCCATGTCTTAGTTTTAAGTTTCATGGATTTTTTTGTAAGAAAATGTTGCACTTTTTGTGGAAGCAAGTCAGTCTCTAGTGGTCTAACAGACACATAACAGCTGAGTGTTGGTCTTATTGTTGGTCAGACAGTCACAGATTGTATTGTCACAGATTTTAAGATGGTTAACACATTTATAACTTCATTGGGTTCTCCTTAAATTCTTTAAAATTGAAATTATCTTAGAAATGTACTGTGTTGTGCAAAAATTTGACAAATGACATAATTTGGTGATTTGTTTAACTGACGTGTAGGGTGTCCAGACTGTTGCACATGCTGCAGTTGTTTTTATTTATTTATTATTTATTTGTGTAATAATAAGTAACTATGCATTAATGTTTGCTGGTAATGTAATTTTTTTTTTGTTGGAATGTTTACATCTTTATAATTAAATATATTGCCTATCAAGGGGTGGCCACATTTTTGCATATCACTGGAAGCTCTTTATTCTTCTGTTTACCACAGTCATTTTAGAAAGTCTTAAATGGCAGTTAGTTGTTGAAATAATAGTTTTTTGACATCTTTACTCCTGACACTGACCTGGTGGGATTTCTTTGTGTCGTTGTCGCCATCTGCTGGTCACATATGATTGCTGAAAAACACTGGCTGCACGGCACAAATGCTGTCAAAGACACAAACATGATGAACCCCCCTAATTTACCTCTGAAGAGAGGTCGTGGCCTTTGGAGTGGTTTGGGACATAGATGTGGATGACAGAGCCTGCAGGTGCTCAAATCATTTCTCTAAATCCCAAATCTGGTCCAAGCCTTGGTTTCCATCCAAGCTCAAGTCCCCGCAGCCAAGAGCTGCTTTTTTTCACCACTCCTCCACGCTTAGTGGCAAGCAGCCATTTTGTGCGTGGAGATTTGCTTGTTTGCAGCCTGCGTCTGCTTCCATCGACTTCAAAGTTCTTGCAGAAACGGGCGAGGCCACCAGTGAAGCCTGTGAACATTACTTCACAACAGCTTGTTGAAGGATGGGATTTCTACCTCTGACTCAGCGAGACACAGTCCGGCGCCACTTTCAAAGCCTGTCAGAGTGCAGGGCCCCGAGGCAAAGCTTATTGTCCACAAATTGATCCAGCCCCCTTTGGTTTTGTTTATTTAAATGAGACTCTTAGACCCTCGGGTGTTTGTCGAGGAAAAGTCAAAAATACCAAATATCTTTTTTTTCATCTTCTTCCTCTTTCATTTTTCCTTTCTTCTTTTCTCTCCTAGCCCTTCAGATTGGCGAGCCAGAAATCCTTGGTAAACATCCAGGCCCGGCAGCTTTGTAGCACTGAGCCCGTCTCCCACTCAAACATCCCCCCTTAGCATTGGGATCACAGGTTTCCAGAACACTTTCAGCACCCTACAACTCATCCTCAAGAACCAGAATAGTCATTATTTTGTGAAATGGCATCCCATGACATATCTGGCTCCATCATAACACTAAAAATGTACCTGCATAGGAGTGTTCCTTATTTTGAATATGTTCAAAATACCATAAACAGGGACAGCAGTGCAATAACTGATTGTTTTCTGTTTGTTTGACTATTATTTGCTAACATAACAGCCCGAGGAACAGGTGCTGTGGGTGTACAGTTTAAAACTTAGTTTAGATGTATTCCACAATGTGGCTGTCATATGAGCCAGTAGAAAAAAATAAATGTGTACCCATGAGGTCAGTGACGTAATCCCAGATTGGTGAAGACATGCTTTATGGCCTAATATTTATAACACTCAGGCCTCTTTTGTCATCATATTATTGCCATGATGAATGGCAACTGACAAAGGCTGCTGTTTGTGGTTTAAGCAAAAAAGCTGTATCTGTTTAAAGTTCATTTCAAGTCCTTGTTGTAGTATTATAAAGTTGGGAATGGTTTATTTCTGGGGAAAAACAAAAAAACATCAAACCATCCACTTTAGTGCCACCATTTTTAATTCACCAGTAAAGTAGACTTTAGAAGTTCTGCTTTTACATAAACCAAAGAACTTAGCAAAATTGCATGCATTAAAATATGTAATTTACTAGCATTGATGCTTGCTGAATATGGCATGTAGTGTTTAAGGTTGGTGGTACTACAATAGCAAGTTTTGTCCTCATACATACAGACATACACCAGTGACAATGCATCTGGCATGCATTAAGCATTCTGATACGGAAAGAGCAATAGCAAGGTTATCATATAGAAACTTGCTGCACCAATGAACATTTTAGACATCTACTGTATTGAGATGTTAAGTGGCTAATTTGTACTCACTCACTTCAGTCATTCCCAACTTTATCAGTTACTCTGCAGAACGGTCCATGGAATCCCATGAAATTCTTTTTGTATTGTTGGATTAGTAATTTTATAATATTGTGTTCTGAGTTTTGGACACCAACATTATGGAAAGGTCGAGTAAAAAAAACTTAAGCTGGGAAATGTGGCATTTATAAATTATAGCACAACCCATCATAATAACAGTAGGTCAAAACAAAGGGAAAATTGAGTATAATGGCAATAAAATGCTATCAGTATGTAATTACATGCATGGCAGCCACCAGATGAAGCCTTGACGCTTTGAATCTTTTTTGGCACAATTAGAAGGAAAGCCTCAGAGGTTCATTGAGGCTTCACCTGCCCATCACTACTGAAGAGCTGTAGCATTTATTGTTGTTTAAAAGCAGCCTACCATGTACATTTACTGCTGTTTACAGCCTGTTAATGCTTACTTTACTCATGCTCCGATCAACACGGACGCCAGTGCACACTGCTCCCTCGCTTGCTCTCTTGCTTGACCACTCGCACGGAGCGTCACCTAGGTTTCGATTAGAGCTCCCTCTGCTGGCAGACACTATAATTGCATTTAAGAATGCTGTTTCAAATACAATCAAAGGTGATATAAATAAATAATTGATTTATGGAAATGGACTGCCCATCCCTAGCCTATTTGCACAATATGCTCCTGTGAACACAGGGAGCATATTGCTCCACAGATGGGCTTAAGACAAAGTTTGCCACACATACCCACACCACAGAATGTCTTTATGTATGTATATATACTGTGTATATATACTGTATATATACTGTATATATATATATATATATATATATAAGAGCGAGACAGACAGACAGACAGACAGATGATCTGCCATATACAGTAGGCCTTATGTCAGTCCTGGTGCAAAGTTACGAGGGAGGGTTGAAAAGTTCGTAGGCTGACCGTGATACAGTGATCAAATTTGACCAAATGTGATATATTGTATCCATACTCTTGACAGTTCTCTCACTCTCAGCTCTGCTCTGCTTTCTTGTTCCTCGGCCACTGAAGCACAAATACTACTGGCTCAGCACCTATGAGCATAACTCCTTCTTGAGGTGCCTTCACACCAAACGCAAACAGGCGACACAAATGTATACAAAGTCATTGGAAAGAGGCGAGCACACGTGAAATCGCTCATTTGTGCTTTCATGTCCGAGGGATTGCGCTAGATTTGGGATTCTGCCATCACCAGAGTAAAAGTATCAACATTGGAGAGTAGACTAGTTTGTTTTCTCCCATAGATTGAGTCCCCATCGTGCTGTTTGCTCTCTACATGTCTGTTCTTTTCATCTTCTCTATCCCCTCACCCCCCAGCCAGTCCCAGCAGATGACTGCCCCTCCCTGAGCCTGGTTCTGCTGGAGGTTTCTTCCTGTAAAAAGGGAGTTTTTCCTCTCCACTGTCGCCAAGCACTTGTTCACAGGGGATTGCCTGATTGCTGGGGTCTTTCTGCAATTGTGGGGGTTTCCCCTACAGTTGAAAGTGCTGTGAGATGACTGTTGTTGTGAAATGGCGCTATTTAAATAAAGTTGAATTGAATTGACTTGAAGTAGTTTGAAAATGAGACTCACTCACCTGGAGACAGGAGGACCGGGAGCTCCTCCGCTGAATCGGGAATTCAGAGTTATTTACCTATGGTTTCCTGCCACGGACGTGCTAACAAGGCTAGCAAGCTAGCAACTTAAACACCCATCAAGTTTTCGAGGCAGGGACAACTTTTTCAGGTGAGCCCCCCGTTGGATAATGTGAACCTAAGCATGACGTTATTTTGGGGAGATCTACAGCAGGTTGAACACTGTTGCAGAAGTTATTAAGGCAACTTCGCCTGTCTGCATCTCACTCAGATGGTGAATTCATGTCTATTCGTGTGTTTACATTGAGTTTTAATGTAATCGTGCTGTGCGAAAAATTTGCCCGTTCACGTTTGGTGTGAAGGAACCTATAGTCAGCCTATAAACTTTTCAGCCCACCTCGTATAATATAAATAAATTTTAAAAAAATAATCATAGACAGAGGTGGGTAGTAGCTCCTAGTTCCAAGTAACTCTGCTTTTTACAAAATTGTACTTACAATACATACTTACAACTTATTGTGTGTTGTTTACTGCAACATATCCTTTACTCTTAAAGTGGATTTATGCTCCACATCTGCTCTGCTTATCTGCTCGAGTGCAAGGTTTGTGTGACGTAAATTTCATTATCGTCTTCAGTCCGCTAGGCCCCATGCCCCCCCCCCCCGCAGCTGAGCGTGTGATTTTGTGGTCGAGCTGCCTTTGCGCATTGACTACATGAGAAGTAAACACAGGAGTTTTTTTTTTTTTCTCTCTCCTTTGCGCAGTCACCATTGTTGTTGAGGCTAAAATGTGCGTGGCTCTTGCTTGTCTTCTCTTTTAAATAGCTGGTGAATAAACTGGCATGTCAGCGCATTTGTGCCACCTGTAGGGCTGGGGTGAAACTACAAATAATAGTTATACGCAAGCATCACACTTTGCCTAGTAGATGGAAAAAATAGAGCATATATACACACCAGTCTTGTCCAAAGCATAGGCGCATCATAGACACACAGAGGGGAGGTGGGACATAAATCCACTTTTACTTGATAATTTTAGACAAAAAATATATATATTGTAGTTTTAGTTATACTTTCTGAGTAACTTTTGATGTCACTGATTTGAAAGCTAAGGAATAGTTGCATCTTGGCCATTTTAGTAAATTTATCATCTGATTGGTGTTGATATTGTGCTTCTATTTGGGCTCCATTGCAAAGGGGGAAGCAAAAAATACAAATTTGCAATAGAAACATTGCTAATTTATCAGAAAAAGATGCTAAATTGGCTGAAAAGCATAACTGTTATTAAAAATGGCCCCAAATGTGTGAGGAAAAGTTGCAAACTTACGAGTAAAAAGTTGAAAATTCATTTGTGTTTGTGTGTGTGTGACTTGGTGTTCTCAGTCGATGAGAAAATATTTCAGATTCATGAGAAAAGGGTCACAAATTTAGGATAAAACCCTCACTACTTGGCAGTTGTCTGTCAGGAGTTTGTGAGGGCAGGAGAAAAAACAGACCCAATCACAGGCATGGTGAAAGGTGAGCTGTAAGTTTTCTTTAGTTAACCGGGTAGAATAAAACAAAGGCATGGCATGAGGGCCAGGGAAAAAAACTAAGAAAAAACCCCCCATTGAAATACAGAAACAAAACCAGCACGAGGGCTGAAGAACAGAACTAGGAAAATCAAGCAGAAACCAGATTCTCAGGCAGGGAACTGACATAGCAAGACATGACTGATAATGACTGATGATGAACACTGAGCTCCAAGACTGAGGAAACTAAACAGACAAGAGGTAATTGGGGAAAAAGGGAACAGCTGAGAACGATTACAGATGTGAGTAACAAGCAACAATGACAAACAGCCAGACAAGAGACCCTAAGCTAAAACTCAAGAATATTCAAAAGGCAAGGCAAGTTTATTTGTATAGCGCATTTCATGTACAAGACAATTCAGAGTGCTTTACATAAAAACATTAAAGCATTACAGCAAGTTGCACAAGGAATACATAAGAATTTAAAAGCAAACTAAAAATTAAAGTACAGAGACAAAAACAAGCTAAAATAGAATAAGACAGAAAAAGGGCAAGAAATAAAAGTTACAGTACATTGTAGAAACAATTGTTCTACTGAAAGACCACGGCAAATAGGAAAGTTTGTAACCTGGATTTAAAGCAGCTGAGAGTTTCAGCAGCTGTGATGCTTTCTGGGAGTTTATCTCTGCCAGGGAGGTCATATAACCGTGATGGTTTGTCTGTTTGTCCGTCCATCCATCTGTTAGCAGGATTACGCAAAAACTACTGGATGGATTTTGATGAAATTTCACTAGAGGTAGTCCTTGGGCCAAGGATGAACCCATTAAATTTTGGTGATGATCTGAGAGTGCATACCTCCAGCAAGGACCTTGTTTGTATTTGTGCAGCAGGATTACACAAAATCTACTGCATGGACTTGGTTGCCAAAGGTGGTCCTTGGGCTAGAGAGGAACCCATAACATTTTGGTGATGATCCCAGAACGCATGCCTCCACCAAGGTTCTTATCGTCTCAGTGTGTTAGCAAGAATCCTCCAAAACCAATCCATTACATTTTGGAGGTGATCCATGAAGGATGGAAGGAGCCTTGGCAGAGGTATGTGCTCTCTGAATCCTCTTCTAGTTCCATATGTGAGGAGCATAAAAACTGAACGCTGCCTCGCCATGTTTGTTTCTAACTCTGGGCACAGATAGTAGGCCTGACCCTGATGATCTGCGGGCTCTGGGTGGTTCATAATGGACCAGAAAATCTAAGATGTATTTTGGCCCTAAACTATTCAGAGCTTTATATACCAACAGCAGTATTTTGAACTCTATAGGTAGAATTACACTAAAAAAGGTATAATTACACTTAAAAACAAGGAAACTGGAACTGACCAGAGTATAAAGTATAAACAATCATCATCATCATCATCATAGCAGTCTGTCGGGGCGACAAAGCTTAAATAATAACTAAATAAGCAGAACATAAGTCAGTCGAGATACTAATGCAAAAACCCAACATTAAATAATGAATAATAAACAAGGAAACCCAAAACACAAAGGATCAAAAACCAAGACACTGAACCTAAATGCATGGGTGAGTATAATCAGAACACTAATCATACTGACTACTCACGTAACTGTTTTCCATATTCATAAGGTAATGTTACTTTTACTTGAATACATTTCCTGGCTACTTCACCCACCTTTGATCATAGGCCTAATCATATATTTTCTTTATTAGCTGGCCATGGTAAAATAGTAAAAAGGGCTTAAAGCTTGTGCCCATTTTGTTAATCAGTAGTTTCTGCAGTAGATGCATGTTCTAACCATCCATCAGTGTGTGCTGCAGTCAAACGGTGCCTAGAATACTGGACCTCAATTCGCAGTAGCTACACGTGAAGTAAATCATAAATCATCAGCCAGAGAGGATGAGGGCCCGTGTGGGTGGGGCACTTCAAACCAGGGGAGCTAAAAGTTCAGCCACAAATTACACCGGTCAGGTTCTAAATGCTTTAAAGTATTTTCTGCTGTGGGAACCGGCCTCGTAGCGTGCCTTGCAAACTTACCAGTCACCGCTCGTCAAGAGCCCAAAGGGATCTCCGCTGTCACACTCTGTCACAGGTGCTTTAGTGCTGCTACTACAGAGTGAATTTACGCGTGGAGGAAGAAGCGCTTCATCCCTCATGCCAGAATCCATTCCTGCCAGAGGTCGTGTCCTCTGCTTGTTCTTTATACAATGGAAATAAACGGGGAGCCAGAATAACAATGAATCCTCACATCCCTCCGTTATATCAGTTCGCTTCCCTGATTTCTATTTGTACAAGCCTTGTCAACTAATATCATTAGTCTACAATGTCATTACTGTGAAACTGCAGCAGGAAACGTGCCACCAGCTCATTTCACTGCTTCAATAACACACTCATCAGCACAAGTCCTCACCCCCCCACCCCGCCGTCTCCCTCCACCCAGAAGAGACGTTCTGCGTATTAATTGGATGGTATAAATTGCAAGTAATCACTATCAGGTTTTTCACCGCCTAGACAATCGGCATTTACTCATCCGTCTTCCTGTTTAAACTATCTGCTGGAGAATCGCAAAGCCCCGCTGCTTATTTTCCAACGATTAGCTGTACATCAGCATTACCACCTCAAATCCAGCAGTTTCACATCCAGCATTAAATAGGATGAATATTGATCTGCTAAAGAGGATTTATTTATTTCATGCTCTATCCAAAGATCAACTGCTACCAGCTTTGGACGGATCTGCGGAGGTCTTACCGAATAAAGCTACTGCATACATGACTTTGGACTTGACATTTTAGGCCTGGAAGAAGACCAAACAGTAAATTCACTGCAATAATCCCAGATAAATGGGATGATCACTACGAAAGCTTAGATAGTTAAGTGGCCTACTCTTAAGTCCAGAAACACTAAAAAACACAACTCGTCGGAGATCTTCCATGTTGTGGGCGTGGTCTGTGTCGCCCTATGAAAGGAAGAAGCCCACCTGATTTCTGCCGTCTCCGCTGCTCATCGGAGGCAGATTTGTCTTACAGAGCAGAGCCGTGCAAAGTGGCATCTACAAAAATTAACCTACAAATGTTTCAATGTACCTGCACAGAAGAATATATTATAAGAACCATTAATAGTTTCTCCTCCACACATTAGCCAGACAATATATTTAAACCAGACTTTCTTATTGGACTAACATTTGCTTTGAAAGATCAGCAATCAGCCTGTCAGTGAGTCTGCTTCTCAGTTTTAGCTGGGCACAGTAGATAGTTTATTTCTTCAAAGTGTTTCCAAGCATCAAACGGTGAGTCATTGCTTTAAAGAGTTGAAAAGCTGCTTGAAAGCTGACTGTTGGTTTCCCACATTCCTGTACCGCAGAGAAAATTACCTTTAAGGAAAAAAGAACACCTGAAAACTGTCCAAGACATCAGCACTTAATTTAGATGATTTCAGAATTCACATGAGCACAAGGAGCGTGATTTAACCCTCCACACTCATGGGGCCAGTGTGGATATTTTGGCACGGCGCTGGCGTCGGGGCTCAGCAAGCTGTCGGAAGAACGGCTCCCCGTGCTCCCAATCACCCGGCTCAGCTGGGTGGAGCTGGGAGAGGGATACGGGGAGGAGAGGCAAACAGAAAGGCAGACAGAAAAGCGGCCATCTGGATAGACAGGCCGTGGGGTCACATGACGGAGTCACAGACAGGATGGTGCTCAGCTGCTCCGTGTCTGTGCTGTCAGCCTCCAAAACTTATGAGTCTACAGTGGAACGGCTGGGGACGGGAGCTGATTGAGTCCTGAGAATCGCTCAAACTGTATAGTTTGTTTGCTTGACTTTGGCTTGTTTAAACAAATTCACTTCTTTTGTTTGGATAACTTTTAGCTTTTTGGTGTAAATGAATTATAATGAATTTTGACATTAAATAATCACTTATTTAGCATCATTCTCCTATCTCAATTTTATTTTTGTTGTAGTTTACACAAATATTTTGGTAACACTTTAAGGCGCCACTTTACAGTCAGACTACCCTAATAAAAGGTTTATAAATAGTTTACAAGTACTTGTTAATTAGGTTAGAAACACTTTATAAATCACTAACAGGCTGTTGTAACACATGAGATAAAAGCAGTGACCCGTTTCTTCTCCTTCTTTTAGATTTGATTGGCGGTTGGCAACCAGCTTATCAGTTTATTTGATCCCTTTTTCCCCTCATCAGATAGATTTTCATCATCAGATATTTCTCACTGTTAATAGAATTTAAGCACTGAGCATTTTTAGCCAGAAAGTCTCTTTATCTTGTCACTGATGTGTCAGATGTCTTATAACTTATTTATAAATGTCTGTTTATTAATTATAAAGCATGTAATTAATAACATACAATTAATAACATACTTATAAGCTATTTATACATTCATTATTATTTTAGACTTATTGTAAAGTGGTACCCACTTCAGTTAAGAGAACACATATTAACTGGTAATTAGGTGCTTATTAATGTGTTAATTTGTAGCTTACTCTCTCATTAATAGTGATTATAAAGCTATTATTAACAACTTAATTCTGGATTTGATTTTACGTGCATTATTAATGATGCTTTAGATTTAGAACAAGGGACATTCCGAATAAGAAAAGCCTCATTTTTGTTCTTTAAAGATTATTAACTCTTTTTGTTGTGCTACTATTACCTAATAAAGGCCTTCAATGAGCAACAAAATTAATATAATTTTTAATTCTTATCAAACAGCTTGCTTGTCTACCATGAATAACCTGTAATTAAGTGTTTATCAAGGAAAATGTGGTAGTTAATAGGCTGTTTTAGCACAATAAGGTCATGCTGAATAAGTTGTTAATCAATGCTTTATAATGACTAATAAAGATTTAATTCATTACAAATAAGCACCTAATTAACAGTCACTGTGCCCTCCCTTAACTAAAGTATTATCAGCATCAGCTGTTTTTCAGGGCTTTGAAATGCAGAGGTGTCAGTTTTCTTTTAATTTTTCATTCACTAAATTTAAGGCGAGTATCTCTAAAACTGAATCACATATTTAACATGGACTTTGTGTAACTGTGTGAATGGCTTGTAGCAGCTTGTTGGAAGATGAAGGAACTCTTGCTGCCAGTAGATGGCATCTGATACCTGCTGTAGATTTACCCACCGCCCCATTATCACAGTTATTACCTCTGCAGCTCTGCACTTACTGCAGCGTTCCTAACGCATACATTCCTATGTTTTAGGTAAGATTATAATCAGATCCATACAAAGGAAAACATGTTTAATAAGGATAAGACAACAACAACAAAAAAAAAAAATGCTAAAATTGAAGGTGTTTTTAAAATTTTAATCTTTATGATAAATTCACAGATTCATCCTCTCTGAATTATTTAATCAGTCAATGAAGGGATAACTAAAGCTTTCATTTGGTGTGTTTATTTTCTGTAATAGCTGTTTCACATTTATGGAAACAATTTTTGGGGGTGTTTTAAAGAATGAGGCGTCACTTAAAAATGCCTTTAAACCCCAGCAATGATAACAGTCACGCCTGTCTTTGGCCTATCAAATAAAGCCGGTATTACCCAGAGAAAATGCTCTTAATTGAGATGTATTTGAGTACCGCTTTAAAAATGGCCCCCATCTTCTCCTCTTTAACATATGGGGCTGCGTGTGCTGTTTGGCCATAAATTTTCAACCCCGCTGGACATTGTCTTTTTCATCCCGTGCGATCCATCCTTCATGCATGCCAGAAAAGTCTCATGGCCTTCTGGGAGCGAGGGGAAAACGTGCCGTGGCAGTGAGTGAGTGTTGAGCTGGCAGAAAGCAAAGATCCACAGTCATCTCTCTGTTTAAGGAAAGCCTTATGGTAGTGTTGGTCCACAGATCACGCACACAAGAAAAGATGTTTAAGGCTTATTCTCAATTTTAAGTGCTCGGTGCTGACACTTGATTTAGGCGCAGTCTGCACCATTGTCTTACCCGAATGACGCATGTTTTAAATTTGCCTTTAATGAAATGTCATATCAGTCAAATAAAGGTTCATCATCATGTGCTCGACAACACTGAGTCCTACTGAGCATTAGAGAAACTGATGACCATGATAGCAAATCTAAAGAACCAGTAACAAGTAAACTAGCTGAGATAAATTAAAAATATACTCTAGAAGGAGATTAAAAAACAAGCGAAATAGCAACCAGATCAGTAGGTACACATGTAACGATGTAAGAAAGCTTTTTCACATTTGCCACTTTAATTTGGCTTAAATACAAATATAGATAATAAGAGAAAGTTTTGGAAATGAAAATAAAACAGGTGTGTTAACCCAGAAAATTAAAATGCACCACATGGGATGTACCCTACACTTGAAAAAAACCAACAAACCAGATACTATTACTAAACTCACAGATTTAAATCCTTACTGCTTTTTAATTGCTTATAAATAATAAGCAATTATAACTAAGCTATAAGACATATTTCATACATTAATGCAGGCTCACTATTTGGCATGATCAAGAGCTGTCTTGGCTAGAAATGCTTACAGTGCTTAAATGCTAATAACTTATTCACAAATATCTGATAGTGAAAATTTAGTTGATGAATAACCAGTAATCTATATAAACTGATATGAGAGGTTTTAGTTAAGAAACAGGCCACTATTTCACTTCTTATCATCACGTGTTGTTATAGCTTATTTTTGATTTATAAAGCATGTACACCCTAATTAATGACCTGCTTGTAAGCTATTTATAAATCATTTATCCTTAATGTAAAATGGTACCAAAATCAGAGTTACAATTGAGCAAATTTGAAAGAAAATAGCCAAAAATGAAGACCACACAAGTAGGCAGCTGTCTGCAGCGATGCAATCAGCTTAACAGCAGGACAACAAAAGAGCAGCCACGCCTTAGATAAAGGTGCTTAACCTCCAAGCATGCTAAGTGCCCCTCGCTCCATTAGCACTTAATAGGCCTAATCAGTTTTGGCCCAGATTAGATTTTGAATCTATTGCCACCAAAGCAGAGCGGAATATTAAATTAGTGACTTCATTAGAGCGAGCAGAGTCGTGTTTAGGTGGTGTTCCTCAGAATAAATGGAATCAACAGCAGTGGAGAAAGCCCTTAGAATACATGCGGAGATTAATTATGGGTATTATTATTATTATCATTGCCATCATATTTTATGCCATGTTTGAATATAATCAAAATGAAGAAAAATGTTGAATTCCAATATTAATGAAACTCAACATGACATATGAAATATTAAAAGACAAAACAGCATCATTTTAAATGTTACTGTCGTCTAATCATATTAAAAGCACCGATTAGTTTGAATTTTTGATGCTATTCTTCACAGTTCAAGATCGAATACTGTATATGAGTTTTAAACATCAGAGTGAAAGCCAAACTTACTCCAGACCTGACAGAATAAGAACCATATAACCTTATTTCTTTTATTTCCAGACCTACGCGTTTCATCTTTAACAGCTGACTCTCAAACTGGTACTGCAGCCGTCAAGCTTTTAGACGGATTGATTTCTACAACCGACTCATATTTTCCAATAAAATTATATATAGTGAAATACGTGCCATGCCACACTTGGGTAGAGCAGCTCGCTTGAACCCAGCGGAAAAGGCAGTGCTGAATAAATAGACACGTTACAAACATGCAGTTGTAGAAGAGTCATACTAGCTATTTATTTGTGTTTTTAAATGATTCCACTTCTGATATGATAAATTAGGAATGAGTTTCTTCTTTTTATTTTTTAACATTTAATAGCTGCATTGATGACTGAATTTTTAAAAGTCTGAATACTTAGTACTTTAATAATTATATTAATTAATAGCAATAATAATGCACTTTCTGCTCTTAAATATTCATGTTGCTTTCCTACCACTCCAGAACCTTTGGTCAGACAAACACAGCAGCAGACAGACAGACAGGTACTATCGACATGGCTGAGCAGCGCATGAATGTTTTCTCGACAAATAAAATAACACTGAACCACTGAAATGCACTGCCAGGACCAATTTCAGGCCTCCTGCACCAGTTTGAGGAATCAATACGAGGCAATGGAGCAGGTTGGGGCTGGGATCGATATCTGATGATACAATCATATCTTACTTCTTGACACCGTGGAGCGGACCACGCTGGGGAGGATGATCTGTGGGTGGTTAAATGAAAACAAGCAGGAAAATAGGGATTCGGTGGTCAGAGGGTGCATTTTCTGTTTTCGAAAAGAAAGTTACAGAGGTCTTTCAAGCTTTAATATCTCATTTAAACAAAATCCTATGGAAGACAAAGAAAATGCATGAAAAAGGACATAAATTTGGTGAAAGAATGATAACAATACTTGTGTTTCGTGCATGCTGGTTATTTAAAGCATTCATACTCAAAAAATGACCAGCCTGACGGTGTCACAGCAAACAGTCCCTGTATTTCTTGCTTCCAGCACAAAGGAGAACTGTTGCCATGCAGACAACCTCAGTCTCAGCTGATGAGGGATTAATCAAACAGATTTAATACCAGCCGGCTTTATTCTTTTATTTTTTACAGATGCAGCTGATGTCTAATGCACTCTGTCATACATGGGGACGTGCATGTGGGAGCGGAAGACCTCAGAGGGGTATCAGTCTCTTATTTAACAGTGTAACATGATATTGGATAATGACTGAAAATAGTAGAGGAACATGAACCGCACGCTCGATCGGACTCATTTCACACCTGCCCCTGCGATGATTGCTCATACTCTATAATGAGCACACATCAAGCTGGTTTCAGTGGCGTTTGGAGGGTTAATGGTGCTTACATGTGAAGCCTTGAAAACAATAAACCTCCCATGTGATTTAACAGTATATCCTAGGATTTAAAACTTGGTCTCTTTAAAGTTGTATGTGAAAGCCCTTAAACCTCACCACACCCCAGAGGGGGAAGCTGCTTTCTTTATAGTCTCACGTTGAGTTCTATGGGCTCCCAATCATGAGTCACCCTGTGTATGCCGCCATCAATCCCTCCCCAATCGCTCCGCTCTACCCCCTCACTCACCAAAACTGAGCGCCTTAGCTCTTTAATGGACCAGCAGGGTTTGGCGTACTTCAGTGGCACAGCATAGCCCACGCAAACCAAATTATTGCTGAAAGAAAACAGCAGAAGGCAATTAAATCCCAGTTAGTCTGATCATTCCAGCCTTGATTAACAGGGTCAATGGGGGGGGGGGGGGAGTCTACTTCTTTTTAAGTCCACTGTTTTGATTTATCCCTTTTTAATTACAGTGATGAAAAGTTACACTCTTTTATCGTTAGTGGTTGTTAAAAGAGGAAAATGAATGAACCTTTTTTGCACGTTTGCAGGTAAAAGCAGAAGAGTGTGCGCTCATGATGTCATCTCTGGCACATCTCTGTGCCGGCATGATGGCATCAAGAATCAAAAAATAGCTGCCTGAAAGTTTACATTGAAAGACAGTCAGTGAGTGTTGGCAGGGGTTACGCTGCACTTTATGCCAACATGACGGCAATTTTGAACCAAAATAATCCCATTTGTTCTAGCAGTGTCAGATGTTTCTGGTCTGCAGACTATGTACCTAATGAAGTAAGCATGCACAAGTTGTACCGTAGCTCCACCGCTCTAATGCTGGCATCTCGTCTGGCCAAGACGTTGCACGGTTTTGATTATCACGTATCATTTACCCTCAGCCACTTTTCCCCCCCAAAACATTGGCCAACCTGCTTTCAATTCGGTCTGTCTGCGAAAGAATATCATCTGCCACAACGATTTTATGATCAGTGATAATTTTGAAAAATGTTGTCTACGTTCTACCGCACAGCTGCACAGTCAACGCTGCTAATGCTGACATCATTATAATGCAATTCAGGATAAAAACTGTGAATGTGTAACCCACAAGATTAAGTGCAGAATCTGGCTCTACTCTCACCCTTCTCGAGCCGCTAACATCTACTCTGGAGCAGGCATCAGTATAAACACACAGCAAAAGAGAGCCGAGTAGCGTCTGTTGTTTGCTGACCAAATGACTGTCACCCACTGGGGGAAGGGGAGGGGGTGGGATTGAGCATGGTGGCAGAGCATTCCCCTGTGCTATTTGTTGCTAAACTGTTGTCACTCCAGTCATAAGTCAGTGTTGGGGGCTAATCACAGCAAACTCTCCAGAACCCCAGCAGCCCTCTCCACGAGCCTCATACCCCTTCGTCTTTCCCACATTCACTACTCCCACATACACCCTCCACAGCCCCATCCAAGCCCACCCTCACCTTCTCAATCCACTCTTGGATCATTTCAATTTGCATCCCAACTGGCCCCGGGATTCCCTAGCCCTGTTAAAAGGCAGGCTATTTGTTGTGCTCTGCGGTTAATGCCGTGCAGAGCTTTAAATACCCATATCAAATCTTGGAGGCTCAACAGATTCAGTTTTGCAAACCTGTATCGAACAGAGGTTCAATCCGTCAGCTTAGAAGTGTACACTCCTTAAGTTGTGTGATAAGGTAAAACCAATCACTGGATTAGGCTCTCTCTGTCAGTGATGGTGTATTTTCAGTGCACAGTGTTGCTTTGCTGAAACAGGATAAGCTGATGGAGTAACATTATGGTGCTTGAGATTTCTCTTTCAATAGGAATATACTATTAATGGATTCTGAAGCCAGTATGTGATGCTGCTCTTGCAGTTGTGGATAATGCATTAGCATTAGCTGTGAAAAGCAGTTGGTGTGGGATACCATGAGCAATCATCTCTCAAAACCACAAATTTGATTGTTTTTATCATGCAAATCCAGCCTACTACCCGTTGAAATTGATTGCAGTCTTAACGTGGGATTGCAGTGTTTATTCTTATAGAGCTTCACACAAACAAAACTCAGCCTTTAGATTCACAAGTATAATTTTGCACAGCATATGGTGAATTCATAACTCCAGAAAGGGAGAATCTCCAGAGTCTGCTGCCTTTTTGCGGTTACTCTGCCTTGTTCCATCTGGTTTTGGGGGGAGATGTGGGAGGTTTTGGTACATGGCGCACTAGAGCGAAAATTCATGGCAGGTACATAAATAATCACCCAGCTAAAATATAGGCTACAACTTCTGTTTTTGGTTGAAGTGTTGCGAGACTGTCTTGGATGACATTTGAGATGAAAACAGCACAAACCAAATGTCCTCTCCCTTTCCCCCCGCATGAAGCTGGGTTTCCACTTTGTCCTGCCAACAAGCGATCCCTGGAAGCTCCCTGTCAGACATTTTACACTCGGTCGGTCTCACACTTCAAGCCTTGAGGCATCATTTGAGGACAGCCTTGGTCCAACTGTCATTTTCCCTTTCTCTGTTGGTTTTTGTGTGAATGCAAAGACATCGGTGCGGTGATGGGTGTTGACAACCCTTCCAGCATATTTGACGACTCAAGTGAGAAAATGTTTCAGTTTATGGGACCTGTAGAGTGCTGGCTCTCAGCAGAGTTTGACCATGAAATTGTTTTAACAGTTTGGCATACAGCACATAATCACAGAAATACTCCTTATGTAACATTATCTAAAAAGATGATGCAGTTGAAAGTCAGTAAATAGTGTGATTTTTATTTGTAATTTATCTCTGACCATGCAGTAGGAGCCAGTTCTATCAAATGAGTATGTTTGGAGTCTGAAGGTGTGAAGGAGATCTAACAGTTAACCTCTTGTGCTTTATTGTGATAAACAGTCTCGCTCTTAAAAGAATGGGCTGCAATCACTTATTGGCTACAGGTATTACTAAAAACAAGGGTTTGACACAGTTTACAGATAAAATCCTGACAGTCCCCTCAACTAAATCTTAAATGTTAAAAAATAGTTGATACAGAAGATTAAGTGATTTAAATGACAACTCCCAAACCATGTATCTCAATATTTTGTATTAAATAAACAAAAGCCAGTCAATTGTTGTAGCTTGGCCCATTCCACCTGGCAGTTTCCCCCTTTCCCTCTATGCCATTCTGCCCTTGGAATATTCCCACCTGGACTATTCCCCCAGAACCAGACGTTAGGTAAAGTGTGTTATTGGCCTGTAATGATAACAAATTTTGATGGACGAGAAATTTTGCCCAAAATTATCAAAATAAAAAGGATTATTGTTGACATCATGAAGACCATTTTACAGTTGGACTTATTGAACAGTTGAACATGTGCATTCAAAAGGTTAGAGAAAGTTAAATTAAGTTCACCTGTAAAGGTTATAGTGCATTTTAGGTGCATCCTGAAATTTCACCCGAAAGCCGAATATCCCTAACTTTTTGTGAGTAGTGTACACTACTCGCAAAAAGTTAGGGATATTTGCACTGACAACATTCAACATCACACCTCTGACTTCTAGCTTCATACTCATGATTCTGTCTGACTCCCTCTTTACCTCCTGAACACTCTTCACATACTCTTCCTTCAAGATTACTCCTACTCCATTTCTCTTCCTAGCTACACCATGGTAGAACAGTTTAAATCCCCCTCCAATGCTCCTAGCCTTGCTTCCCTTCCATCTGGTTTCTTGAACACACAGTATGGGTGCATTCCGATCGCCCAATAGTATACTCCTGAATGGACTGTACAGGGTATTCTGCCATATTAACAGAGATTCCAAACCGAAGGGAGTGAACGGTCTTCAGTTCAAAGGGAACTGAGCAGGGAAGAAGTGAACAATGGTACATCTCTTCACCGGGAGTTGACAAGATTACCCATAAGCCATTTTGCCTCAAATACAAGTACAACAAACTATTGTTGCCAACGTTATTAACAAGCTAAATTGATGTTGGTTATTGTTTACATCAACTGATTGTAATAAAAATATATTTATGTTAATATTTTATTTAAGAACTATAAATTACCCAATGTAGAGGGTGCAAAGGAAAGGATGTGGAGGCGAGACACGAGCGTAGGTCGGCACAGATTCTTTATTGACCCTCTAACATGAATACAGCCTGTTGACCCCCAGCGTTGCCCGCTGGGGCCCTTCATCAAAGGTTTGGGTCTCCTGCTTCAGTCCAAACTGCTCTCCCTCCTGACTGATGCAGACGTCCTCCTGTTTCTCTTTCATCTGGGAACGATCTGCTCCCACCTGAACAACAATAAAGTTTCTCTCCTGGTTCAGAAGCTGCTGCTCATCCACAACCTCCTCCTGGTTAGAGTCATTTTGCAAAATAAATTACCCACCATATTATCAGTATGTATCTATGGTTATAGTGGTAATGCACGGAGGAGGGAGCTGACAGTTACAGGGTGTTTCAAATGGAGAAATTTTGTGAAAGGCAGTATTAACTGATATTCCCTGAGAACGTAGCAGGGAGTAGAGAATACAGTTGAAGTACACTGTAGATCGGAACATAGCTATAATCTACCTTTCTTCTCTTCATCCTGTCAGCCAGTTCTCTTCCTTTACCAGTCATAGTCCCTACATTTAATATCCCCACTCTTACCTTCACACTTCTACCTTTGCTTTTCTCTTTCTCCCTCCTAACATGCCTTCCCTCTCCTCCTCCTTGATCTTCGACCAACAGTAGCCCAGTTTCCACCAGCACTGTGTCAGTTAACAGTACTGGTGGCGGTTGTTGTTAACCCGGGCCTCGACCGATCTGGTATGAAAGTCTCATTCGTCATAAGCCACATGTTTGATTTGGCAAAGGTTTTATGTCGGATGCCCTTCCTGACACAACCCTCCCCATTTTTCTGGACTTGGGACCAGCACTAGGAGTACACTGGCTTGTGCACCCCATGTGGCTGGGTTAGCAAAAATAGTGTGTGTGATTTAAAAACAAACACTCACCCGTGAGGTTTCCAACACCCTCCCTTCCTCAACCGGTGGAAGTCTTGCCAGGTCTCTGTCCTGACCGCATGTACAAAGTGCTGGGTTTGTGTTGAAAAACGTCTGCCTGCCCCAAAAGCACCCCGTCGCGAGAGTGTGCGTGAGGAGAGATGCCGTAAAACCACAAACAAACGAACAAATCTAACACTACAGCCAGTGTTAGATCATTTTATACATTTTCAGAGGTAAAATCATTGCATTATGGGCTTAATAATGTCAGGCTGAAAACAGACTGTTTCAGACAGAGCTTTTAGAGCATGTTCAGTCTGCTTAATCCTGCCTTGAGAGCTCTTATTGTGGGAAAAATCTAAAGAAAATTAACATGATATTGCCAGTAATTTCCTCATTTTGGGGTGAGAATTGGCAACACTGCATAAAGCTGTCCATGTTTATCTTACCTTTATGATATGGATTTAATCCGATGTGCAGTGATCCAAAGAAAATGTCCATTATTCAAATATCTGCTGTGACAGAAACATGGTCCAGCCCCTCAAATTCCTTTTGGAGCTCAAAATCCATTTTTGCATAATCTTTATCCAGGTAGCAAGTAACTTCAGTGGATCACAGTCTCATCTGTCTGATGGAAAGTGACTATATCAGGTCTTCAGTCTGTAACAACATATCTGGCAATCAGGTTTAATTCTTGCTGGGTCACAAACTGTGCAGATGTATACCTGTGCTTGAAATCCAGCCGTGGGTGTTGAGACAAGAGTATTTCCACTTTACATCCAGCCGTGGCATTAGTTGTTAAGTTAGCTAGCCATTGCGTAGCTCTAGCTTTGTCGGAGCTTTGTTGCCGTTTTCAGGCGCTTCTGATGATTGCAGCAGGTCTCAACCGGCACTTGGTTTCCAACCCACCAATATGTTTTTGTCCTTAACCACGACAAAGGAACAATAATCTGTCTATTTCCACAAAAACAAAGTAGCTTCATCTTTTCCTCTGCTCAGTAGTGATGACTCGGCTCTGCAACAGGTCACATCGACTGATGGCTGCGTCAGCTACGATAGGGTCAGTTTGTATATTCATGTATTTGCATTCAAAATATCTATCTATATTAATAAAGCAAGTAATACATCTGATCAAATTTCAGTAACTGTAAGGCATTACTGAATTTTTAAACTAATTTTATTACAAAGCACATCACTGCAAAAGTAGCGGTGTTACAGTAACACATTACTTTGTAACGAATTACTCCCAATGCTGGTACTGAGTGGTTGGGGACTGTAGGGAGTTTTCAAATGAAGGTGCTGCCAATAATTTCCAAATCTCTAGTCTTTAACTCTTTAAGTTAACACACAGAGCTACCAGAAGGACCGATCCCCCACTGTAGCTTTCACTACTTACAGTAGCTGTGTGGCCTAGGGTCAGTGAAATGGAGATAAGTGCCGCCCAATACACCACATGTTGTGGAAAGGGATTAACCTAACTGGTCCTCTTTAACATGCACTCAATGCAATTTAGCTGTTGTAACAGGTATTGTGTAAAAGTCTGTATTTGCTGTTGCACAAGAGTGTTTTTGTAAAGCAGAAGTTTCTGCTTAATTTACAATCACTGTTTAATCAGAAATTTTTGACAATCCTGTGCTTTTCTAATATTGTTATATAGAATATCACTGCAGCAGACTATGGAAAAAACATCTGCTTTAAAATTTTAACTTTTAGTGCAAAAAAACTCTCAAAACATTGCAACTTTTATCGCAACTTTTTAAAAAAGCTCCCCCGAATTCAGGCTTTTTTGCCCCCAACAATCATAAAAACATCCCGCAAAATCCTGGAGGGACTGCCTAACAATTGATCAACAGTACCTCGCCAGTGCAAAGCTTCAAACGGGATATTCTCAGAGGAAAGTGACCCCTGAGCTTAGAGTGTCACAGAGTGTCATCAGCAGGTTGCAACAGAGATACAGAGAAACTGGAAGAGTCACAGAAAGGCATAGAAGTGGACGTCCTTTGGCTACATCTCACACTGATGACCGCTCCATTGTGAACAGTGCCCTGCGGAACCGGATGATGAATGCCATTCAACTCCAGGCACATTTAAGGGAGATGAGAGTCACCCAAGAGTCACGTCAGACCATTCAAAACTTTCCATCAGCGTGGTCTGCGTGCTAGACGACCTGCATCGGTACTGGCCACACCACCAGGCACAAATGTCATTGTTTTGCACGGGCCAGGGAGCATTTACTCTGGACAAGGGACTATTGGGCCTCAGTGCTGTTCTCTGATGAAAGTGGATTCACATTGAGCAGAAATGATGACCGCAAACAATGTTGGAGACATCAAGGAGAGTGCTCTGCATCAGCCACTGTTGTCACCAGACGAGCCTTTGGTGGTGGTGGTGGTGGTGGTACAGTCTGGGCAGGTATGTCTAGTCAATACAGAACTGCCCTACACCTTGTGAATGGTACAGTGACAAACTGATACTACCTGAATAACATCATTAATCCAGTTATTGTGCCCCTGAATGAACAACACAGGCCTAATTTCATCTTCATGGATGACAATGCTCCAGCTCATTGAGGTCGCATCATTAGGTAATGGCTGCTGGAGGCTGGGTTACCTCAAATGGAGTGGCCTGCACTTTCTCCAGACTTGAATCCCATAGAAAACCTATGGAATCAGCTGAGTTGCCATGTAGAGGCTTGTAACCTGCTGGGGCTGCACCCCACATCCTCAATCACCTGAGGGCAACCCTTCAAGCAGAGCAGAATGTCATGCCTCAACAGACAAGAAGCCAACTTGTGAACAGCATGAGATGTCGTTGTCAAGCTGTAATTGATGCTCAAGGGCACATGACAAGTTATTGAGATATTGACATTTTTTTGTTGTTGTATACCCACCACTGTTGTTGGCTTTTGTTTCAATAAATTGTTTGAGATAAGGAAATCACCATTGCATGCTTCTACTTAAATGCCCTACTTTCATGATATAATATCACTGTAGCATGAACTTTTTACATTTTCCATAAATTTCACCTGAAAGCCAAATATCCCTAACTTTTTGTGAGTAGTATGTGTGTGTGTGCGTGTGTGAGAGCATCTGTCCCCCAACCGGGAGGTCGGGGTTCATACCAAAGTCTATATAAAAGTGGAACTTCCTGCCACCCAGCTTGGTGCACAACAAAAATGGAACGGAGGAGGGAAATGTGGGCTGCAGTGGTTCAGGAGGTAGAGCGGGTCATCCAATAACCAGAGTGTTGGCGGTTTGAATCCCACTGTCCCCAGCCATCCTGCCATTGTGTCCCTGGGTAAGACACTTTACCCATCTTGCCTCCAGTGTTCATGACACTTGGTATGAATGTGTATTAATGTTTGGTAGTGGTCGGAGAGACCATTGGTGCAGATTGGCAGCCACGTTTCCATCAGTCTGCCCCAGGGCAGCTGTGGCTACAGCAGTAGCTTACCACTACCATTGTTTGTCTGTGGAGTGAATGAATAATGGACTCATTGTAAACTGCTTTGGGTATCTTGACAGGCGCTATATAAATACAATCCATACATGCATATATAAGATAAGATAAGATAAGCCTTTATTAGTCCCACAATGGGGAAATTCCAGGATTGCAACAGCACAGGGATAGCAGCACTCAGAGCAACAATCAGAAGGCAAGAAAAAACAACATCTAGTAAACATATGTCCATATTATATTGGGCTGCACGGTGGCGCAGTGGTTTAGCACTGTGGCAGCACAGTTTTACCCTCGGCCGGGGGACCACGGGGATCATGAGATCGTGGGTTCGATCCCAGCCCCCGACCAACAGTGAGCTGTGTGGAGTTTGCATGTTCTCCCCGTGTTGCGCGGGTTTACTCCGGGATTTCTCCGGTTTCCTCCCGCATACCAAAACATGTAGGTTTAGGGCGCTCGCGCACGCAGCGACCAGCAGCCAGTGGCTTGTCACCAGACTGCAAACCATGTCTACCTACGGGTACAAATAAGTAACAAAAAAAAAAAAAAAAAAAAAAAAAAAAAAAAAAAAAATTACTATAAATGTATATATATAGACACACAGTGCGGAGCATTATGGTTGGTTGGTGAATGTGCAGCAGAAAGTCTAAGCTCTCTCTCCGTGGATGCGGCGGGCCAGCTGGAAGTCTTTGGGCATGATGGTGACCCCCTTAGCGAAGAAGAGACCACCAGGTGGGCCTCGGTGGTCTCCTGCAGAGCCATGACGGCGAAGCTCAGGAAACGCAGGACGGTCTTGAAGTCCTGAGCGATCTCCCTCACCAGGCGCTGGACGGGCAGCTTACGGATGAGCAGCTCCGTGGATTTCTGGTAGCGACGGATCTCTCTCAGAGCCACGGGCCTGTGACGGCGAGGCCTCTTCACTCTGCCGGTGGCCGGAGCGCCTCTCCGAGCAGCCCTGGTGGCTAGCTGTCTCCTGGGGGGCTTCTTCCTCCAGTAGATTTTACGGGCGGTCTGCTTGGTTCTTGCCATCGCTCTTTATTATTCTGTCTTATATTTCTTGCACGCCGCCTAAACTCCAGCCCGGCACCCGCGTCGTTTTCGCTACAGCTCCCGGTATGTCGAGTTTCCCATTAGCACCGGGCGGCGGCCAAGTGCTAGCTAGCACTAGCTCCTCCCCGCTGTAGCGTCTCCCGCTGCAAACCGTGGCTTCGTCCACCGACCCGGGAGACCCCCGGGGCGATCCGTGCGTCCGTGATATATATACAGAGTGAAAGGTGTAGAAAGAAGAAGGAAGATAAAAAAAAAAAAAGGCTGTTGCAACGGGCAGCCTACTCGTGTGGCGCCGCCGGTCCGGCGGAACCGGAACCGGAAAAAAAAAATATACACAGTGCATCCGGAAAGTATTCACAGTGCTTCACCTTTTCCACATTTTATGTTATAGCCTTTTTCCAAAATGGAATAAATTAATTTTTTCCTCAAAATTCTTCACACAATACCCCATAATGACAATGTGAAAAAAGGTTATTTTGAGATTTTTGCAAATTTATTAAAAATTAAAAAAAACCTAATTAATCACATGTACATAAGTATTCACAGCATTTGCCATGAAGCTCAGAATTGAGCTCAGGTGCATCCTGTTTCCACTGATCATCCTTGAAATGTTTCTACAGCTTAACTGGAGTCCACCTGTGGTAAATTCAGTTGATTGGACATGATTTGGAAAGGCACATACCTGTCTATATAAGGTCCCACAGTTGACAGTGCATGTCAGAACACAAACATGAAGAGCACAAACATGAAGTCAAAGGAATTGTCTGTAGACCTCTGGGATAGGATTGTCTTGAGGCACAAATATGGGGAAGGGTACAGAAAAATTTCTACTGCTTTGAAGGTCCCAGTGAGCACAGTGGCCTCCGTCATCCGTAAGTGGAAGAAGTTTAGAACCACCAGGACTCTTCCTAGAGCTGGCTGGCCATCTAAATTGAGCGGTCGGGAAAGAACGGCCTTAGTCAGGGAAGTGACCAAGAACCTGATAGTCACTCTGTCACCGCTCCAGCATTCCTCTGTGGAGAGAGGAGAACCTTCCAGAAGGGCAACCATCTCTGCAGCAATCCACCAATCAGGCCTGTATGGTAAAGTGGCCAGACGGAAGCCACTCCTTTGTGAAAGGCACGTGGCAGCCCGCCTGGAGTTTGCCAAAATGCACCTGAAGGACTCTCAGACCATGAGAAACAAAATTCTCTGGTCTGATGAGGCAAAGATTGAACTCTTTGGCTTAAATGCCAGGCATCATGTTTGGAGGAAACCAGACACCACTCATTACCTGGCCAATACCATCCCTACAGTGAAGCATGGTGGTGGCAGCATCATGCTGTGGGGATGTTTTTCAGTAGCAGGAACTGGGAGACTAGTCAGGATAGAGGGAAAGATGAATGCAGCAATGTACAGAGACATCCTGGATGAAAATCTGCTCCACAACACTCTTGACCTCACGCTGGGGCGATGGTTCATATTTCAGCAGGACAGTGACCCTCAGCATACAGCCAAGATGTCAAAGGAGTGACTTTGGAACAACTCTGTGAATGTTCTTGAGTGGTCCAGCCAAAGCCCAGACTTGAATCCAATTGAATATCTCTGGAGAGATCTGAAAATGGCTGTGCACCGACGCTTCCCATCCAAACTGATGGAGCTTGACAGGTGCTGCACAGAGGAATGGGTGAAACTGCCGAAAGATAGATGTGCCAAGCTTGTGTCATCATATTCAAAAAGACTTGAGGCTGTAATTGCTGCCAAAGGTGCATCAACAAACTATTGAGCAAAGGCTGTGAATACTTATGTACCTGTGATTTCTTAGTCTTTTTATTTTCAATAAATTTGCAAAAATCTCAAAAAACTTTTTTCACATTGTCATTATGGGGTATTGTGTGTAGAATTTTGAGGAAAAAATGAATTTAATCCATTTTGGAATAAGGCTGTAACATAACAAAATGTGGAAAAAGTGAAGCATTGTGAATACTTTCCGGATGCACCCCCCCACACACACACACAGAGTGTATATATATATACGTATATATATATATATATATATATATATATA
This sequence comes from Pholidichthys leucotaenia, assembly GCA_020510985.1. NCBI lineage: Eukaryota > Metazoa > Chordata > Actinopteri > Cichliformes > Pholidichthyidae > Pholidichthys > Pholidichthys leucotaenia. The sequence goes on from CM035840.1 coordinate 338,900,498, forward strand.
TACACTACCGTTCAAAAGTTTGGGGTCATCCAAACAATTATTTTGTGTTTTCCATGAAAACTCACACTTATTTACCACCTTGAGTTGTAAAATGAATAGAAAATATAGTCAAGACATTGACAAGGTTAGAAATAATGATTTGTATTTGAAATAATAATTTTTTCCTTCAAACTTTGTTTTCGTCAAAGAATCCTCCATTTGCAGCAATTACAGCATTGCAGACCTAACATGATTGCACAAGGGTTTTCTAGTCATCCATTAGCCTTCTGACGCAATGAGCAAACACATTGTACCATTAGAACACTGGAGTGATAGTTGCTGGAAATGGGCCTCTATACACCCATGTAGATATTGCACCAAAAACCAGACATTTGCAGCTAGAATAGTCATTTACCACATTAGCAATGTATAGAGTGTATTTTTGATTAGTTTAAAGTTATCTTCACTGAAAGAAAGTGCTTTTCTTTCAAAAATAAGGAAATTTCTAAGTGACCCCAAACTTTTGAACGGTAGTGTGTGTGTGTGTGTGTGTGTGTGTGTATATATATATATATACAGTATATATATATATACTGTATATATATATATACAGTATATATATATATATACTGTATATATATATATACTGTATATATATATACAGTATATATATATATACTGTGTATATATATATATATATATATATATATATATATATATATATATATATATATATATACGCATAACAAAAACAAACAAGAAAAAACAGACAATAAATATACATTCATCCCAGTCAAACATACACACTATACAAAAAAAGGGGTTCTTTCAAAAAGGAGAGGGAAAAAAAGCCATCCATTGTAATTTACACTACTCTGAGTTTTACTAACTCAGACAAGATTTCATTTTACATAACACACACCAAAAAACACACACCAAAACTGCATCTCAGCAAACCGAACATCATGACTTACAAATCAATCACAAGAGAGAAAATCAGAATCCTCAGCGACTGCTCCAAAAGGCCCATAACTACCCACAATACTTGCAGTATTAATGAATAAAAAAAAAATCACTCTAAATCACATTAAAAAGAAAGCAATGAAAAAGGGAAAAAAAATCTTCATTACACTGAGATGCACCAGCGCACAAAAGAAGCAAACACTCAATACAGTATACTAAAGGCCAACAGTCAAATAATTTCCAAATATTTCAGCAGTGGGCCTCAGCATTCTGTCTATTCTATATGAATCACAGAAACCAGTTCCTGCAAGCATTCACTGAAGCATGGAGATACTGGAGACTTCCAGCTTTTTCAAAATAAGTTTCTTTGCCACTGCTGTATTTATTAATGAGTACAAAATGAACGCAACAAGGTGCTATGCCTGTGGCATGGTAGCATGGGGGGCTGTAAAAAAAAGTGGCACTCAGACCTCTCTCTACTGGCTCAGGATAGTTATTACAGTACCTTTTTCGTGGCTGCATTGACAGAAATAGTGAGTTAAGTTTGTATTTATTTTGAAAGTAAAGCCTTATCTCAAAATTCTGGCAAATTAAAAGTCAAGAAAATGTGGTGATACAATGATACAAACCTTTAGTTCCACTTAATTTTGACCGGGCGAGCTGAAAAGCTGGTAACAGACAGGCAGGTACACACACACACACACACACACACACATTGAGTGATTACCGTATGCCTCCGTTGCACTGAAGCATAATAAATATTTAAATTGCAGTGTACTGGGAGAGCAAGTCATGAATTAGAATATGAAGCAGGCTGCAGAAGTCTGCATTTTCATGTATCTGCGGTGGGAATATACAAGTGGGGAATATTCCTTAGTGGGAATGGCCCAGGGGGGAGAAGCCCAGTGGGGTATAACCCAGGGGTAGAGGGGAATTGCCTGGGACTCTTGTCCCATCCAGGGACAAGAGTTGCAAATTAGCTAATAGCTATACACTCTGTGCAACACATCAGATTGATTGTCATTGATTAATTGTCTATGTTTATTGCACTGTCCCTGTCAAATAAACAAATCTATCTATCTATCTATTGACATTCTGAGTTACTCCATTTTATGAAATCACAGGTTAAAGTTATGTAATTATGATCTTTTTTTTTTAAATTTATCATTTTAAGGCTTAACGTTACTTACCTTTCACAGTACGTGTTCACTGTGTTGCATTGTTTGATAGTTTAGCTGGAAAGCAATGTGAGGCTTAGCTTTCCTCTAAGGTATCTAAAGCTGCTTTAAAACACACATGTAAATGATGGTTTTCTAAATGCAGATAAACCCACCAGTAGTCAGCCTTGGAGTCTGTTCCCATTTTAAATCAGACTTTTTCCTCAGTTTGTTACACTAGCCATGTTTACATGGGCACAAGTAGCCGGATTAAAAACCTGATCTGAATAAAATTGCTTCATGTAAACATGCCAATCTGAATATTCTGACCCAATCACGCTCATTCAGATCAAAATTTCATTCCGATTGAGACGGGTAGGTTATGCCGATTGTTATTCTGATTGGTGCGCATATAAACACTTATTTCGAAGCTTGGGTTGAAAATATGTTTACTGCGCATGTCTATACGTCAGCCACATGTCGATGTGACATATTTCCGCCTTTACAGCAGCTAGCAGAAGACATAGGAGGAGTAAAACAAAACTGGTCTGTATCGTCCTGCTGTCTCCCTCTGTTCGTCATATGCAGAAGTATGTACTTGTAACTTCATTACGGAGACTAGCAGAAGCAAAAGTACAGTCTGAATAGCACAATACAGGTCCATTTCAAAAAGAGAAAGACATGAAGCGGGGTTTGTTTACACCAGAAGTTGCTTCTTCTTCTACTATTTTCGGAATGTTGAAATGTCAACGTGCACATGTCAAAATGATTTAGTCTGTTCAAACGTGTGACACATGGAAACGCACGTCCTAATCGGATCAGCTTTTTCAGGATCCATGTAAACAGTAAAGTTCTGATCTGAATTGTAATCAGTTTGAAGAAATTTTGCCCACGTAACCGTGGCTATTGTTAATGTCATGGAAGCATGTAAGTCATTACTTTTTCATGTCAACCCACAAAATCACTTTTGCACTGACGTATTGTTTTGGTCCATAGTTACGTAGTGATGTTGAAATTGTGTAAATTTGCTGTTCACATTGATGCCAATCAATGTAGATAGGGTTGGGGCAAGAAATTGATTTGGCGATGTATCGCAGTACCTGGCACTCGGTGATGATGCACCAATCCCTAAATGCACACACCAATTTTTTTTTGTCAAAATCTTAAGACTGGGAGAAAAATTACAAGTATTCACATTTCGTGCTGGTGGATCATAACCAGGCTGTAAGTAGAGCTTCAAAATGCAAAAAGAAGAAACAGGAGCAAAAGACTAAAACTAGAGAGTATGCAATCTATTGAAAACTGCATTTAAACTCAAACGGGGTGTTCATCAGCAGAAGTTTAAGACCATAGCCCAAACAAACCAAAACAGAACTAGAAGTGTCAAAAAAGGACTCAGTAGTGAGTAGCCCCACTGTTCTTGTTCATCACTTCAAAAATTTGTTTAGGCATGATTGATGCGAGTGTTTCCAGGAGGCTGGTGGGAACTTTGCTCCATGTTGAAGGTGGCTTCACAAAGAGCCTTCCAGTCTTCCTGTGCAACACTATGGAATTATCGTCTTGTTGTAGCCAACATTACTATTGTTCAAAGGAGCAAGTTACAGCTTGACTTTGTGGCCTATAACCTCCCCTAAAACCTCTAGCAGCTGGTGGTCTAAGTGCCCCTTCTCCCTAACCAGTCCACCCATCATGTAGCCTCAGGTTAGGGTGACAGAAACTGAAAGGAGAATGTCCATTTCTGCCCATTAGCTGGTTGCCATGCTAATCCATGGATTACATGAACTACATTTACCCCACTTAAGGTTTCCCAGAATGCACAGAGTAGCAGGGCTAACGGCAAACCAGCTCCCAGACTTCTGTATCTTACAGGCAAGCATGAATCTTTAATGTGTTTGAGGTCAAAACACACCGTATGTCCAGTCATTATGTGTGAACACTATGGTAGACAATACATACTTTAAAATTAAAAATACAGTTGATGTAAATGTACTTTTTTCTCCAAGTAGATTTCAAATATACCCAGTAGACTTTGAGATTAGTCACTCCAATTTATGCCAAAGTGGAAATGTTATTTAATTTTAGTCAAAGAGTTGTATTGGTCTTTTAGGACTTGTGCTAAAGATGTAGTGCCTAAACTTTAAAAATTGTTGACATAAACCCAACATCAATACTTTTGCTTATCCTCTTTAATTTTAAAACTGGTGTGATAAAGCCTTTCTACAGAAAATGTCAAATTTCCTGAGTTTCAGGATTCATTTACTTATTTAAGTATGTATTATCTAATGATGCCTATTTGTATGGCATTTTGGCTTCTACTAACGCTGAGAAGAACACCCCCTTTTTTAAAATTTATAAAATGTCAAATTTGACAATGTCAATGCATGACAGATTCAGTGTGAGCACAATATTAAATTTAGAATTAATGATAGTCCTGATAGGTTATAGTATTTTCTGGGTAAAAATCGTGAGAAACCGTGGGAGATATACAGTATCTCACAAAAGTGAATACACCCCTCACATTTTTGTAAATATTTTATTATATCTTTTCATGGGACAACACTGATAATATGACACTTTGATACAATGTAAATTAGTCAGTGTACAGCTTGCTTAACAGTGTAAATTTGCTGTCCACTCAAAATAACTCAACACACAGCCATTAATGTCTAAACTGTTGGCAACAAAAGTGAGTACACCCCTAGTGAAAATGTCCAAATTGTGCCCAAAGTGTCAGTATTTTGTGTGGCCACCATTATTTTCCAGCACTGCCTTAACTCTCTTGGTCATGGAGTTCACTAGAGCTTCACAGGTTGCCACTGGAATCCTCTTCCACTCCTCCATGACAACATCACGGAGCTGGTGGATGTTAGAGACCTTGCGCTCCTCCACCTTCCGTTTGAGGATGCCCCACAGATGCTCAATAGGATTTAGGTCTGGAGACATGTTTGGCCAGTCCATCAACTTTACCCTCATAATAGGTCAAATAAGTTCATTTTGTCTTCTTTCAATTATTTATTTTTTGTTCTTATAAAAGACAAAAATAAAATAGAAAGGAGATGTCTTTACCTTCTTAACATGTTTCGACTGTACACTGCAGTCTTCTGACGAAGACAAAATGAACTTATTTGACCGTGGAAGTTATGGGCTTCTGATGAAGGCTGCAGTGCACAGTCGAAACATGTTAAGAAGGTAAAGACATCTCCTTTCTATTTTATTTTTGTCTTTTATAAGAACAAAAGATAAATAACTTTACCCTCAGTTTCTTTAGCAAGGCAGTGGTTGTCTTGGAGGTGTGTTTGGGGTCGTTACCATGTTGGAATACTGCCCTGTGGCCCAGTTTCCAGAGGGAAGGGATCATGCTCTGCTTCAGTATTTCACAGTACATGTTGGCATTCATGGTTCCCTCAATGAACTGTAGCTCCCCAGTGCCGGCAGCACTCAGGCAGCCCCAAACCATGACACTCCCACCACCATGCTTGACTGTAAGCAAGACACACTTGTCTTTGTACTCCTCACCTGGTTACTGCCACACACGCTTGACACCATCTGAATCAAATACCGTATTTTCCAGACTATAAGTCGCTCCGGAGTATACAGTAAGTCGCACAAGCCAAAAAATGCATAATGAAGAAGAAAAAACCGTATATAACTCGCACTGGACTATAAGTCGCATTTTGTGGGGGAAATTTATTTTACAAAATCCGACACCAAGAACAGACATTTCATCTTGAAACGTGCTTTTCAACAAACTCATGGAAACTGTCGACCTTGGCTTGGAAGTCTGCTGGCAGTTTTTGGGACATCGTTGTCCGTGCTCTGATGGATAAGCTTTTGCATTGCATGAAGCGGTAACACCAAGAAGGTCCTCCCGCAAAGTCATTTATATTCATCTCCTTGGCAACTACCTGAGCGTGGAGACGTAACTGCACCGTTGACAAGCCTCTCCCGGCAGCACGTTGTTCAAGCACCCATTTGTGAACTCGTTCCTCTAGCTGTGGCCGTCTAGCTTTTAGCCCGCGATTAGCTTTTTTTGTTTTCTTCATTGCAGTAAGAGTAACCTCCACTTTCCGTCAGTCCCTCACAAGTTTCTCGCTCACTCCAAACTTTCTTTCTGCTGCTCGATTACAATTTTCGGCTGCATATTTCGCTATTCGCAGCTTGTAATCTGCAGAATATGATTTTCTTTTGGGGGGCATTTGTGTTCGGTCTTTCTCAGTTGTCTTTATAGCCTAAGTTGTTACCGGTAATGTTTACATTTTAAATTGTCAGTGGTACAGGTGCAGCAGATGCTGGTACACAAGCCTAGAGTGCCCTCTCGCGGCTGTCAGTGTGAAAATAATGAACATGTGAAATGTTTTAATATATAAGTCGCACCTGAGTATACGTCACACCCCTAGCCAGACTATGAAAAAAAGTGCGACTTATAGTCCGGAAAATATGGTAAGTTTATCTTGGTCTCATCAGACCACAGGACATGGTTCCAGTAATCCATGTCCTTAATCTGCTTGTCTTCAGCAAACTGTTTGTGGACTTTCTTGTGCATCATCTTTAAAATGGGCTTCCTTCTGGGACGACAGCCATGGAGACCAATTTAATGCAGTGTGCGGCGTATGGTCTGAGCACTGACAGGCTGGCCCCCCATCCCTTCAACCTGTGCAGCAATGCTGGCAGCACTCATACATCAACTTTCAAAAGACAGCCTCTGGATATGATGCTGAGCATGTGCACTCAACTTCTTTGGTCGACCATGGCGAGGCCTATTCTGAGTGGAACCTGCCCTGTTAAACCGCTGTATGGTCTTGACCACCGTGCTGCAGCTGAGTTTCAGGGTGTTGGCAATCTTCTTATAGCCTAGGCCATCTTTATGTAGAGCCACAATTCTTTTTTTCAGATCCTCAGAGAGTTCTTTGCCATGAGGTGCCATGTCGAACTTCCAGTGACCAGTATGAGAGAGTGTGAGAGCGATAACACCAAATTTAACACACCTGCTCCGCATTCACACCTGAGACCTTGTAACACTAATGAGTCACATGACACCGGGGAAGGAAAATGGGTAATTGGGCACAATTTGGACTTTTTCACTTAGGGGTGTACTCACTTTTGTTGCCAGCGGTTTAGACATTAATGGCTGTGTGTTGAATTACTTTGAGGAGACAGCAAATTTACACTGTTACACAAGCTGTATACTGACTACTTTACATTGTATCGAAGTGTCATATCTTCAGTGTTGTCCCATGAAAAGATATAATAAAATATTTACAAAAATGTGAGGGGTGTACTCACTTTTGTGAGATACTATAGAATAAAGTAGCTGAATTTGGACAGTTGACAAGCAGTATTAGGGTGTAACTGATGAAAAATTAAAAAAACAATCACTAATAAATTTAAAAATAAAATACTGATTAGCTTCATGAGTGAATTTTAGTAAAACCTAGTAAAAATTTTGGCACAACCCCAAATATCTGCCTTAGTTTTGTACTTGCATAGCTTTTAAAAATTAAACAGCAGTAATGTAGGGCTGCAACTAACAACTATTTTGGTCGTCAACTAATCTAACGACTATTTTTTTGATTAGTTGACTAATCACGATTATTTCTGTCATGTCCACCATCTCTGCTTCCTGTTGTCATGGCTCCTGTTCAGGGCTCTAGTGCATGTTTATCTCATCTGTTTAAGTCTTCACACCTAAGAATATCACCTTGTTGTCAGTCGCTAACATTTTATAAATGGTCCCTATAGCTAAATAAAATAATGACCCATCAAACATGAGTTTGAAGCTTGAGCAACAATTGTCAGATATTACAAAACAATAATATATTTAACTCGTAATGCTCAAACAATAAAAATGGCAATCTTTCGTGTTTTAGAACCTGAAATATTTATTTTTTTTAGAATTTTTTCTGGAAAAGAGTCCACAGGTGATTAGTCGACTACCAATAGTTGTCAGTCAATTTTCTGACGCTCAACTTGTCGATTAGTCGACTAATCGTTGCAGCACTGGTAATATGTCAGTGGAGTGCTATCAGTTTTTTTTTTTTTTTTTTTTTTATAATTTAACAAATTTTTCATTTAAATGCACAGTACAAGTGAGACATAATTTGAGATTACAACAATAGCGAAACTACCACAGTCTGACTGCTGTAGCCCCAGGGCCTTTCATCATGTTCTTTCAATCCAGTGTTTTGGACTCCAAAATAACAATGAAACAGCCCACACTGAATAGTCTGCCGCACCCTTGAGCCACTCAAACACCTGGTGATGTCCATCAGACAGCAGAGAAAAACAGGTTAATTCTAAGCCCAGCGAGTGTGGCTCCAAGCTCGGGATGAGCCACTGCACATAGATTTAATAAAATTGGTCCAGTCAGGGTAGAAAATGTTGATTTCAAAGTTTGCAAACAACATAACTTTTAGGGCAAATGTACAGAACGTGAACTACAGAAAATACAGCAAAATAATTTTAAACAGATTCTGTATGTCATACCATATGAATCCAAACGGGGAGATGTTCTCACTATTGATTCTCTGGCCTGCAGCTAAGAGCTAATGTTGACTCTAGGCTGAAGATCTATATGGACAGTGCTTTGTTAGTGTGGCAAAAGGGATGGGTGAGTTAAATCTAAACATTTGCTTTTAGGTTTGACCAGCAAAGAAAAACTCAGAAGTATCCAATATGCAGCACGTCTCTGAATAGTGTCATACTGTGTGGTTTGTCCACGAGATGTGTTGGTGTCTTCAAATTGAAGTTGTCTAAATGAACACACTATAACAGCAATAAACAGAAAAAATCCTAGTGGAAATAACAGCATTCAAAAAAGCTCCCATAGTTCTTTGCTTTCATGGCAAGCACATTTTGTGTCATCACTGGGGTTTTCTCTGAAAGATATATAAAACGCTGAAAAAATCTTGTATTTGACAATAAACATTAGTTCAGGGCCATGAGTAATATTCTTGTTTTTTTGCCCAGTTCTACTTGCTGAACCTTGAAAATCCTCTCAAAAAACCTCTGTTTTGGAGAAAAATAATCAGGCACTAGAAATGTAAATATGTTAGTATGAATTGCCTGCAGCGATGTAAAACAGTTATTATGCAAATCATTCACATGACATGCTGTGCCAGAATGTTACGGAAAGTCCTCTCAACATAAAATCAATCAGGGTTGCTATTTTTTACACTGTATGAAATAGAGTTTTTCAGGAATTTTTTTTCTCCCTCTATTTTACCACAGCAACCTCAGAATAACCTCAAATATATCCATGGTATCATATTATTGAGGCACTGTTAACATACAGTGCTTTGAAATCATTTGATAAGGCTACTGAAAAAAATTAAGAAAAATTACATTGGTAGGATAAACTAGAATGACCTACAGTTCCCCTTATAATACAATTATACCAGTGTGTAATCTTGTAGAAAAAAACCTGATATAATAATTCAGCCAACTTGGGATCTATTTTATTACTATAAACATGTTCTCCAAATTCTGGGAAAATAACTTTAAACTGAATGGAAAAATGTAAAAACACATTTATATTTATGTACATGCTTCTACAATGTGAAATGATATCTTCTACATACAAATATCATTTTAAACTCTCCTAAACAGTAGTTGGCCACCCAACATGAAACAGGAAGTGTTGGCCCAACATGCAGAGAAGGGCCAAAGATATCACCATGGTGCTCTGTTTATGATCCACATGATTTCAAGTGTAATATTGCTTTTAAAAAACAGGTCCACAAGCGCAGTTTGAGTTGATAGTTATAACTGACAACAGATTATAATTAGTTTTTATGTTACTTTGTTCAGCCAAGACTAATAATGCCACATGAAAACAAGTAGTTCCCAACTGCTACACTTGAATATGCATAGTTTTAAGATGACGTCACACGGCTGCCACTCGCTATATGAGCAGCCATGTTGGGAGGGAAGCTGCAGGGGGTGATTCTATTTCATTAAAGCCGAAAATTATTTAAATATAGTGCACTACTGTGGAATAATTGTACAAAATCTGGTGGGAAGAAGAAAGTGTTGTTTTATTGATAACCTGCAATTATTTAGAACCAAGGCGAGTCAACTCGGGAGCTACAGTATCAGAGAAGCGGAGGAGAGTTTGGCTTTCTCGTATTATTAGTAGAGCTGACTTGGCGCCTTCCTTGTATTCCAACTAGCAGGTGCTCTGACCATTTTGTTATAGGTTTGTAGAAATAATTGACTCATAATATTGTTGAAGAATCTGTGATGCTCTGTGGACATTTTTACAGATTCATAAGCTCCCTGTTCTGATCAGCTCAGTTACTGCCAGCCACGCACACACACAGCTAAACAAACGTACTTGTTCGTCTAACGCAGCGCCGTATAATATGAGAGTTGCGACACTCTTTGATCTCGCCGCTGCCCAGTCACATGGTTCATGGAGCTCCAGATAGTTCCAAACAACGACCTTTCTATAATGGTGTGTGAATGGCAGCTGTGACAATCTGCGGTATTGACAACATTTTTTTAGCCATATTAGGTAAATATTCAGAATACCTATCGGTAGGTACATTATTTAAACTTATAATGAACAGATTATATGGATTATGATATAAAGAGCAGCTTTAAAAAGACTGTCAGAGTATGTTTTAGAGGGAAGGAGAACTGCTGATTCACAATGATGAAAACTGCAGTGTAAATATCACTGCCTGGCTGTGCAGCCTTACCTTATATTATTTTGATTTTTTTAAATTTTATATGCTTAATTGATCCCCAGAGGGGAAATTGAGGGCATCCACCTGGATGGATGAAGCAGCCACCGTACGGCGCTATCCCTTAACCATTCACACACACATTCACACCTAGGGCCAATTTAGAGTCTCCAATTAACCTAACCTGCATGTTTTTTGGCCTGTGGGAGGAAACCGGAGAAATCCCGGAGTAAACCCACGCAGATATGGAGAGAACATGCAAACTCCACACAGATCACTGTTGGTCAGGGGCTGGGATCGAACCAGGGATCCCATGGCCAAGGGTGAGTTGCTGTGCTGCCGCAGTGCTAACCACTGCGCCACTGCACTGCATATTATGGCTTCAGTGGACTGATTACTGAATTATCAACTTTTTAATACAGTGGGTTATTTTGTAAGATTAGGCAGAATTATCTGAATTGAAAATATGTAGTAAAAACAAACTGCTGTCAGTCAATTTAATGTGATTTAGCTAAGTTACTAGGGGTTGTTCACTTTACTCCTAAACCTTTCAAGTTAGGAAAGATTTTCTGTGTGAATGTAAATATAACACTTTAGTGCCTCTCAGTAAATTTGAATATTGTGAAAAAAAAATTTATAATTAAAAAAATAAACTTTCATATGTTCAATATTCATTGCAGGCACAAAGAAATATTTCAGGGCTTTTTTTAAATTCAATTTTGATTATAGTTTTTGAAATTAAAATGCAAATCATGATATTCTATTTACTGAGATGTACAGTACATAAAAATTACACTGTACAGTGATCCCTCACTTATCGCGGTTAATGGGTTCCAGAACCGACCGCGAAAAGTGAAAAACCGCGAAGTAGCGTCACCCCTAATGACGTCACCCATAAATAATACGTACGTTCATTCTCTCACTCTCTGTCTCATATGATACGTGTGTGTGTGTGTATGTGTGTGTGTAAGTGTACATACATACATAGATGTAAATAAAGTGTACAAAAATATGTTTTTAGAACTCTTATTTTTATAACAAGATACATAACTCAAGATGAAGATGATTTACTGCACAGGTTAATGAGAGCTTTACTGCTCCTCAGGTGACGCCTCATCGTCAGGTGCTAGAGGCGCAGGATCGTCGAGGGCAGCTGCAGGAGGCGGCGTAGTGGCTCGACGGGAAGACTATTTCGCACAAAAAGGCACAAGAGAACAGCGAAAAGTGCCACTAAGCAACACGAGCGATAAAGAACAATGAATGCGGTCTTCCTTCGCTGGGTATGGGCACTGGGCAGGGAGAGAAGCTGGGTAAAACGTCTCGGCCAATCAGCTTGCGAGGTAAAACGTCTTGGCCAATCAGCTTGCGAGATTCCCGAGCGGTGAAGAGGTGGGCGGAGAGGAGTGGAGCGGTGGTCAGAGAGGTGGATTTTGAGTTGTGCGGGCTCTCCGTGTTGATACCTGATGTTCTAATGTAGTCTCCCTGCCTTCTGCTAGCGCCCGCCCATTTTTTCTCAATTTTGAATTTTTGATGAATATTTTTGAAAAATCCGCGATGCACTGAGGGCGCGAAAGGTGAAGCACGAAGTAGCGAGGGATCACTGTACTCTGTACTCTGTACTACACTGTACACAAGATGAGGAAGAGTCCAACAGTAATCATGGTTACATGGACACAAGTAAGCTGGTTATGAATGGATTTCTGGAGTCATCTGATTATTCAAGTGGCCATGTAACTATGTTCATTAACTCAAGTGGTTAACCCTCCAATAATCCATTTAATCAGTGCATGTAAACACAACAAAACCATTATCGGTGTATTCCCTGTAATTGGTTTATTATGACCATGTAACCAGGGTCAGTGATGTATGTTCCAGAACCTTTACTGCATGTGATGACAGACCACATGTACTGTTCTCAAAATAACTTTAGTATGAATATGAGTCACAAAAATTAACCAAAATATCTGAATTCAATGAATATGTCACACCCACCTGTCCTGTAACACTAACATGTCCATGTTGTCATTTCAGAGGTCAAAAACTTCTTTAGAATTAATTTAGTTTAGTGTCAGAGTCATTTAACTATTTCTACACAATATTGTGTTCCATTTTACTCTGACAGCTTTAATCATCATTAAACCACAGCTCCTTCTTCATTCCACTGTTCCAGCTGCCCCACAAACCCTTACTGTGATATCACTGCTCACAGTAGTGAAGACTCCACCAGCCCCGATGGTCCCTGCTCCAGTCTCCAACAACCCTCTATCAGCTGCAGAGAAATGAAAAAAACACGTCACTGTGCCTTAATACTTGATGATTCCTGCCCAAATAGGAAGGTTTTTCTCACAAATCTGTACCTTTTTTCTTTTAATTCTACTACTTTTATTTATTCCTCCCAAATTTGAATCATTTTTGCATAAATTTGCTACTTTTGAGACGTTTTTTTATATTGAAATAAAAAATAAAAAAGTTTTAAAATAACTCATTACTTTTTTCTTATAAATAATTTTTATATTAAATGTGCAACTTTTTCATGCACATTTTTAGTTTGTATGCATACATTAGAGAACTATTTGGAAAACTTTAGATTTAAATGTGTTCACATGAGGAAAAAATATCTACATGTACCGTTTCATATAATTCAAATTATATATACATAAAAAGTAAGTTGAAATTAACGGTTTCCTGGATTACAATAGAAGAAATTAGAAAAGAAAGAAACCAGATATTCTTCCTCTATGTTAAAAGTTCAGTTATAGTTTGTTTTTTTAAAATTAATTTCAAGTGAGCTATTTGATACAAGAGAATATTTTCCATTTATAAATATGCCAGTTGTTTCCAGGATATTTTTGATTGGTTTTAGCATTCAATTCTTGATTTACTGTGAAAATAAACACATATCATTAACACAGCTTCCATTACTTCCATTCCATTGTGTAGATCTGAATTGTTTCCACTTTGTTTACAACTGCATTAAAAAAATTAAAACCCTTCTTCATCCTGAGGACCTTTCTTATTGTGTTTCTCACAACAGATTGTTCAAATACGTAGAAACTATTTCAGCAGAGTAATAAAATATTAATACAGTGATCCCTCACTTATCGCGGTTAATGGGTTCCAGAACCGACCGCGAAAAGTGAAAAACCGTGAAGTAGCGTCACCCCTAATGACGTCACCCATAAATAATACGTACGTTCATTCTCTCACTCTCTCTCTCATATGATACGTGTGTGTGTGTGTGTGTGTAAGTGTACATACATACGTAGATGTAAATAAAGTGTACATAAATATGTTTTTAGAACTCTTTTATTTTTATAACAAGATACGTAACTCAAGATGAAGATGATTTACTGCACAGGTTAATGAGAGCTTTACTGCTCCTCAGGTGACGCCTCATCGTCAGGTGCTAGAGGCGCAGGATCGTCGAGGGCAGCTGCAGGAGGCGGCGTAGTGGCTCGACGGGAAGACTATTTCGCATAAAAAGGCACAAGAGAACAGCGAAAAGTGCCACTAAGCAACACGAGCGATAAAGAACAATGAATGCGGTCTTCCTTCGCTGGGTATGGGCGCTGGGCAGGGAGAGAAGCTGGGTAAAACGTCTCGGCCAATCAGCTTGCGAGATTCTCGAGCGGTGAAGAGGTGGGCGGAGAGGAGTGGAGCGGTGGTCAGAGAGGTGGATTTTGAGTTGTGCGGGCTCTCTGTGTTGATACCTGATGTTCTAATGTTGTCTCCCTGCCTTCTGCTAGCGCCCGCCCATTTTTTCTCAATTTTGAATTTTTTATGAATATTTTTGAAAAATCCGCGATGCACTGAGGGCGCGAAAGGTGAAGCGCGAAGTAGCGAAGGATCACTGTAGTGCTAATTTATGGATGTTAAAAATAGCATTGCCATTATCAGGGTTGACATTTATGGGGACTTTGAAGGATGTAAAGAACTGTATTTGGTAATTTCCTACCTTGTATCTTTTTTTTTGCTATCTCTGCGAGCAGCCCTGCTTAGGTTATACAGTCTGACAGCCGTAGGTAGGAAGGACCTGCGAAACCTCTCGGTTACGCATCTAGGATGATGTAGTCTACTGCTAAATGAGCTCCTCAGTGCGTCCAGTATGTCCTGCATAGGGTGGGACTCGGACTCCAGCAGAGATGACAGTTTAGCCACCATCCTTCTCTCTCCTATCTCCTCCACTGGGTCAAGGCGTTTTCCCAGGTCAGTGCTAGCTTTCTTGATTAGTTTGTTCAGTCTCTTCCTATCAGCTGCTGTAATGCCGTTGCCCCAGCAGACCACTCCAAAAGTGATGGCTGATGCCACCACTGTGTTGTAGAATGTCTTCAAGAGCACCCCTTGTACACCAAAAGACTTGAGCCTCCTCAGTAGGAACAGCCTGCGCTGTCCCTTCTTGTAGAGTGCGTCAGTATTGTGTGACCAGTCTAGTTTATTGTTCAGATGAACACCCAGGTACTTGTAGGATGTCACCATCTCAATGTCAGTTTCTTGGATGTTTACTGTTGCTGTGAGGGGTTGTCCTTGCCGGTGGCAATCCACCACCAGCTCCTTAGTTTTCCTTGTGTTGATCTGGAGGCAGTTCCGATGGCACCAGTCCACCAAGTCCTGGGTAAGTCCTCTGTACTCAGCTTCATCTCCATTGGAGATGAGGCCGGCGATCGCAGAGTCGTCAGAGAACTTCTGTAGATGGCAGTGTGTTGTGTTGTGTGAGAAGTCCGCAGTATAAAGGGTGAACAGGAAGGGAGCCAAAACCATTCCCTGGGGGGCCCCCGTGCTGCCGATGATCGTGTCGGACACACAATCCTGGGTTCTCACAAACTGTGGCTGGTTAGTGAGGTAGTTCAGGATCCATGATGACAGGTGCTGGTCCACCCCTGCGCACAACAGCTTGTCCTTCAGGATCATCGGTTGGATGGTGTTGAAAGCACTGGAGAAGTCAAAGAACATGATCAGAATCAGAATCAGAATCAGCTTTATTGGCCAAGTATGCACAACACATACAAGGAATTTGACTTGGGCTAAAAACTTGCTCTCGTTGTTCAGGTGGAGGATTTAAATAAGATTTAAATAAGGATTCAATGACAACAGAGTATGTACAGTAAATTACAGTCTGTCCACTTTTCTATAAAAGGATGCAAATATATACAGGAATATATGCAGCTTATTTACTCAGACTATCCACACTTTGCAGAAATATATGAAAAAATATACAGTCACACAGTATTTCAATGTGAACTCAGATTCAGTGATATAATGTGAATGAAGTAAAAAGCAGTGTGAGAGTTATGTGCAATGTAAGAATGGATGAAAAGTCATGAGTACAGCAACAGGTAGGACTAGGTGAATGTTAGGAGTTCATCAGAGTGATGGCTTGAGTGATGATCCCTCACCACATTCCCGGGCTTCTCCAGGTGGGGCAGAGAACGGTGAAGGAGGAAGATCACTGCATCCTCAACCCCAATGCCATGCTAGTAGGCGAACTGTAGTGGAGCCATCGCTGGTCCCACCAGGGGGCGGAGGTGAGCAAGGAGCAGTCTCTCCAGGGTCTTCATCATGTGAGACGTCAGGGCCACTGGCCTGTAGCTGTTCAGGTCTTTGGGGTGGGAAGTCTTTGGCACAGGTACCACACAAGATGTTTTCCACAACTGTGGTACCCTCCCCAGCTTCAGGCTCAGGTTGAAGATGTGCTCCACAATCCCACACAGCTGGTCTGCACAGGACTTGAGGAGCTTTGCGCTGATGCCGTCCAGTCCCGAGGCCTTCCTCGCCTTGACTTCCTCAGCTCCGTCCTCACCTGGGTCTTAGTGAGGGTCAGGTTGGGGGGCTGTGTGCTGGGAGTGGGGGGGTGTTGGTGGAGTGGGGTGTGGACAGCAGGTCTCGATGACTGTAGAGGTAGCAGTGTTTGGTGTGCAGTCGGGGGGGAGGGCGGTTGGTCAAACCTATTAAAAACAGGTTCAGATTGTTCGCCCACTCTCTGCCCCCCGTGGCCTGGGGGGAGGTATTCTGGAGCCCAGAGATGGTTTTAAGGTTTCTCCAGACCCCGCTGATGTCGCTCTGTTGCAGCTTGTCCTCCATCTTCTTCCTGAAGTTGTCCTTGCCTTCTCTGATCTGCCTCCTCAGCTCCCTCTGTACGGACTTCAGCGTCTCCCTGTTCCCCGACCTGAAGATCCTCTTCGTCTCTCTCAGAAGTGTTTTTATCTCAGGGTTGATCCAGGGTTTGTTGTTCGAGCAACACCGTATGTTCTTGGTGGGTACGGTGTTGTCCACACAGAAGCTGATGTAGTCCGTGATGGTTTGAGTGAGGCCATCGATGTCCTCACCATATGGATCGCAGAGCTGCTCCCAGGCAGTGGTTTCAAGACAGTCCTTTAAAGTGTCCATTGCCTCCTCAGACCATATCTTCACCGTGCGTATGACCAGAGGTTGTCTGTGTACTAGGGGTTTGTACACCGGCAGGAGAAGAACCAAGTTGTGATCCGATCTCCCGAGTGGGGGGAGTGGTGATGAGGTGTACTCCTCCTTAGTGTTAGCATAGAGTAAGTCCAGTGTTTTATTGTCTCTAGTGTGGCATGTGACATACTGGGTGAACGTGGGCAGAATGGGAGATAGTGAAACTTGGTTGAAATCGCCTGAGATGAGGAGAAGAGCATCTGGGTGTTCTGTCAGCAGCCTGCCAGTTACTGAGTGGATGACGTCACGTGCAGTCCCAGCGTTCGCCGTCGGATTTTCATAAATAACAATGCAGATCACATGTGAGTATTCCCTCGGGAGATAAGTAGGCTGCATGCTAACAGCTAGCAACTCAGTGTCTTTGCTGCAGTGATGGTGTTTAACCATTATATGTCCCGGTCTGCACCAGCTGTTACTGACATACATTATCACTCCTCTGCCCCTTGCCTTCCCACTGTCTGGTGTCCGGTATGCCCATATTGCGTGGAAACCCTCCAGTTCGATGTTAGCATCTGTTGCTAGTTCTGTTAGCCACGTCTCAGTAAACAACATCAAGCTAATCTCTCTGAAGACGCTCTCGTAGCGGGAGATAGCTGCTAGCTTGTCAGTCTTATTGATTGTGTGAATATTAATTGCAGAATTATTGAAAATGAATGGGACATCCAATATTAGCGACTGTTTAAGAACCCTTGTTTATTTTTTGTCAGATCACTTATTTGTGTGATCTTTTATGACTTATATTCATAGGTGTTGTATCTTGCACTTTGGGGAATGGGAGTTGTTCAGTCACCATTATAATTGTTTTAGTTTATATGTGTAGTTTATAGTCTGTCATCAATAAACTCATGCAGTACTATAACGGGACACATTTACAAATATTTGAGACCCATTCTACTGCATCCTTTTATATTTCTGGAATATTATAAATACAAAACACCCAACATTATTATACACAGCAGAATGACCTGTTTGGCTGCCAGTGCTGCATCAGTGTTGCCCATTTGTCAGTAAATATTTAAATAAAAATTATTTATTTCATTATTTGGACATTTTTGTGTCCAGTTTGGTGATGGTCGTCGTTTAGTCAAACTGTGCATGTGGCTGCATATGATATGCAGTTGATCTGGGTATTCTGCTGCACAATCATGGTGGTATTATTATTAACTTTTAATTTTTAGATAGCCGTGCAAGCACACCGAGACGAGCGCCATCGGCAATGGTGAGTCGTGGTCCTGCAAAGGGACTCCTGTCTACCGCTGACAAGGCAGGCTGGGTTTTCTTCCCTGCGAAGGACTGTGTTCCACCCACTGCTTCTCCAACACCGGTGTTGTTTAGGCAGACCCTGGGTTCCTGCTGGCATTTCCCAAATTATCCTTTAGACATACGCAATTACGGCAACATTATAGTACAGTATATTTTTTTAATCATTACATCTTCACTATTCTCTCTTTCTGTCTACCTTTTCAGTCTACCTCTTTCAAATCTACCTACGGGTACAAATAAAGGAACCTGAACCTGAACCTTTCTTGTCAAATTTCTAGCTTTTCACTTCCTTTTTGATTTGCAAAGTGCTGTGGTGACTGACTGGTTGTGATGCTGCAGGCAAGGACAACCCCTCACAGCACCAGTAAATATACAGGGAACAGACATTGAGATGGTGACATCCTATAAGTACCTGGGTGTTCATCTGAACAGTAAACTAGACTGGTCACACAATACTGACGCACTCTACAAGAAGGGACAGCGCAGGCTGTTCCTACTGAGGAGACTCAGGTCTTTTGGTGTACAAGGGGCGCTGCTGAAGACATTCTATGACACGGTGGTGGCATCAGCCATCACTTTTGGAGTGGTCTGCTGGGGCAATGTCATTGCAGCAGCCGATAGGAAGAGACTGAACAAACTGATCAAGAAAGCTAGCTCTGTCCTGGGGCAGCGCCTTGACCCAGTGGAGGAGATGGGAGAGAGAATGATGGTGGCTAAACTGTCATCTCTGCTGGAGTCCAAGTTCCACCCTATGCAGGACATACTGAATGCACTGAGGAGCTCATTTAGCAGCAGACTACATCATCCTAGGTGCACAACCGAGAGGTTTCGCAGGTCCTTTCTACCTACGGCTGTCAGACTGTACAGCCTAAGCAAGACGTGACAACCTAATAGTATTGAATGCAAAAGACGCAATAGACTTACACAATGGTCCCCTCCGGTATACAACTAGGAAAATACCGGTCGCTATGGAGGGTGAGAATATGTATGGGTACATAATCATACCATGTAGGATAACTAAGTGGACGGTTGTGCTGTTTCATTCCATCTGGCTACAATGCTCCGCACTGTGTGTGTTTATATATTTATATATTTATTCCATCTAGCAACAATGCTCCACGCTGTGTGTTTATATATTTACATATTTATTCCATCTAGCTATAATGCTCCGCACTGTGTGTGTGTTTATATATTTACATATTTATTCCATCTAGCTACAGTGCTTCGCACTGTGTGTGTTTATATATATATATATATATTCCATCTAGCAACAATGCTCCACACTGTGTGTGTTTATATATTTACATATTTATTCCACCTAGCTACAATGCTCCGCACTGTGTTTATATATCTACATATTTATTCCACCTAGCTACAATGCTCCGCACTGTTTATATATTCATATATTTATTTCATCTAGCTACAATGCTCCGCACTGTGTGTGTTTATATATCTACATATTATTCCATCTAGCTACAATGCTCCGCACTGTGTGTTTTTATATTTACGTATTTATTCCATCTAGCTACAATGCTCCACACTGTGTGTGTTTATATATCTACATATTTCTTCCATCTAGCTACAATGCTCCGCACTGTGTGTTTATATATTCACATATTCATTCCATCTAGCTACAATACTCCGCACTGTGTGTTTATATACTCATATATTTATTCCATCCAGCTACAATGCTCTGCACTGTGTTTATATATTTATATATCTATCCCATCTAGCTACAATGCTCTGCACTGTGTGTCTATATATATATATGTACATATGTATACTCGCTGCTCTTGTTTTTTCTCTTGCCTTCTGATTGTTGCTCTGAGTGTTGCTATCCCTGTGCTGTTGCAATCCTGGAATTTCCCCATTGTGGGACTAATAAAGGCTTATCTTATCTTATCTTATCTTATGACGCATATTATCCAATCAGCATGGCCGTGATGCTGCATATTATCCAATCAGCACAGAGTGAATCTGAAACCCCGTCCACACTTCCTGAAACCAGGGCATGAAGAGACAGAGCGGTGACTAAACTTTTATTGAAAAAAATTACATATTTTGACTGAGTGACTCCATACTCGGGGATGCACACCCTCACAGCCTCATCAAAACACATAAAATCTTAGGTTTGTCTGACGAACGGTTCAAGAGATATGTGTGGAACAGACAGACAAATAAACACACACACATACACAGATTGCATGCATTTATAGATAGATAACTGTTTGACTGTCATAGGCTGTTTGATGTGTCGTGCACAGAGAATACTTTTAGTGACGTGTGTGTGTGCATGTGTGTGTGGCGTGTGCTGCATATGCATGCATGCACGGGTCTGCTACTGATTATGAACATACATGATCCCCTGGAGGAAAACAATAATATTGGCATTAAACACCTCAAGATCCTGCTGGTTTTTTTTAATATATCTTAAATTATGTCAGGAAAAACACTGGAACATCACACAAAAGCCGCAGTCAGTGTATAATGCTATGTCATAAAGCTACAGATCTCTTCAGCAATATTGACATACGGAGCAGACAAATGTCAGCCCCATAACATATGAAATACTTAACTAATTTCTGCCTGTCAATCAACCTGGGAATAATGACAGACAGCTGAGGATCAGTACGTCACAATTGAATTTTTTGATTCTCAAACATGCCCCACTCTGCACCATAAAAGACTGTCAAATGTCATGGTTCTATGAGCTGTGGCTCGAGTTTAGACTTACTTTGTTTCCACTACAGCAGCCTATTAGCAACAATGTTCCCTCTACCACCAGGGAAAAAAGGAGGTCCAGACTCATCTGCTTGTTTTTGACATCCAGTGCCCTAGAAATCTGTGTCCTGTAACTACAATGAGCATGCAAAATATGCAGTTTATGAAAACCTGTGTGTGCATACGGAAGAAATGTTCAATTATCAGTAGCACTCTTATCTCTAAAATATGTCTGATTGTTTTCTAATTTAAAAAAGTGCACTTTCTTTTATCTTCTATTTTCTTGCCATGTTTTCCCATGACCTCCTCCTTGAATGACAAATTGAGATTTTCTTTGCTGTTAACCACTACTGTAGCGGAAAATAACAGAGGGCGAAGCTACTGAGCATTGCGGTCTTTGTCTCTCACCTCATTTACAATACAGTGCCCTCTGCCTCACATAATCAATTAAAAGACTGCAGAGCTGAAGAGGCACCCAACCAGTCACAGAAGTTTACATCAAAAGGGAGAGATGCTTTTGAAGACTTGCTTCATCCTTGAGAGTCTTCCTGGAGAATGCAAGGACAGATTTAGTCACTGATAGATGTGGTTCTGGCCTTCTTCAAGGTCTCATCTACAAACGGATCAGATTGCATTGCTGCACTGTGGTACAGTATTTCACAGCAGAGTTTTTGGAAAAAGCACAAAAAATGTACTGCGAGGAATGCTACACTTAGTTGATTTTTGCCCTCTAAAATCTCTTTTTTAAATGTCTGTATTCAGTGTCAAAACATGAACCTGTAAAATAATATTCTACTTTTTTGCAGTATTATCTTGGTCTCAATCCCATTAAAATTGAGATTGCAGTCTAAAAACTTTGGACTCTTGTTCTGTTGGTTCACCTCAAAATCCATGCGATCGCAATAGTAACTAAATTTTTTTTTAATAAAAGACACTCTTTTCTTTCAAATATCTCTTGCGTTGCTCTCCTTCTAATAATTGGCATTAATGTACAGTATGCTACTCACTCTGCTTCAAACTATCCATCCATTCATCTTCTTCCGCTTAATCCTTTTCGGGTCGCGGAGGAGGGGGGGTGGCTGGAGCCTATCCCAGCATCTTTGGGCGAGAGGCAGGGTACACCCTGGACAGATCACCAGTCCATCGCAGGGCCAACACAGAGAGACACACAACCATTCACTCTCACAGTCACACCTAAGGACAATTTAGAATCCCCAGTTTGATGCCAATTAACCTAACTTGCATGTTTTTTGGCACGTGGGAGGAAATCTCATACAAACCTCAAAACCACCCTTAATGTAACAGAGGTTCTATATTAATTTTTTTTCTACATGCTGTAAATGTTAAAAAAGTTGGAAGATAGAAGCCCACCCCCCAACCACCAAAACATTTACCTTCACACCAACCTCCAAAATAAGAACAGTTTCCACCTTAAACCTCAGACATTATCTAAAATAATCAATTGCAGTTTGAAATATTTGTGACATATAACTTGATTTAAAAACCTTTACTGTAATTAAACTAATCCTAATTGAAGCACAGCCTTAAAAGTTACATGCTTTCAACCGTTTGTCAAGCCCTTCCATTGAATTCATGAAATGGCTGCAAATCAGACAAACACAAAACTCTTTATAAGCTGCTAGCAAGCCAGAGAACTGCAAGTGTAATCCAGTGTTAAAAACGCGAATAAAAATATGAATATTGATACCGCTTTAAAAAAACCCACCCATTTCACAATAGGAGTAAATAATTTAAAGATGAATATTTAAATAAATATATACTCATAAAACAGTAGGGAACATTTTCTGGGGAGTTTTGATAAAGTTCCAAATGTTTTTATTTGGTATTTTGAGCAACCAATGGCTACGTCTTTTGTTTGGCAGCAACAGCCAATGGGGTCACGCCAGCCAATGGGGTCACGTGCTTTCTCGCTCGGTCTTGGTGTAATCCACAGAACGCTGTCAGTCGCAGCAGACATCGACCGAGAGAGTGCGTTCCCTTACGGAGATGGTGAGCTAGCGTACTGATAGCAGTCTTTGTCTTGGATAAAACTTGAGATTGATTTGATCAATTTGATTGATTGATTGATCCAAAGGCTGTTAACGCCGTTGAGCGCAAGAACCCCATGACGCACGTGTTGATTAGCATGGTCAGGTTTGTTTTTTGGCCTGGTTTGACCAGCACTTGGATTCTCCAGATCTGGATGGTGAGCCGAAGCCCGAATCAGATTAACTACTAGAGGTGGTCCAATTGATCACCTGGAAAGGACACTAGAGGACTGTAAATTTTGTAAATATATTTTGGGTATTTTATTTTTAATTTTTTTATTTGTGACAAGTGCTGTGCTTTTTTGTTTATTCGTACATATCTGTAAAAATATATATAGTTGCAAGTTCCATACACCTTCTGTGTTGTGTCATCTGTTGTTACGCCCTCCAGGCTCCTACGAACCTGTAATCTGTCTGATCTGGCCCAATTATCCCTTTTGTCCAGGTAGTAAAGTTAAGGTAACTACACTGCCGTAACACAACACTACCAAAAGGGTACTACACCTAAAGTAAGTAGGTGTTAGTGGTGTTACAAAAATCTGGCGAGCGCAGCCAGGAGCCTGGAGCGTCGCGACAGCAGATGTGGATTCTGTTTTGACCCCGACCAAACAGTTCATATACTGCCAAAATGGATTTTGTTGCAAAATATGGTGTTAAAGTTCCAAATGCAGTCATTGTCAGTGTTGTACTTGACAAAGAAAAAGACAAAGATGTTTTTAAGTTCCTAGAGCAACATGGCACTATTCGCAGGGTGCTTAGCATTGATGATAACTTGTCTGAATTTGACAAAAGTCACCTTGTGGAGTTCGAGTCTGGATTAGCTATTGAAACATTAGCACCTTGCATTGCCGTACTTTTTTGCATGCACTGACAGTCCTGATGTTAAGTATTGCATTCAAGCCTTAACTGATGTGTATACTAAAACTGTAGTGGGCAGTGTTACTGAGGCTTATCTTAGCAACCTGAAGGGCTTAGCTAAGTTAAGTGGAAAAGGTTTTGAAGAAGTGTTGCGGGAGGTTATGTCCACAATAGGGAAGTCTATTGAAGCTGCTGAGACAGCTGAAACGGTCGCTGCTGACACTGATCCTGCTTCCCCTACTGTAGAACCCACACAAAGTGGAGTCTCTCCTCCACTCCAAGTTGAAGTGCCTCGCACCCCTAAAACCACTCAAGCACTCTTCCAAAGCCCTCTTAGACCAAACTTGACACCTCAAATGTTGAGTCCAGCTGATTTTAACCCACCCGAGGTTCAGAAAATCGTAGTCGAGCATGTCATTAAAAATGCAGAGAAGCCGTCAAACGCCCATTCCTCCTTGAGAATCAGAGCTTTCTCTGGCAAAATGCCAAGACCATATACTGAAGCTGACTATGAAACATGGCGTTCACATGTTGACTTGATAATGGAAGATACTTCTTTGTCTGACTTGGAAAAATCTCGCAAGATCCTTAAAAGTCTTCTTGCTCCTGCGTCTGATGTTATTCGCCCTCTTGGGCCTGAAGCCACCTCTGCCGACTATCTTAAGCTTTTGGACTCAGCTTTTGGGACTGTTGAAGACGGTGAGGAACTGCTTGTGCGATTCATGAACACTATCCAAGATTATGGAGAAAAACCCTCTGCATATCTGCATCGTTTGCAGGTGGCGCTCAATCTCACAGTGCGTAGAGGCGGTCTAGAGCCACAGGAAGCGGACAAACAGCTTCTCAAGCAGTTTAACAGAGGCTGTTGGGATGATAATCTGCTAAAGGAGCTACAGCTGGAACTAAAAGATAAACATCCACCTGCATATGAGTTATTGCTTCACCTTCGCACTGTTGAAAACAGACAAGAAGTTAAAAACACACGCATAAAAAGACACTTGGGCGCCACAAAACCAAAAGCAGCCTACTACGAACAGTCACTGAAACAAGTACAAATAGTGAAGTGGAGTTGGACAGTCTGAAAGAACTGAAAAAGCAAGTCGCTGATCTAAAAAGCCAATTAGCTGCTGTCGTGAAACAAAAGAAACAAGGACCACCGAAGAAAGACCCAACTAAGAAATCTGGAAATAAAAAACCTGACCATGCCAAACCTGAAAACTTACCTTCATCCAGCCGTCCCAGTACTAGGCCCAGACCATGGTATTGCTTCCGCTGTGGCGAAGATGGGCATATTATAGCCACTTGTGAGTCAGAGCCAAACCCTGCACTTGTGGCTGCAAAACGCAAAGAACTAAGAGTAAAAAGACAGATTTGAGACAGTTGGAACCCCACATCCTCTTTAAAACTGAAGTCTACCCCTGTTGCAGGACAAACAGAGGCTAGTTCAGAGATGACCCGTCCCAAACCAAAAGCTCCATTCAAGACACGTGCTAAACTGAAGTCACACTACAAAACAGACCCCTTTAACTTTCCTAATGGTCTAATTGGTACAAAAAGTACAGCACAAGTGAAAGTGAATGGCTGTACTGTGAGCTGTTTGTTAGATACAGGCTCCCAGGTGACTACTGTCCCTAAGTCCTATTACAGACAGTATTTATCCAGCCATGAGATTAAGCCACTTTTTGAGCTGTTAGAAGTGGAGGGAGCTAACGGTCAGAGTGTACCTTACTTAGGCTACATTGAAATGCATGTCACTTTCCCAAAAGACTTCTTTGGTATTGAAGCCGAAGTGCCAACACTTGCCTTAGTGGTTCCCGATGTACGTGCAGCTGATCAGTTCTTAGTATTAATAGGGACAAACACATTAGATGTACTTTACGAGCTGTACTCTGATGCATGTTCTGAACTGCAGCCAACCATGTCACTTGGTTATAAGGCAGTGTTAAAAGTCCTTGAGCTACGGCACAGACAGTCCAAAGACACTAGGCATGGTTTAGTGACCATGCACAACAAAGAGCCACAGTTAGTTCCTGCAGGCCAAACAGTTGTTCTAGATGGCGCTGTAGCTGTGTCAGCCGGCACAGTGAAAAATCTGTCTTGTTAGAACAACCGGTAATGTCAGCCGTACCTGGGGGTATCCTAGTAAAACCATGTCTCATAGACTTACCTGAAAGAGCACCTTACCTTGTTCCAGTTATACTCACCAATGAATCGGAACATGACGTGACAATCCCTCAGAAGTGTGTCATTGGAGAAATTTGTGCATATCAACGAGTCCTATCGCAAGAACACTCCGTGAAAGTTACAAAGTCCAAAACTGAACCAAAGTCCACTCTGAAGTTCAACTTTGACTCTTCCCCCATTAGCGCTGAATGGAAAGAGCGCCTAACAGAAAAACTCAGTCAAATGCCCGAAGTATTTGCACAAAATGATCTTGACTTTGGCAAAACAGATCAAGTGAAACACACAATCAAATTATCGGATGAAACACCGTTCAAACACAGAGCACGTCCCATACATCCAAATGACCTGGAAGCGGTCCGTCAGTATCTCAAAGAACTCCAACAAGTAGGCGTGATAAGAGAGTCCACTTCCCCATTTTCTTTGCCTATTGTAGTGGTGCGAAAGAAAAATGGCGATGTCCACCTTTGTATTGATTACAGGAAGCTTAACATGCAGACTGTAAAAGATGCTTACGCCCTCCCCAACTTGGAGGAAACGTTTTCCACCTTGACTGGTTCGCAGTGGTTCTCCGTCCTCGATTTAAAGTCGGGGTACTACCAAATTGAGGTAGAGGAGCTGGGCAAACCAAAGATGGCGTTCGTGTGTCCCATGGGCTTTTGGGAATTCAACAGAATGCCCCAAGGCATTACAAACGCCCCCAGCACGTTCCAGCGCCTCATGGAGAAATGTATGGGCGACATGAATCTGCATGATGTGATTGTGTTCCTCGATGACATCATTGTATTCTCTAAGACGCCCGAAGAACATGAGGCTCGCTTAATGAAAGTTCTTAATCGCCTAAAAGAGTACGGGCTTAAACTGTCCCCTGAGAAACGCAGATTTTTGCAAACTTCTCTCAGATACCTCGGTCACATTAGGCGCTTTTCCACTAGCCCAGCCCAGCCCCGATTGAAAACCCGACTCTACTCACTTCGGTTCGGTTCAGCCTCAGTTGCTTTTCAACTATTGCTGGCACACCTGCTGTGGGTGGGATTTGTTGAACAGCAGGCGGCGCCACACCCTCGTGACGTGAAACATGCGACCGAATCCTCCACAACAAACAAAGTGGCTGATGACGAGGAGAGAAGGAAGGAGGAAGGAGAGAGGAATGACTGTGACATGAAACTGGTTAAATCTATGGTGCTGACTTGTTGTGCTCTGCACAATCTGTGTGAGAGTCATGGAGAGACGCTTGACACTACATTGGATGATGCAGTAGATGAACCAGTGGTGGCAGCGGCACAGAGAGCAGAGGAGCAGGGTGGTGATATTGTAGCGAACTCAATATAAGCACCCTACTTGGCTTGCCCCTATTGGCGACACAGGTAGAGTGCGGGACTCCAGAGCGGGAAGCGTGAGTTCAAACCTTCTGGTGGGACGTCGCCATGTCAAGCTGCATGTTACAATATAATACGAGATGCTGTGATGCAATACTTGTCTATTTCGTCCACATTTATGTGCATACATATTTCAAAAATGTTTTTTGTAAATAAAATGTTGTGCATGTTCCATCTACCTGTCCTGTTGTTCATAACACTTATCTGTTAAGGTACGGGTAATTAGATTAGATTTGTTTATTTGACAGGGACAGTGCAATAAACATAGACAATTAATCAATGACAATCAATCTGATGTGTTGCACAGAGTGTATAGCTATTAGCTAATTTGCAGGAGCCGCAGGACAACAGAAGAAGGTGCGAAGCCATCAGCCTAATGATGAGTCCACACTTCTCACTGTAGTGATAATTGCTCACGCTGAGCGCTCTGCCTGCCCGTACGCTGTGGGGGTCACACACACGACGTGTTCCTCCCCACACTCTCAATCATTTTTTTTCCCGTATATTTTTCTCTTTGGCGTACAGAAATGGCAATACGCCCGTATTTGCTAAAATTGCATTTTCCCCGTATTAAAATACGGCGAAACCGTATCACTTGACAGGTATGTAACTACATGCAGAAACACCGCACAGGCCATCTTCACAAAAATCCAGCTCAACAAGCCACTTTTGCTTAGGTGGAAATGCAAATTGAACTATAAATCATGTGCTGATACATATGTAAAGGTCTCCCACTTTTACTTACAAATTGATTTTTAATTTTTGGGAAAAGGGAATATAAATTTTGCACTTGTTGGTAACAACAGTTGTGTGCAACAAAAACACAGTTGTGTATCCTTGTCCGATTTGTCTACTGTTATTAGTGCCAAATTTTTGCTAGATTCCTTCTTAATTTATTAAATTTTGACTGGTGATGCAACATTCAACTTACATGTACTTACCTTTATCAGTGTCTACAAGTTCAAGCACACCTGTACAACTGCTTATAACCTAAAAAATGTACCCGTTCAAGAGAAATTGATTCAGCATTGCAAATTTGTTTAAAATTTAAAAAAAAAAACTACCAAGACATTACGTTTCGTTGTGTTGTTAAAAATTAAATTACCATTAGAAGGCTATACACCTGACCTGATGAACAGCAGCATGTGGAGTGAACAGAGAATGGAATGTGTATGTAATTATTGGCTTTTCTCATACGGTGTCATAACAGATAAACCAGACTTTTGATGCAAACAATACAATTTTATTCCAGAAGCAAAATTTACAAACAAAAAAACAGGCTGGGCGTGGGGAGACATGGTTAAACACGCCGACTGCTAAATGCGTCCACAAGCCTGCCAAATAGGGTCAGGAAATCTCTGTTAAATGTTGACATCTCTGCGAGCTCTTCCCTTTGTAACGCAGCGTCCTGCTCCAGGGCTTCACGCGCATCTGCCCGCACATCTGTGGCCACCTGTTGCAAATGCTGCATGTACTCCTGATGGTGTTCTCGCCGCTGGTCATGTTGCCGTTCCAAGAGCTGCATCTCTTCGTCATGCATGTTGACCATCGCTAATGTAGATGGAAAGACAGAAAGGCATGGTCGTTAAAGCTGGATCACTACATATATTATGGAATTACACAGGTGAAAGTATGTGGTGGAATGTCACTATTATATTATGCTTCATTGCTGTATATAAGCTGAACTGTCATGTTGCTGCCCCTCAGTAGAGCAGATTTTGCAACACGCAGGGTGCTGTCTTCGGCTGCAGCCCCCCTGCAAAACTAAAAAGGATTAAGATTAAGAATATGGATGGGTAATGTTTAAACTAGTTGCTTGTAGTGTGGCCGCAGAAATCTGAATGGGTTAATACAGTCAGCTGACGCGAAGCATTTCAATGAAGCATGTTGATTTCAACGGCAGTTCATCAGCTTTACTTGTTTTTATAAAACAGGAGTTACAACAGCACTTCAATCACCACACCTAAAAATGGTTGTGGAACACCAATAAGTGAAGACCAAAGAATAACCTTTTTGTACATTTAAAAAGACATTTTAAATTAATTAATATGCAGCTACAGGAAATTGCATTAATCAATTTGGGACATAACTTGTTAGGCTCCAGCTCCCCCGCGACCTGTAAAGGATTAAGTGGTAGAAGATGGATGGATGGATGGATGGATTTTCGACCCTGGTTTCCGCTGGACCTGTTTCAACCAAAAAAAATCATGGTTATTGTGCCTTACCGGCACTTGAACGTGATCCAGATGGAGCTGGTGATGTGGCTGTCATCGGAGCCGATCCAGCTGGCGCTCCGGCAGACGCAGACGCAGCGCCAGGAGAGTCTGGTGTGTTCATGTGCACTGAGATGGACCCCTGTGATATGAACTGCGATTCTAGAAAGAAAATGCACGCAATTTAAAACTTAACACCAAAGTGCAACATGTACACAACACTCTAAAGTTTTTAACCGGAATACAATAAGCATAATTCAGCGTTTTGTTCGCGCTAATACTTAACACAAAGCAAGCATGAATCTGCAGTTGGCTGCAAAACAATAGGCAAGCCTCAGTAACAACCATTACCCACAATCTAACAACCTTCCTATTTCTTAAAAACAGTGAGCTTGGCACAGAAAGGATAAAGTGGCGAAAAGACGCGCAATATCAAAACAACACTCACCATCCACGGTTTCCAAGGCCGTGACCGTGACAGTGGCCGTGTCGAGCCCAATGTCTCTCAGCGAACCACTTCCACTCCTTCCATCCGCTGCACTTCGACCATTGTGGTCCTTCACTGCTCGGTAATCGCTTTTCAGCTTTTTCAGCTTCTCCCGACACTGTTTGGCAGTACGGATGTGCCCTTGGGAAGCCATCTGCTCGGACACCTGCATTTCGAGTAGATCCGTCCAACTCGCACTGGATGCGATCGTCGCCTAATATAGAAAGAAAATTGCGCACCTCCTAATATATAATATTAGGAGTATATTATTATATAAGTATATTATACAGTATATTAATATAATATACTGTATTAAAGGGGCGCACTGTGTTCACTGGCTGAACAATTACAAATGGCGGTCGTGGTGTAAATTCAGCAGAAAAAGTCGCTTTTGTGACGTTACGACCTGACCAATCAGCGGCGACCAGTCTCTTAAAGTCATATCACAGCCATACTCAGCCCTACTCAGCTCGGTTAGACCCTGCCCTGGATCAGGTACTAAAAAAGTACCTGCTAACCGGTGCTGGGGCTAATGGAAAATGCTCAAACGCGGGCTGAGTGGTGCAGTGTAGGGCTAAGTGAGGCTAGTGGAAAAGGGCCTATTGTGTCCAGTAAAGGAGTTGAGACCGACCCCGAAAAAGTGAAAGCCCTAAGTACCTGGCCTGTGCCCCGTGATCTCAAACAGCTCCGCTCGTTCTTAGGCTTTTCCGGGTACTATAGGCGGTTCATTAAGAACTATTCCAGCATCGTTAAGCCCCTCACTGACTTAACATCAGGCTACCCTCCTTTGCGAAAAAGCCCAAAGCCCAAAGCTAAGCCTGCCCAGTACCACGACCCAAAGACACCGTTTGGTGAGCGATGGACTTCTTCCTGTGATCTTGCATTCAAAACCATCATTGAAAAGCTCAGTACTGTGCAAAGTACTGTGCTCAGTGCTCAGTACTGTGCTCAGTACTGTGCAAAAAGGGTCAGCAAAATTTGCATTGTTTGAGGAAACTTGCACGCTTCCAAATTGACCGAACCATAATGACAATGTTTTATCGGGCTTTTATTGAATCTGTTTTATCCTTTTCTTTAGTGTCATGGTTTGGTCAGATAAAACTGAAACAGAGGAAATCCTTGGATCAGGTAGTTAGATGATCCAGTCGTTTGCTTGGTGAGTCACAGCTGAGCCTGACATCCCTGTACACCAGACAAGTACAGAGGATGGCTACCTCCATTTTAAATGACTCCCACCCCTTGCACTGCAACTTTCAGCTTCTTCCCTCCAGACGGAGGTTTGCTGTCCCAAAAAGTAAAACCCAGCGCTACAAAAACAGCTTTGCACCTGCTGCTGTCAAAGAGTTGAACAAGCTATAAAAATATATTGTACATATTTTATATTTACTTATTTTGTATGATGTCACTTGGGTTCTAAATATTTTATTGGGTTTTAGACCTTTGAGTTTTTTAACCTCTGACTAGTTTTTAACTTTTAACTTTAATATGACCCTTCTCTCTTACCTCTGGTTTCTCCCTCATCTCTTTGTCTTTTTATACCCTGTTTGATGGCGCCTTGAGTATTTTTATCATGTTTATAGTCAGCTTCATGTGTGCCTGTGTTTGTGTCTATGTTGAATGTAATTAGTGGCTTGTAAATATGGATGTCACCAGACTGCAAAACAAATCTACCTACGGGTACAAATAAAGTAACCTGAACCTGAACCTACTGTGCCTGTCCTGGGTTTCACTGACCCTCAGTTGCCATATACACTCCATACTGACGCCAGCACTACAGGGCTTGGCGCCGCCCTTTATCAAGAGCAGGAGGGCCAGACTAGGGTCATAGCTTATGCAAGCCAGGGGTTGTCTAGAAGTGAGTCCCGTTACCCCGCCCATAAATTAGAATTTTTAGCTCTAAAGTGGGCAGTAACGGAGAAGTTCACAGACTATTTATATGGCAATCATTTTACTGTCGTGACAGACAGTAACCCCCTGACGTACATTTTAACTACTGCTAAGGTGGATGCCATGAGTTATAGGTGGCTAGCTGCTCTGTCGACGTTTAACTTTAAGCTCCAATACAGAGCAGGCAAGCTTAACTCAGATGCAGACGGCCTCTCTAGATGGCCATATGGCGAGTTACTTAATGACGCAATGTCCCAAAAGGAGCTTGACCGCATACAGCAGTTCATTCAAACTCACTTGTCTCTTCCTGAAAGCAGTTTAAGTTCCGAGGTAGTGTCTGCTATATGTGAAAAACTCCTTGTCTGTAGCTCTCCAGACAACACCTTCCCTTTGGTTCACTCATTAGCCCTCTCTGTAGCCGCCATTCCAGATGGCTATGCCGATGAAGATGGCTGTGGTGGTCTTCCAGTTGTACTCCACATGACTCCTGAACAGATCAAAAACGAACAAAGAACTGACCCCTGTTTAAGAGAAGTGATTGCACAGATTGAAACTGGGCTAAAAGTTCCACCAATTGTACGAACTGAACTTCCTGACATAAGATAAGATAAGATATGCCTTTATTAGTCCCACAATGGGGAAATTCCAGGATTGCAACAGCACAGGGATAGCAACACTCAGAGCAACAATCAGAAGGCAAGAAAAAACAAGAACAGCTAGTAAACATATGTACATATTACTATAAATATATATATATATATATATAGACACACAGTGCGGAGCATTATGGTTGGTGAATGTGCAGCAGAAAGTCTAAGCTCTCTCTCCGCGGATGCGGCGGGCCAGCTGGAAGTCTTTGGGCATGATGGTGACCCTCTTAGCGAAGAAGAGACCCACCAGGTAGGCCTTGCTGGCCTCCTGCCGAGCCATGATGGCGAAGCTCAGGAAGCGCAGGTCAGTCTTGAAGTCCTGAGCGATCTCCCTCACCAGGCGCTGGACGGGCAGCTTACGGATGAGCAGCTCCGTGGATTTCTGGTAGCGACGGATCTCTCTCAGAGCCACGGGCCTGTAACGGTGAGGCTTCTTCACTCCGCCGGTGGCCGGAGCGCTTTTCCGAGCAGCCTTGGTTGCTAGCTGCTTCCTGGGGGGCTTTTTCCTCCAGTAGATTTTATGGGTGGTCTGCTTGGTTCTTGCCATCGCTCTTTATTATTCTGTCTTATATTTCTTGCACGCCGCCTAAACTCCAGCCCGGCACCCGTGTTGTTTTCGCTACAGTTCCCAGTATGTCGAGTTTCACCGTTAGCCCGGATGGCGGTTGAGTGCTAGCTAGCACTAGCTCTTCCTGCTGTAACGTCTCCTGCTGTAAACAGTGGCTCCGTCCGCCGACTCGGGAGACCTTTGGGGCGATCTGTGTGTCCGTGATATATATATAGAGTGAAAGGTGTAGAAAGAAGAAGGAAGATAAAAAAAAAGGCTATTGCAACGGGCAGCCAACTCGTGTGGCGCCGCTGGTCCGGCGGAACCGGAACCGGTTATCTGGACATCAACTTGTTACTCCGAGAGCTCAGTCGACTTGAAATGTGCAATAACATCCTCTACTGCACTCACCAAGACGGAGGAAATGTTACTTACCAGTTCGTCTTACCTGAACAGCTCCGCGTTTCAGTCTTTCAAAGCCTCCACTGTGACATGGGCCATTTAGGCACAGAGCGTACTTTGGATCTCGCCAGAACAAGGTTCTATTGGCCTCGCATGGCGGCAGATATTGAAAAGAAGATCAAGACATGTAATCGCTGCGTAAGACGTAAAACCGCTCCAGAACGAGCTGCTCCGCTTGTCAACATCAAGTCCACCCGACCGCTTGAACTTGTCTGTATGGATTTCCTGTCCATTGAGCCCGATCAAAGTAACACTAAGGATGTGCTCATGCTAACTGATCATTTCACGAAATACGCTATAGCCATTCCTACCAGCAATAAGAAAGCTCAGACCGTTGCAAAGGCACTTTGGGACAACTTTATAGTCCACTAGGGGATACCCAAACGGTTACATAGTGATCAGGGTCCCGATATTGAGTCCCATATCATAAAAGAACTTTGCAAAATCATGGGCATTCGCAAAATCCGGACGACACCCTATCATCCCAGAGGTAACCCGGTAGAACGTTTCAATGGAACGTTATTGAGCATGCTGGGTACTCTGGAGGAAAAGAACAAATCTCATTGGCACAACTATGTAAAACCACTTGTACATGCGTACAATTGTACGAAGAATGACACTCCTGGTTTTGCCCCGTATGAGCTAATGTTCGGCCGTCTGCCGAGATTGTCAATCAATCTTGCATTTGGGCTCCCGTTTCACAACAAAAGTTTCAAGTCACATTCCCAGTACATTGAAAAACTGAAGACAACTCTACAAGAAAGCTACAAACTAGCAACAGAAAATGCTAACAAGATGGCTGAAAGAAACAAAACAAGATTTGATATGCGAGTGAAACCCTCAAAACTAGAACCAGGCGACAGAGTTTTGGTACGTGCAGTCCGCCGCAGAGGAAAGCACAAACTAGCAGACAGGTGGGAAGCTGAAATCCACATTGTGGTGAGCCAAGCAGGTGACTTGCCTGTTTACACTATAAAACCTGAGACAAAAGATGGTTTTGTTCGCATTGTTCACCGTGACCTCTTGCTTCCCTGTGGTTTTCTTGCCCCTGTTGCAGAAGAACCTGTCCAACCAAAACGTGTCCAAAACCTAAGACAAGACAGTCACCTGAACAAAGTGAGTAATGTGAGAATTCAGAACCGGAAAATGAGGATGTCTATTGGTACAGGGAAGAACCAATCCAAACGCCCATAAAGCTCACTCGAGTTTATGAAATTCCCCATCCAAAGACATTCTTTAAAGGAGATATTCCTGCTGAAACTCACTTACCTGAGAATGACAACCAAATAGAAAATGTCACTTCACCTGGATGTGACAACTTGCCTGGAAATGACAATTCACCTGGATGTGACAACTAACCGAATGATGGAAACCTGGAGGAAACTGAAACAAATGTGGAACCATCAAACAATGAGAATGGAAATGAAAGTGAAACCAACTTATCTGATAAAAGTACCTGTGATGAACCTGTGGAAGAAAAAGAATCTGAAAAGGAAATCCCAAAGACTGTGAGACACTCCGAGAGGACAACCTCCCAGCCAGAAAGACTACAGTATTGTCAGTTGGGAAATCCTCTCATAACTGTTGCCCAGTCCCTGTTTCAAGGACTAAAACTGGCATTTACCAGAGCCTTAACAGAGACAGATCCTAAGATTATTCAAACCTGGCTTTTACCAGAGCCTTAACAGAGTCAGATCTTAAGATTATTCCCATGAACACTAGTTCTCCCATCAATACCATTTAGCTAATCTCATGCAAAGGGACTTGCATGATTCTAAGGGGGGGATAGTGTAACCCAGTGTTAAAAACGCGAATAAAAATATGAATATTGATACCGCTTTAAAAAGAAAAACACCCATTTCACAATGGGAGTAAATAATTTAAAGATGAATATTTAAATAAATATATATTCATAAAACAGTAGGGAACATTTTCTGGGGAGTTTTGATAAAGTTCCAAATGTTTTTATTTGGTATTTTGAGCAACCAATGGCTGCGTCTTTTGTTTGGCAGCAACAGCCAATGGGGTCACGCCAGCCAATGGGGTCACGCGCTTTCTCGCTCGGTCTTGGTGTAATCCGCAGAACGCTGTCAGTCGCAGCAGACATCGACCGAGAGAGTGCGTTCCCTTACGGAGACGGTGAGCTAGCGTGCTGATAGCAGTCTTTGTCTTGGACAAAACTTGAGATTGATATGGATCCAAAGGCTGTTAACGCCGTTGAGCGCAGGAACCCCATGACGCATGTGTTGATTAGCATGGTCAGGTTTGTTTTTTGGCCTGGTTTGACCAGCACTTGGATTCTCCAGATCTGGATGGCGAGCCGAAGCCCGAATCAGATTAACTACTAGAGGTGGTCCAATCGATCACCTGGAAAGGACACTAGAGGACTGTAAATTTTGTAAATATATTTTGGGTATTTTATTTTTAATTTTTTTATTTGTGACAAGTGCTGTGCTTTTTTGTTTGTGTACATATCTGTAAAAATATATACAGTTGCAAGTTCCATACACCTTCTGTGTTGTGTCATCTGTTGTTACGCCCTCCAGGCTCCTACGAACCTGTAATCTGTCTGATCTGGCCCAATTATCCCTTTTGTCCAGGTAGTAAAGTTAAGGTGACTACATTGCCATAACACAACACTACCAAAAGGGTACTACACCTAAAGTAAGTAGGTGTTAGTGGTGTTACACAAGCATGTGCATAGTTGGTATATTATCAACTTAATTAAATACCTTTATTTTGATGACATACTGTAGGTCTAAAATGATAGGTCTAAGCCAGGGGTCAGCAACCCACAGCTCCGCAGCCACATGCGGCCCTTCAGCCCCTATGCTGTGGCTCCCTGCAGCTCTATCTGAAAACACATGGAAATTAAATTCATTTTAATTATTTTATTTTCCAAATTATTGTTTATTGGATACATTTCTCAACGGAAACACATACTTTCATGAACGTAAAATATATATTTTTGAAATTATTTATTATGTTGTCAACCATGTGTCACATTTGACAGTGGCTCACATGCACGGAAAGCCTCTCTGTGTGCAGCGCATGTGGAGAGCACAGAGAGCAGCAGCTTCCTTCTTATCCTCCTCCACCCTCTGTAAGACATGAACAGATCCATCCATCCATCTTCTTCCACTTAATCCTTTTCGGGTCGCGCGTGGGGGTGGGGGGATGGTGGAGCCTATCCCAGCATCTTTGGGCGAGAGGCAGGGCAGCAATTAAATTTTAAGAATGGTTGTGTCAGTTATGTGCTTTTATTGTGAAACGCCGTCAACTGGATATACAGTCTTGTGAAAAAATTAGGACACCCAGTATAAGCTGTGTGTTTTTTAACATATTTGGACATATGGATATTTAATATCAATGTTAAAAATACTGGGAGATTCACATAATACAACTAAACAATTAAAAATGAATTAAAGACTTTTTTCAAATTATCTGTAAAATGTAATTCTAAACTCCATTCTAAATTACCCCCCACTCCCAACACACAGCCCCCCAACATGACCCTCACTAAGACCCACGTGAGGACGGAGCTGAGGAAGGTCAAGGCGAGGAAGGCCTCGGGACCGGACGGCATCAGCGCAAAGCTCCTCAAGTCCTGTGCAGACCAGCTGTGTGGGATTGTGGAGCTCATCTTCAACCTGAGTCTGAAGCTGGGGAGGGTACCACAGTTGTGGAAAACATCTTGTGTGGTACCTGTACCAAAGACTTCCCCACCTGAACAGCTACAGACCAGTGGCCCTGACGTCCCACATGATGAAGACCCTGGAGAGACTGCTCCTTGCTCACCTCCGCCCCCTGGTGGGACCAGCGATGGATCCACTCCAGTTCGCCTACCAGCATGGTATTGGGGTTGAGGATGCAGTGATCTTCCTTCTTACCATTCTCTGTCCCACCTGGAGAAGCCTGGGAATGCGGTGAGGATCATGTTCTTTGACTTCTCCAATGCTTTCAACACCATCCAACCGATGATCCTGAAGGACAAGCTGTTGTGCGCAGGGGTGGACCAGCACCTGTCATCATGGATCCTGGACTACCTCACTAACCGGCCACAGTTTGTGAGAACCTGGGACTGTGTGTCCGACACGATCATCGGTAGCACGGGGGCCCCCCAGGGAACGGTTTTGGCTCCCTTCCTGTTCACCCTTTATATTGCGGACTTCTCACACAACACAACACACTGCCATCTACAGAAGTTCTCTGACGACTCTGCGATCGTCGGCCTCATCTCCAACAGAGATGAAGCTGAGTACAGAGGACTTATCCAGGTCTTGGTGGACTGGTGCCATCGGAACTGCCTCCAGATCAACGCGAGGAAAACTAAGGAGCTGGTGGTGGACTGCCGCACGCAAGGACGACCCCTCACAGTACCAGTAAACATCCAGGGAACAGACATTGAGATGGTGACATCCTACAAGTACCTGGGTGTTCATCTGAACAATAAACTAGACTGGTCACACAATACCGACGAACTCTACAAGAAGGGACAGCGCAGGCTGTTCCTACTGGGGAGACTCAGGTCTTTTGGTATACAAGGGGCGCTGCTGAAGACATTCTACGACATGGTGGTGGCATCAGCCATCACTTTTGGAGTGGTCTGCTGGGGCAGTGGCATTACAGCAGCTGATAGGAAGAGACTGAACAAACTGATCAAGAAAGCTAGCTCTGTCCTGGGGCAGCGCCTTGACCCAGTGGAGGAGATAGGAGAGAGAAGGATGGTGGCTAAACTGTCATCTCTGCTGGAGTCCGAGTCCCACCCTATGCAGGACATACTGAACGCACTGAGGAGCTCATTTAGCAGTAGA
The DNA here is from genome assembly GCA_020510985.1 of Pholidichthys leucotaenia. Taxonomy (NCBI): domain Eukaryota; kingdom Metazoa; phylum Chordata; class Actinopteri; order Cichliformes; family Pholidichthyidae; genus Pholidichthys; species Pholidichthys leucotaenia. The sequence goes on from CM035840.1 coordinate 338,939,244, forward strand.
CTACATCATCCTAGGTGCGCAACTGAGAGGTTTTGCAGGTCCTTCCTACCTACGGCTGTCAGACTGTATAACCTAAGCAGGGCTGCTCGCAGAGATAGCAAAAAAACGTGACGACCTAATAGTATTGAATGCAAAAGACGCAATAGACATACACAATAGTCCCCTCCAGTATACAACTAGGACAATATCGGTCGCTACGGAGGGTGACAATATTGGCCCTTTTCCACTAGTACCTACTCAGCCCTACTCACTTCGACTCGACTCACTTTCTAGCCTTTTCCACTGTACCCAGCACCGGTTAACAGGCGCTATTTTCGTGCCTGTTCGATGGCAGGGTACAACCGTGCTGAGTCGAGCCGAGATGTGACGTCAACAGACTGCGAGCCACTGATTGGTCAGTGTGTAACGTCACAAAAGTGTCCATCCTCAGTGGAATCTACACGACTGCCATTTGCAATATTTCAAGGACTAACTCGGTCACCGAGTAAATACGATATTAATACAGACAGCGTTGTAGGTTTTGCGGAAATCTACACCGTGGTACAATGAAGAGGTGCGGGGTTTTCTCTGCTTGTTGGCAGATCCATAGTGAGAGGAGCGACCCTCCCCGTTACAGATGCAGCTCAGCATAGAACTGGACTACGGACAAGCTGAAGACAAACGTGAGAGAACTTTCGATGGTGAGTGATTTGTAATATTGTGCATCTGTTCGCTTATTTATCCTGTTGGTGGTAAGCTCACTTTTTTTGAGCCATACAGCGCCGGCCTGTGCGGGCTAACGAGTGTTAGCTAGTAGCTAGCTAGTAGCCAACTGCTGATTCACACTTGTTTCGTCCTAAGTATTTGCTTGTGAGAGCAAAACGATGAAATATGTTAATCCTGGTTAAAGTCCTGGTTTGTGTACATGCTGCACTTTGGTGCTGTGCATTAATTTGTTTTAATTTCTTCCTAGAATCTGTTTCCACATGCTAGGGTTTAGCCTCCCTCAGTGTTTATATTGTGGATGCAGGTCAAGTGGACCCCAGGAGCCGAAATCTCAACATATACAGGTGCATTTTCAAACCAGTGATTTATAAATTCATTCATATAATTTTCTAAAGTGTCAGAATAGACCCACACACCTATTCTGTGGATTTTCCATAAAAGGTGTTGGAACAGTGTTGTTGTGCTGTTCCACCATAAATCTCTGGATTGATAACGTACTTGTACATGTAAGAGTGGATCCTGGGGTGCTGGTCAGGGAAACGAAGCATTTTTGTCACATCCCACCATTGACTTTCATAAGTGTGTTTCCCTAATGCAGCTACATCTCCAAAAATTAGAATGTCATGAAAAAATTCAATATTTTTTTGTCACTCATTCAGAAAGTGAAATCCATATATTATATAGATTCATTACCCAGACAGTGATATATTCCAAGCGTTTATTTATTTTAATAGAATTTAAGTTTTTAAATAGAAATGTTGGCCGCTGAAATATTGGTTAACATGGGCTGTAGCCATAATCATCAAAATTAAAATAAACACTTGCAATATATCACTGTCCGTGTAATGAATCTATATATGGGTTTCACTTTCTGAAATGAGTGACAAAAATATTGAACTTTTTCATGATATTCTAATTTTTGAGATGTGCCTGTATAAGTGTTGAACTTGCTTGAACTAACCACCATCCATTTCTGTCGTTCGTTTAGGCAAGAGGAAAGGAAAGCAGCCTCCCCACAACGGACCTCGTATATAAAAGGGACTGAACTGAGATTTATTTGATTGTGTGAATATTAATTACAGAATAATTGAAAATGACTGGCACATCAACTGTAAAATAAACCGCTTGTTGATGTATTTATTTTTTTGTCAGATCACTTGTGTCATCCTTTGTGAGTTATGTTCATAACTGTATCTTTTGGGGAATGGGAGTTGTTCAGTCATCAATATAATTTAGTTTATATGTGTAGTTTATAGTCTATCATCAATAAACTCATGCAGTAACAGGACACATTACAAATATTTGAGACCCATTGTAGTGCATCCTTTTATATTTTAGCAATACAAGTACAAAACACCGCCCACACTTGAAGCCAGGGCAAAAAGAGACACTTTTACAGACAAGACAAACTTTTATTGATAAAAACTCCATATTTTGACTGAGCGACTCCATACTCGGTGATGCACACCTTCAGTTAAAGTACTAGATTCCATTCAAGTCAATGTATTAATTCATTCTGATTGCTGAGGCCACAGTAAAAACAGATGATTTTAAATGTAACCCAGCCCTTGTAAAATCGACTTTACTGAAGCGCAGCTACATGAAAGTTGTGGTTAAATACAACAACGAAGTACTTTATTGTCACATTGGAATTGGAATCGCTCCTGTTTTGTTTTTCTTTTTAATTCTTGGATGGAATATGGGTGGGCAATATAAGCTGCGGCTTCAGCCATCACCCATTTCAGATAACCTATGTTGAATTGTATAATCAGAGGAGTTATTGTTTAATTCGACCTTGTTAGATTTTTTTCCCCTTTGTTATATTATTGTTTTCTTTTAATCTTTACTTTTAATCCACCCGAAATAAAGATTCATTCATTCATTCACATTCCACCACTGGCTTTTAGCAACAAGTGTATTTCCCAAATATGTTTTAAACGTGCTTTAGTTAACCACCACCCATTTCTGTCTTTTTGTCTAGGCAAGAGGGAAATGATCCACCCCAAACTGGACCTTGCGTCACTATTTACAGAGATGCAGGCCGAAGATCTGCTGAACTGGGACCAGTGTGAGCTGCACATCCCAGCTGCTGAGTGACCCATTCTGTTTTTTGTTTTTTTTTTACAGTTTGAATTTTGCACATTCTGAATAATCTGGAATTTGCTGCTGATTGTAATAAACAATTTAGTGACTTATGTGTTTGCATCATGATTTTCTATTTTGTCTGTTAAGACACTGGTGGGAAAAGAGTAAACAGTACAAACCATTAATCGGTGACCTTGAAAATAATGGCTCATTTTTAAGAAAAGTAACCAAAACAATTATTTTATTAACTGAAGACTGTATTGGTGGATGTGCCACCGCAGAAGACCCTGCATACTTTAGTGATAGTACCAGTATATGGAGGAATTCTGGGCCATATTAGCATCTGTTCTTCATCATAATGGGTTTTGGGCGGGGGTGTCTAATCATGTGCCATGGAGGGCCAAGACCCTGCAGGCTTTACCTCCAAACAGTGTCTTCAACAGCAGATTCCACTGAATTTCTCCCACTGACTGCAGATCAGTGAGAACACCTGCTGAAGAGACTGGGTAGAAGAGAGAACCTGCAGGGTCTTGGCCCTCCATGGTACATGATTGGACACCTGTGGGTTAGGGTTTAATGGGATTTAACATTTTAACACAAACTGCTTTATGGTTCATAATCCTGTTGACAGACTTACACCAAACCAAAAGTGATTTCTCAAATGGCTGGATTGTTCTTAGACAGCTTTTCCCATCTGTTAGTATTAAATTTGTGCCACATGGTGGTAACCTTCACATATAAAAAAAGAGACATCTGCAAAAACTTCAGAGGTTTATTGTCAGTGCAATTCCCAGTGCAATACTACATGAATGCATGTACAGTACATTGTTGATGCAGAGAATATATATTTCTACACTACATGTATCTAGAAAATCAAGTATTTTCCATGTAACCTTGTGACTGCATTATTTTAATTGCTTTTAATCCTAGATCAAGTTTGTTTTGACCTAAAATGCATCATAACTGTCAAATATATCTTATTATACCTAACTCGGTACTGTTTACTTTTTGAATATATATTTTGTGGCTAATATAGTTATTAACCTGGTGATCAAGTTGTGTCAGCTGATCATTTTTTGCTATGACACCACCTCAGACTCAGTGCTGCTGGAGCAGGTACGTCCCATGATGTCTCAACAGTTTCTCCATGATTTTCATGCAGATCAGAGCAATTTTTTGCACAGGAAATAAACGTTTCTACAGACATTCTTAAGCTCTATAACCACTGATCTTTTGTGAAGCTGGGGTGACATCAGTGACGGGCTGTGTTGACATCAGTGACAGGCTGTGTTGAACGCCAGACCGACCGTTTGAAGCGGTAATTTTCCCACAACAGAGCCATCTGAAACACACACACACAGCGTACATATTTTAGTACCTACCAGCGATAACTTGCAGACATTACAGTGTAGCACGACGTACTGATAGCAAACTAGCATTAGCAACCATTAGCTTACCGTCATATATGACCTAGTTTGTATCCTCATGTCTTCGGATCACCCAGAAGCTGCAGTACTATTCCAGAGTGTTTCGTCTCTCCGCCTGTACCCTTGTCTGGCGGTCCTTTTTGGCATTTATGGTGACAAAAAGCCACAGACCGAGGAGTCGCCTTGTACAGCCGCCATATTATGTTTTGCTTGGGTCGCGTGTTTTACGTCACGGGAGTGTGGCGCCGCCTTGCTGTAAAAAAAAAAAATCCCGCCCACCCCAGCTTTACCCCGCTTTACCCAGCTGCTATGGAGACACAACCGCGGCCGAAACGAGTAGTGGCGAATCAAGGCGAGGCGAGGCGAACTGGGCTAGTGGAAAAGGGCCTTATGTATGGGTACATATTCATACTATGAAGGATAACTAAGCAGACGGTTATGCTGTTTATTCCATCTAGCTACATTGCTCCGCACTGTGTGTTTATATATTTATATATTTATACTGTATGTACATATGTATATTCGCTGCTCTTGTTTTTCTTGTCTTCTTGATTGTTGCTCTGAGTGTTGCTATCCCTGTGCTGTTGCAATCCTGGAATTTCCCCATTGTGGGATTAATAAAGGCTTATCTTATCTTATACAAATAGTGAGGAATAAATTAGGACACCTCCTATCTTTTTTAGGACACCCCCACGTTCATTCCCACTTAAAATGGGTAAAATAAATTTTAAAAAATGCAAATAAAAACAAAAACAAGGTTAGACATAGCTACGTGAACATTTCTTAATAAAAAACTGAATATTTAAAGGGGTGTCCAAATTTTTTCACATGACTGTACTTGCCCAGTGTTTCCTCTGGCTTAAAGACCTTGGTGCAGTAGCAACATATTTTTCCGGGGGGGGGGGGGGGGTGACGACTCATGACACTATTGTAACCGGAATAATAATTTTATACTATTTGTTTCTTTTTCTTTAAATTTTGCACAGTAACTTTGCTTATGAAACTTACCATTTGAAGTATTCTACAACTGAGGCTTGAATGTTAGAATACTGGGCCAGTTGGGGTCCCACCCCGACGTCCTGTGCATGGACTTTTTACTGGTGTCATCCTTCTCTCCTTCCTCTGCTCTCACCTCTCTTTTATTTTATATTTCCTCATAGAGTGGCGGGATAATTTCAAGTGCAGCGGGCCGCCACCCTGAAATGTTTCCAGAGGAAACCATCCATCCATTCATCTTCTACTGCTTTTCCGGAGGTCCAGGTCGCACAGGCAGTAGTTCAAGCAGAGAAGCCCAGATTTCTCTCTTCAGTCATCCAGAGGAAACCCTGCTTGCCTAAAATAAGACCTATAGTCGACAGTTTTCCCTCACAATTTGCAAAGAAAAAAAGAAAGGAGTGAAGATTGTCTGACAGTGATGAAGAGGTGAGCCTTTTATTTTAAGGATGTTTTCGGGTTTTGGCCAGTGAATTATAAATGCAGACTGTCTATCAATGCCACACTTTTTTTTTTTTATTATAACCGATATTTAGTTCAGCAGAAGAAAGTGTTTTTAAATTTTTTTTCCACTCTGCTGTAATTATTTCTGATTGGCTTAATTTGCACCAAATGATTTTTAATTTATATTATTTAGAAAGTTGTTTAGAATTCTTTTTGTTTAATTCCAAAATAAATAAAGAAGAATATCAGACAACCAATTATTAGACAACCAATCTACTTGTCAAATTGTGAGTCTGGAGAACAGGTGAAGGATACAGATTTATATTATATTAATAAATGTGAGTAAAGAACATTATGAGGAAACATAAAAAGGAAGAATAGTTGCTTCTTCTAATTAAAACTTTTGTCTCTAATTTATAAAAATATCAGGAACTAAAGCTGTGTAATCACCATTGAAAGTAGCAAATGGATATTTTTCAGATTTAAACTATTTATGAATGTGCTGATAATTGAAAACTATACAAAAATATGGTCAGATATTCACATTATAGTATTATTATATTCACATTATTTTTCAGCACAAAACAAATTGTAATATATTTGTAATACTTTTATTTCACGAATGAAGCTACAGTATATAGTATAAAGCTTGGCAGTTTTTTCCACTGTTATAATATGAATTCATTAACGCCACATAATATTCAGAGCTATGTATATTAAAAACAATTATAAGGAGCATGATCTTTATTTTAAAGGTCAAATTGATGTTGCTGCCCTCAGCCACTTCTATTTTAGCCGGAGATGGGCAAAATGGCTCTTCGGTTGGCAAAGTTGTAGACCTGTGGTCTAAGCTAATTACATAAATCAGACAAAACTTCACTGTCATGCACAATCACTTGTTGGACATGTTTACATGCATTTAATAGGTTTTACTATTTACTACTTAAAGTTGAATGTTACTCAATGCTGGCTGTAAATGACTACAAATATAGCCCCAGTATAAAAAAAACCCAAACCCTTAATCTAATGCATTATACCGTAGGTCCATGTCATACTTGGCACAGAGTAATGCCATGGGAGTGAAAGGCCTTCAGATGCTGCAGGAAAGTGACTTAAGATACTCAAAGTTACCTCTGGATGAATGGGAGAAGGCCATCACTTAACACATTTGTGAAGGAAAAGGTCCATATCCTGTTTGATAAAAACTTCTGACATATTGAAAGTAAAAAACTTAAACCTTGAAATGATTGCTCATCTTTAGTCAGTTTACACTGTGTGACTGTACCTATACTGAGGTGAGCTAATGCTAGCATCGTATAAACACGTAGTGGTGTGAAAAAGTGTTTTCCCCCTTCCTGATTTCTCAGTTTTTTGTGTTTGTCACACTGAAATATATGCTCATGCTACAGCAGGAATGAGAGGTGAGGAGGCTCCCCCAAGTGAATCAGTCTCCTTGGAAAACCAGGTGCTTCAGTTCCTTGAAAGCAGAAACATAAAGGCTGATGTAAATGCAATTTCAGCCTGCCATACTCTACCCAGAAAGGATAATAAAATAAAGAAATCAATTGTGATGCGCTTTGTGAACAGAAGGGTAAAAAATGACATACTGAGGCAGGCCAGAAAGCTGCGGGGAACAGAAGTTTACCTAAATGAACATTTAACAAAGACTAATGCTGAAATAGCACGGCAAGCACGGATGTTGAAAAGACAAAACAAGATACAGGCAACATGGACAAGAAACTGTAGAGTCTGGATTAAACTAAATGGAACACCTGAAGAAGCAAAGGCTATAATAATAAGAGATCTCACTGACTTACTGTAAATAAATATAGATGAACACTGATTAAGAAAATTAAGAGACTACGATAATCCATATCCACACACACGGCAAGAACAGTCCTTTTGAGATTGAGATTGAGATTGAGATTCAACTTTATTGTCATTACACATGTATGAATACAAGGTAACGAAACGTGACTTGGCATTTGGGCACGCTCTGCAGAGCGCATCCAAGGCCGGGGCAGCCGCTAGGCGCCAGTCATAAAGAAGAAAGGGGAAAAAAAAGAAAAGAAAATGGATATGACACAGTAGGCGAGAGAAAAAAAAACACGTTTTATCAGAATGACGCTCGGCAAGTGAGCGAAATTTTGATTGCAGGCAAAAAAAAACCCTCAATGCACATTTAGCAGACATTTAGCAGGAGATCACACACAAAAGTTGAGAGGCAGTGTATTGTATGCATGTACTGTTGTATGCATTGTGTAGTGTAAATGTAACAGTTGTTAGTGAGCAGCAGAGGGCGCCTCCTGGCAGTGGATAGATGTTATAATCATGTGACTTATAAACAAGTCCAGAGTCTATCTCTCTTGCTCTCTCTCTTGCTTGCAGAAGGCACATGGGCATTGTCCTTGAGGGTCCAATCCGCTGACGACAAACAACTGATTGTTGATTGTTTGGGTAGACATGAGCCGGTCCTTCCGCTTATCTCAATCAGGAGGAATGTAAACACGGGGCAAACAAGGTCAAATCAAATCAAATCAGCACAGTGCACTCAGAGAATAGAATTTGTCCTCATCCGTGTAATTCTGTGCTTCCATTATATGTGCAGGCTTAAACTGTTTTTCCATGGAGAGCACAGGGCTACAGATGTATTCCTTCACTGAATCACTGTCATTCAGTTCACCGTTTGCCACTACTCGTGCCCTCCCCAACTGGTCGAATTTGATGAAGGAGCTTGCCGGGTCCGCTTGATCAGCTCTCTCACCTTCCTTCAATTTCTGATGCATCAGGGAACTCCACAGCCAAAAATAGAAGTCCTGAGATCATAACCAATAATGTTTCCACAGACGCATGAATTCCAATGTCCATGAGTCTCCTCGTAGGTTCCAATTCTTTGGCTCCCCCTTTGCCCAATTCTTGTTGAAAAATAGTGACAATAGCACATTTAAGCCGCTTCCAAATCCATAATTTCCGTTTAGATTAAGATTCAGCAGAAGAAGAGCGACTAAACACAGACAAAAACGCAACATTGCAAAAGCTGGGAATAGATCAGGAAGGCAGGGGAGGAGGGAAGAAAAATGCGACTGCTCTCTCTTAAGGCAAGAAGGAAAAAAAAAAAACATCATGTTTGTGACATAACATGATAATGTACTTTAACCTCTTGCACTCCGGGATACCGCGGGCGGTCATGTCTCTGCGTCCTAGTGCGCACTGAAAAAAAAAGGTGCATTTCCGTTCTTCCACTACAGACACAGCCGCGAACAGAAAGCCAAAGGAGTGCTTTGATTGGTTTAGATTTGATTGACCTCTCATTCGACTAATAAGAGCCTTGAATTGGGTTTCTGAAACCTTGAAGAACCAATGACTGAAAACCTAGCAAGAAGGACCCGCCTACCAACGGCTGCGAATACAGCAAGCCAATTGAAGCATAGAAGTTCGACGATTGAAAGCGTACGTCCCGTGCGTAAAATCTTTTTTGTGTAAGCCGCTGTGTGTAACGATAGCATTTGCCAGTCGTTTTATTACTACTGTTCTGTAATTTCCCAGTTTGGGATCAATAAAGTACATCTATCTATCTATCTATCTGTCTATCTGTCTGTCTGTCTGTCTGTCTGTCTGTCTGTCTGTCTGTCTGTTTTGAAAAATCGTTCGCCAAAACCGCAATCATGGAAGCTCAAAACCGCAATAATGGAATCATGGTTTGACCGGGTCGTGTGACCAGAACCACGAGTCGTAACAAGCGGACCAGCGTCATGTTCGTCTGACAGTGAGGAAGAGATGTTCGCCAGCGACACTGCTGTTGTGGACAGGTAAGTGTTATAAGCTAAATTATTCTTTATCACTGAAAATAGTAATAAAAATGACTTTTGATCGATCGGTGAATTACAAGTGTGCGTCATCGCCACATGACGGACTGCGGCGCACGGACCGGACCGTGTCTCACATGACGGACCGCGGCGCACGGTCCGCGTCCCCCCTGCGCTCGTCTGTAGCGGGGGGGGGGGGGGACTTGTTATCCTCTACATTGCAGATATTTTAGTATAATTTTTATTGCACTGTAGGTTATTTTTTCTTGTAAAAAAAGCCACACATTTTTTACATGGCATGCTTCTTTGTGTGTGGGGGGCTTGTTTGTTCATTCATTCATTCATGAATGAATAAACCCCCCCCCACACACACACACACACAGCCCTGAGTGTCACCTTTCATTAGAGCCCAAGATCAAGCTTCTATATTGAATCATTCCAAACTGTGCCATTTAGCACAATTTGGCACAGTTCAAAAACGCCTGGGAACAACCTGAGGAAAAAGCTGTGTAATATATTCATTTTTTGTGGTATTGTTACAAAATTTTGACCTCAGCTGGATAACACTTGGTTCTACATTTCTGTTGCATTTTCCAGCCCGGATCTGACAGCTGTGTGTTATTTGCAAGCATTTGTATCCAAAAAAACACCCAGGCGAACTTTATTTTCTTCAAGTTCAGTATGTTTAGATGACTGTTACTCAGTGGCAGGAGCACTTAGAGAGATTATGACTGTTTTGCCAAAAAATTCAAAGTGTTTTCTTTTAAATGAGACCAACCCCATGAAGATGCTGCAAAGGGTTGAAGAACAGCTTTTGATTTACTTTGGGTACATTATTTTTAGGCGTTTTTAGGGAAATTGACCAGAGTGCAAGGGGTTAAAAAAAAAACAAAAAACAAAACTCATGACCAAATTTAGTAGACATCAATCATCCCCAATTGGAGGAAGTCATTTGATACAGAGAGAGGAAATTCAGACTCTGAAAATATCTCATTATGCTGAACACAAACTACAAGAGATGGACAATGATATTGATCCTGACAACCACTTCTTCAATAATATTCATAATCACTGTGAATATTACACTGAAAAGCAATTCAAAAGTCAAGTGCAAGTAGATGGTAAATTATCAATAATACACTTCAGCAGAAGTCTTAACAAAAACTTTCGACAGATTCAGGACCATTTAAAACAGCTAGATAGAAAATTTACAGCTATCACAGTCTCTGAAATTTGGCTCAGTGAAGAACAGGCTTCTTTGATGGCAATAGAGGGATATCAGATGTTTCATATTAACAGATCTCAAAAAAAGGGTGGTGGTGTGCACTGTATATTGATGAACTGTATAGGCATAAATTTGTAAATGCAATGTCCTTTGCACTACCAGGGACCCTGGAATGTGTTACTGTTGAAATTGACCAAGATTAAACAAAAAATCTAATTATAAGTTGTATATATAGAATGCCGGGAACTTGCATTGAGACATTCAGAGATAAGTTAGTTGAGCTGTACAATAATATAACTAATAAGAAAATGGTTGTAATCTGTGGAGACTTCAGTATTGATTTACTAAATCCATTTCAACAAAATGTAATTACAGAGTTCATGAATTCTATGTACAGTATGAGTCTGTATCCTACAATAACACATCCCAGTAGAATCACAGTCCACACTGCTACACTTATTGATAACCTGTTTGTTAATATTATTGATAAGAAAACAGAAAGTGGATTATTGATAAATGACCTAAGTGACCATCTGCCAGTCTTTGCACTTAACCATAGCCACATGGGGGCCAATACAGAAAAAAAACTTTAAAATCTTTCAGATACAAATCACAAAATGCAATCAGTTCTTTTAAAGAAGACCTACTGAAGCAAGACTGGACAAAAGTCTATGTATCAGATGTAAATGAAGCCTATGATACATTCATGAACATTGTAACCGTTCTTTATGAAAAAAATTGTCCATTAGTAAAGAAAAAGCTTAAGCAGAAATTTGTCGACAAGCCATGGTTAACCAAGGGATTACAAAAAGTGTGTAAAAAGAAAAAATCATTATATAAAGTTTTTCTAAAGAAAAGGACAAAAGAAGCAGAGCAGCGGTATAAAACATACAAAAATAAGTTAATATATATAATGAGATGTAGTAAAAGAGACTATTACAGTAAAGAACTGCAGAAAAAACAGATAACACTAAGAATACATGGACAATACTTAATATTCTTGGAAATAAAAACAGAAATACAAGCTACCCAACTAATCTTTCAAAAAAAAAAAAGACTCAGAGTGTGAATGCAGTCTCACTGTAGATGAATTTAATAAATTTTTTGTTAACATTGGTCCTAATTTGGCATGAGAAATACCCATTACGGCACCTATAGGTGATACAATAACCAAAAACATTGCTATAAAAGACTCCATCTTCATAAAGGACACAGATGAGAAAGAGGTCATTGAAATTGTTAAATCATTTAAAACATCTACGGACTGTGGCGGTATTGACATGCTTTTAGTCAAAACTATCATTGAATGCTTAGTGAAGCCACTGATGTATAGCTGTAACCCGTCTCTCCAAACAGGTATATTTCCCAATGCAATGAAAATAGCCAAAGTAATTCTGATATACAAGATGGCTGACAGAGGGGAATTTTCAAACTATAAGCCTATTTCACTATTGCCACAATTTTCTAACATACTCGAAAAAATATTCTGTGAGAGAATTGACAACTTTATAATGAAGAATAATTTATTGTGTGAGCAACAGTATGGGTTCAGACACAAGAGGACAACTGCATTTGCTCGAATGGAATTTGTAGAAAAAATATCAACTGCTGTAGAAAATAAAGATTATTCAGTTGGGTTATTCCTGGATCTTAAAAAAGCATTTGATACAGTGGATCATAAATTATTGTTAAAGAAACTACAAATTTATGGTATTGGGGGGGAGGGGTAGCACTGTGCTGGTTATGTAGTTACTTAAAGAACAGATTACAGCCGTGTACACAATTGTTGGTACCCCTCTGTTAATGAAAGAAAAACCCACAATGGTCACAGAAATAACTTGAATCTGACAAAAGTGGTCATAAATAAAAATTCTATGAAAATTAACGAATGAAAATCAGACAATGCTTTTGAATTGTGGTTCAACAGAATTACTTTAAAAAAACAAACTCATGAAACAGGCCTGGACAAAAATGATGGTACTCCGAGAAAAGATTGAAAATAATGTGACCATAGGGACATGTTCAACCAAGATGTGTCCTCTAACTAACATCACAGGTCTAGTCCCGCCCCGAACGCAATGACATCAAAATACCTGAAAACCTATATAGCGCCACATAGTGGTTGATAAAAGAATTGCTGAAAACTGTTTTATTTATTACTCACGCGCGGCTGGCCAGAATGATGGGAATGTTAACAAGAACTGGTGCGTTAACGCCACATTTGTATCTAAACACTGCTTTCCGTTGGTGGAGTTCCTTATTTTAAATTGTCGGCCATATTATCTGCCGAGGGAATTCAACAAAGTGTTTGTAGCTGCTGTTTACTTAGCGCCGGGCGCTAACGCTAATGCTAAGAAGGCACTCGGGGAACTGCACGATGCTATTAGTGAAATCCAAACTTCACATCCGGACAGTTTTGTGGTGGTTGCGGGGGATTTTAACCACACCAGCTTAAAGACTGTGCTCCCCAAGTAAAAACAATGTGTAGACTTTAAGACCAGAGGAGAGAATATGTTGGACTTAGTGTACACAAACACAGATACATATAAGGCAATACCCCGCCCCCACCTCGGCCTTTCTGACCACATATCCGTGATGCTGGTGCCTGCCTACAAACCCTTATTGAAGCGCAGCAGGCCAGTAGTGAAACAAATCAGGATTTGACCAGAGAGTGCAACCTCTGCACTGAAAGACTGTTTTCTGTACACAGACTGGGAGGTCTTCAAAATAGCAGCCTCCCAGGAAGACAAGACAGATGTGGAGGAGTATGCTGAAATGGTCACCAGCTACATCGCGAAGTGCACAGAGGATGTCACTACAGTGAAGACCATCACTATGCGGGGAAACCACAAGCCCTGGATGACCGCAGAGGTGCGCTCGCTGCTTTCAGCCAGAGATGCACCCTTCAGAGTGAAGGACAGGATTGCCCTCCGCTCAGCCAGGTCTGCGCTCTCAAAGGGAATTAAGGCGGCGAAGCGCGTCTATGCGGAGAAAATCCAGGGACACCTCTGTGACACTAGGAACACCAAGCAGATGTGGCAGGGAGTTTGGACACTGACGGGCTATAAGTCTAGGCAGGGGGTTGATGATGACGACGCTTCGCTTCCAGACAGGCTCGACAATCTCGACAATCAGAGGGAACTCGACAATCAGAGGGAGGGCTGGCCCATCCCCACCAACGGTCAGACCAGCCTTCACTATCAACACAGTGGACACACGGAGGACCCTAACCAGAGTCAACCCACGTAAAGCTGCAGGTCCGGACAACATCCCAGGACGTGTGCTCCGAGACTGCGCAAGCGAGTTGGCGGAGGTACTGACTGACATTTATAACATCTCCCTGAGTTAGGCCATCGTTCCCAGATGCTTCAAGCCCTCTATCATAGTACTGGTGGCAAAGAAACCAGTTGTGTCCTGTCTGAATGACTATCGTCCTGTTGCACTGACACCAATTGTGATGAAGTGTTTCGAACGGCTTGTCAAACCACACATTACAGCCTGCCTCCCTGCATCACACGACCCGCTCCAGTTTGCATATCGTTCAAACCGCTCCACAGAGGATGCTATAGTCACCACCCTGCACTCTGTCATCACCCACCTGGATCAGAAAGACACCTACGCCAGACTCCTGTACATTGATTTCAGTTCAACATTCAACACCATTATTACCCAGAGACTGATGGAGAAATTATTCCTTCTTGGTCTGAACACTGCCACATGTCTCTGGATCCTGGATTTCCTGACTGAGAGACCTCAGTCTGTCCGGGTTGGAAACAACATCTCCAACTCTGTCAAGCTGAGCACCGGATCCCTTCAAGGCTGCGTACTCAGTCCACTGTTGTTTACACTTCTAACACATGACTGTGTATCCAGACACGAGGGGAACCAGATTATTAAGTTTGCAGACGACACCACAGTGGTGGGACTTATTCAGAGGGATGAGGAATCAATGTACAGGGAAGAAGTGAGAGACCTGGAGGGCTGGTGCAGGGAGAACAATCTGGTGCTCAACGTGGACAAAACGAAGGAGATGATTATCGACTTCCGGCGGTCACAGCCTGAACACGACCCCCTCAGCATCGGTGGCCGTTTAGTGGAGAGAGTGGAGAACATCAAGTTCCTCGGAGTGCAGATCTCGCAGGACCTGACCTGGAACAAGAATTCCTTGGGAATCAGGAAGCGGGCCCAGCAGAGACTGCACTTCTTGAGGAAACTCAAACAGGTCTCTCTCCCCATCTGCATCCTCAGGACCTTCTACAGAGGTGTGGTGGAGAGTGTTCTGACGTACTGCATTGCTACATGGTACTCCAGATGCAGTATGTCAGACAAAAAAGCCCTGCAGAGGATAGTTAAGGGAGCTGAGAGGGTAATTGGAGTCTCCCTCCCCTCTGTCCAAGAACTTTTTCAGAACCGTTGTAGGAGCAGGGCACTGAACATTGCCAAGGACCGTTCTCACCCTCTGCATAAACACTTTGAACTTCTGCCATCTGGCAAACGATTCCGAAGCATCAGAGGCAGAACCACCAGACTGATCAAACTGATTCAGGATGCTGAACAGCTGATCCGGAATCTCTAGTATACACTACCGCACCTACGGACATTATGTACATTATTTGTATATTATAGTTTGATAGTTTTTCAAGTATGTCTCAGGGATGTGTGAATGGATGTGGTGGGGTGGGGGGGTGAAGATATGTGTGAGTGTGTCTTAAATCCTGTTCTTTTACTTATATGGATGCTGAGAGAAACGCAATTTCATCTTGCCTGCACTACAGTTGTATGTACAGCAATATCACAAGAAAGGTTGATTTGAGGTGTCTACAAACTTGTAATCAGTCAGTCGGCCTATTTAAAGGGTGACAGGTAGTCACTGTGCTGTCTGGTGACATGATGTGTATCACACTAAACATGGACCAGAGGAAGCAAAGGAGAGAGTTGTCTCAAGAGATTAGAAAGAAAATTATAGACAAGCATGTTAAAGGTAAAGGCTATAAGACCATCTCCAAGCAGCTTGATTTTCCTGTGACTACAGTTGCACATATTATTCAGAAATTTAAGATCCATGGGACTGTAGCCAACCTCCCTGGACGTGGCCACAGGAGGAGACGGATAATACGAATGGTGACAAAAGAGCCCAGAACAACCTCTAAACACGTTCATGGTGCACTCCAAGGTCAAGGTACATCAGTATCAGATCGCACCATCCGTCATTGTTTGAGCCAAAGTGGACTTCATGGGAGACGACCAAAGAGGACACCACTGTTGAAAACAAATCATAAAAAAGCCAGACTGGAATTTGCCAAACTGCATGTTGACAAGCCACAAAGCTTCTGGGAGAATGTCCTATGGACAGACGAGACAAAACTGGAACTTTTTGGCAAGTCACATCAGCTCTATGTTCACAGACGCAAAAATGAAGCATACCAAGAAAAGAACACTGTCCCTACTATGAAACATGGAGGAGGTTCTGTTATGTTCTGGGGCTGCTTTGCTGCATCTGGCACAGGGTGTCTTGAATCTATGCAGGGTACAATGAAATCACAAGACTATCAAGGTATTCTAGAGAGAAATGTGCTGCCCAATGTCAGACAGATTGGTCTCAGTCGCAGGTCATGGGTCTTGCAATAGGATAATGACCCAAAACACACAGCTAAAAACACCCAAGAATGGCTAAGAGCAAAACATTGGACTATTCTAAAGTGGCCTTCTATGAGCCCTGATCTAAATCCTATTGAAGATTTGTGGAAGGAGCTGAAACATGCCGTCTGGAGAAGGCACCCTTCAAACCTGAGACAACTGGAGCAGTTTGCTCATGAGGAGTGGGCCAGAATACCCGCTGAGAGGTGCAGAAGTCTCATTGACAGTTACAGAAATCGTTTGATTGCAGTGATTGCCTCCAAAGGTTGTGCAACAAAATACTAAGTTAAGGGTACCATCATTTTTGTCCAAGCCTGTTTCACGAGTTTGTTTTTTTAAAATAATTCTGTTGAACCACAATTCAAAAGCATTGTCTGATTTTCATTGGTTAATTTTCATAGACTTTTTATTTATTACCACTTTTGTCAGATTCAAGTTATTTCTGTGACCATTGTGGGCTTTTCTTTCATTAACAGAGGGGTACCAACAATTTTGTCCACGTGTGTATGTGTTGGTAGCAAAAACTCACAGTTACTGAAGGTTACTTGCGGAGTCCCACAGGGTTCACTTTTGGGGCCATTGTTATTCACTATGTATATAAATGATATATGTAAAGTTTCGGAAAAAATGGATTTAATACTGTTTGCAGATGACACTAATTTATTATGCAGTGGAAGCAATTTGGAACAACTTTTGGATATACTTGGAAAGGAATTAGGAAAGCTCAAACTGTGGTTTGATTCAAACAAATGAACGCTCAATTTAAGTAAGACAAAATTTATAATTTTTAACAACCATCATAACAACTCAGTATCTGAACTCAGTGTAAATGGTGTAGAGATTGAAAGGGTATCCAAAATTAAATTCCTTGGAGTAATAATTGATAATAAACTGTGTTGGAAGTCACATATTAATTATGTTAAAGGTAAAATATCCAAATCAATTGCAATACTACACAGAGTGAAATATTTGCTGAATCAACCCACACTATGTACTTTGTATCATTCATTAATACTCCCATACATGACATACTGTATTGTACTGAAGTATGGGGAAATACATATAAAACAAACATACTGTATATCCAGTCTTTATGCTTCAGAAGTAGTAGTAGTAGATTAGTTTAAGAAGAGAGCTATTAGAATAATAAACCAAGCTGCTTACAGGGAATCAACAAACCCATTTTTTCTTAAATTAAAAGCTCTCAAGTTGAAAGATCTGGTTGATTTTAAAACTGCAGTAATAATGTTTAAAGCGAAGAATCTATCACTGCCCGCAAATATCCAAAAGTTGTTCAAAATAAGGGAGAAACAATATCATTTCAGAGGAACATGTATATTTCAAAAACCTTCAGTGAGAACTACCACCAAGCAACACTGTGTTTCAGTGCAAGGAGTCAGACTGTGGAATGCTTTTGGACCTGAATTAAAATCATGTACAATGCTTGGACAATTTAAACAAAAACTAAAGGAAGAAATACTCCAAACATACTGTATATACAAAACGATATGTAAAATCACATAAGGATTATCATATCCAGTCTGTGTTGTGCTGTTGCATAGTTTTTTTGTCACGTTTTGTCTTGGCTTTGTTCTGATTTGTAATCACTTTTATTTTATTTTCCTTTTGAATTCTTAGATGGAGCATGGGTGGGCAATATAAGCTGCGGCTTCAGCCATCACCCATTTCGGGTAACTTATGTTGAATTGTATAATCACCACCGGAGTGGTGGCTCAGTTGGTAGAGCACCCACCCCACACCCGAGAGACAGGGGTTCAAATCCCGGCCGGGTCATGCCGAAGACCATATAAAAGTGGAACTTCCTGCCGTCTAGCTTGGTGCTCAGCAATAATGGAATGGAGGAGGGAAATCTGTGGCAGCTCCTTGCATGGCAGCGGCCCTCTGATTCTACACATGGGGTGTGTGTGATTAACACTGTAGATAGGAAAAGCACAATTCCGTTCTACTGTACATGATTGGTTGTATGGTTGAATGACAGTAAAGGGTGATTTTATTAATTTTTAATTTAATAATCCGAGGAGTTATTGTTTAATTTGACCTTGTTGGATTTTTTCCCCTTTGTTATATTATTCTGTTCCTTTCTTTTAATCTTTTAATCTAATCTATCTGAAATAAAGAAAGATTCATTCATTCATTCATTCAGATGTTTCAGATCATCAAACAAATTTAAATATTAGACAAAGATAACACAAGTAAACACAAAATGCAGTTTTTAAATGAAGGTGTTTATTATTAAGGGTAAAAAAAAAAAAAATCAAAAACCTACATGGCCCTGGGGACTTCCGGTCTGGACGCCATGGCGACTGCAGCTTAACACTGAAGCTCTCAGACCCAATCCAGGATAACACCTTGAAAATCAAACTTAACAGATTTTTGGAGGAGTGAAAATCAAAAGACAAAATCATCATGTCTAAAGGAAAACAGAAGAAACTGAAATTCTCCAGGCCAGGACATGTATCGGCCGGAGAATCTGAACTGGAAGATCTCCGTTCAGAAGACGAGGAACTGGTGATAGCTAACAAAAGGGTTAGCCTGAAATCACTATTTGAGGAGCTACGACGATTTCGCCGAGATGTTACGGCCGAATTTCGGGAATTCAGAGAAGAATTGAAAAGGACAAACAGCAGAGTGGACCAGGCCGAGAACCGAATCTTGGAAACAGAGGATCGAATAAAAGTGCTCGAAGATTCTGTGCTAGACCTACGCAAAAGACAAGCAGCTATAGAGGCTAAGCTAACCGACCAAGAAGGAAAACAAAGGAGAGACAACATAAGAATTCATGGTCTGATAGAAGGAACCGAAAATGGTTTTAACTCAATGGCAGAATGCGTGGAATCCTTACTAAGAGAGAAATTGGATATTCCACAAACCACCGACTTGAAGATAGAAAAGGCACATCGTTCATTAGCCGCTAGGCCGGCGGCGGAAGCGCCCCCACGTTCGGTGTTGGTAAGATTTTCCAATTTCAAAATAAAACAAGAGGTTGTAAGACTGGCCTGGCAGAAAAAAGGATTTATGCACCAGGAGAGAAAAGTCTACGTGGAACACGATTACGCTCCGGAGGTCCTTAAAAAGCGCAGGGAATACAATGACGCGAAAAAGGTGTTAAGAGAGAAGAAATTGCGCTTTCAGACACCATTTCCTGCGAAGTTAAGGGTCTTCTACGGCGATGAAACGTGTCTCTATAATTCGGCGGAAGAAGCAACAGCTGACATGGCGAAAAGAGGGCTCCCGGTAACGGTATTTAAACCCGCAGCAGACCCGAGTGAGAAGATCAAAGCGCAAACATGGACAACACAAAGACCCTCAAAATCCACGGACCAGCAGCGGGAAACCCAGCACCAGAGCGTCGCGGATAAACTATCCGTTTTCAGGTTGGAATAGCGACCTTTTTTTTTTTTCTTTTCTCTTGAATCAGTCCGCACATCCAACCCCCCTCATACAAGGTAACAAACATTAAAGGAGATGCATATTCAGCATGTGGTAAAACATTTCATGGAACAATCATATTATTTGAAACAAATAAGTCTTTGTAATAAAAAAAAAAAAAAAAAAAAACTTGTTAAAATAGAAATGTGACAATAATCCACATGTTCTCCTCATACTAACAAATACTGTTTTTGCGTGAATGTTTGATGTGATGGGGGTGGGAGGGTGCACACAATTTCACAGGGTTTAGGCATAAAAGGAAAAAAAAAAAATCATTACAAGTTTGGATTGGGTTCTGAAACTCACGTTAAAAGCATGGGACTACTTTCAGTGGTAAGAGAGGGCCCTCAACACGTAACAGAGTTTGAGGAATTTCCCTCAGAGCCTTCACTCCATCAAGGCTCTTACAGGGTCTTTAAAAAGACCTCAGCTCAGGAAGTTCTTATGACAGCTTTTTGTTTTAAAGTTTTTTACACTATGTTCTTAATGTTTTTCTTGTTTTTAATGTTCTTTCAGTTTCTGAGTAGCACAAAAGAGGGCCACCACACAGTTATACTAAACAAAACAACACAATGGAGAAACAGGGTGTAACCAAAATAATTTCATATAATGTAAAAGGAATCCTGAATCCAGTTAAAAGATCCAAGATTCTAGGCAAAATGAAAAAAGACAAAGCAGGAATAATACTTTTACAAGAAACCCACCTAACAGACGTGGAACACAATAAACTCAGTAGACAAGGGTTTAAAATGATCTCTTCATCTTCATATAAATCAGGGAGGAGGAGGGGAGTAGCGACATTGATATCAACCAAAATTACATTTGAAAAAAAATCAGAACACAAAGATAAAGAAGGGAGATACAGTTTGGTAACTGGGCGGCTAGAGGGAGAAGATATCACCCTGCTGAATGTGTATGCTCCCCCAGGGGCTAACTGGAAATTTTATAAAAATGTATTCGACCTAATGATAACTAAAGCTCAAGGTTTAGTGATATGTGGTGGGGACTTCAATCTTAGACTGAATCCATACTGGGATGCTTCTGGTAATTCCCCACATCAAAATAACACCCAAAACAGGAAGACTCGGATGCTACTAAAAGAATTGGGAATCTGTGACGTGTGGAGGGAACTCAACCCCAGTGTAAAAGACTATACATTTTACTCAACTCCACATTCATCTTACTCAAGGATTGACTATTTTTTTATGTTTAATAGAGACATTGGAAGAGTAAAAACATGTAAAATAGGACTGATGGATCTCTCCGACCACAGTCCGATCTACATGGACTTAAATATCCAAAAATACACAAATAATACATTTTCTTGGAGGTTAAATTCAAATGTCCTGAAAGGACCACTGAAAGATGAATTGGAATCAGATATTCTCAGATATTTGGAAGATAACGATAATGGAGAAGTATCCCCTTTAATACTGTGGGATGCATGTAAAGCTGTAATAAGAGGAAAGATTATTGCAAAACTGGCAACCCAAAAGAAACTAAGACAAGAAAAACTATCCACATTAGAGTCAGAACTTAGGAACCTAGAAAAAGAACACAAAGGCAACATTCATTCTACTGACTCGCTCAAGATTAAGGAAATTAAAAACCAAATAAATGAGATCTACACAATAGAAATCCAGAAGAAACTTACATTTCTGAAACAAAAATACTATGAAGCAGGCAGTAAATCGGCAAAATTGCTAGCCTATAAATTGAGGAAACATCAAACAGAAAGAGCAATCTACAAAATCAGAGACCCAGTATCAAAGGAAATAAAATTCAGAATTCAGGATATTCTTAAAAACTTCGAGAATTACTATAAGAACTTATACTCCCACAAAAAACATAAAAACGCATCCGAGGCATTCCTAAACACATTAAACCTTCCCCAACTTACGGAGTCACAAAATAAAACACTACTGTCAGAAATACATCCTAAAGAATTGGAAAAAGCAATTATGAAACTTAAAGCTAACAAATCCCCAGGAGCTGATGGCTATACAGCAGAGTGGTACAAAACCTTTAAACAGCAACTATCTCCTCTCCTCCTGAAAACATTTAATTATGTCCTCCACACAGGGGAAATCCCCCCCTCCTGGAGAGAAGGGGTCATTGCAGTTATACCTAAACCTGAAAAGGATAAACTAGAGTGCTCCAACTACAGACCAATCAGTGTACTAAATCAGGACTATAAGCTTTTTACCATTATCCTTGCCAAAAGGTTAGAAAATATACTGACAGACCTAATTCATTTAGACCAAACAGGTTTTATAAGACAAAGACAGACACAAGACAACATTCGACGCACTTTACACATAATTCATCATATAAAAAAATATAACTTAAATGCAGTCATATTGGGATTAGATGCTGAAAAAGCATTCGATTCGGTTGACTGGTCTTTTCTATATAGAATCTTATCCAGTTTCAATTTTCATAACAACTTCATTAGAACTATACAGGCATTATATAAAAAACCAACAGCTAAAATAAGGATTAACGGTAATTTATCATCATCTTTTGAACTGGAAAGAGGATGTCGTCAGGGCTGCCCCCTGTCTCCACTGCTCTTTGCAATCTTCATAGAACCTCTGAGCCAATGGATAAGACAAAACCAAAAAATTCAAGGTATTACACTTGGTCAGAAGGAACATAAAATAGCACTCTTTGCTGATGACATTTTAATATACCTAGGGCAGCCGGACACTTCTTTACCAGAACTAACCTCAGTTTTTTCAGAGTATGGAGATTTATCGGGGTACAAATTAAATATGCATAAAACCCCGGTTATGGCTGCCACGTAGGACGGACGTGTCTCGCTCTGCTCTGCTCCTGGAGAAAAAAAATCGGCAAATAACTCTCTCATTTGGGACAGAACGTATCCCAGCATTTGGGCGAGGATATGTCGGCGAAGCCTAAGGCTGGAAAACCAGGAAAAGGAAAAAGCGAGCCGCCGAAACAGTCCAAATTAACGGACTTTCAGGTCTGTGACGCAGCAAACAAAACTCCATATATGGCGGAGGAGGCTGGCGGCGGTGCGATTTCTGCGGGGAATGGCGCAGATGCGCTGATGGCTGCCATGAGTTCAATGAGAGCGGACTTTTCCTCTAGATTTGATGGGATTATTACAGCGTTGGAAGGAATAAGAAAGGAATTGGGTGACTGTGTAGAACGAACGGCGCAGATGGAGCTCCGTCTCGCTAGTGCTGAAGATGACGTCACCCGTCTTCAATTAAAGGTGCGCACTTTGGAAAAAAAAAATAAATCTCTGGAAGATAATATTTTGGATTGGAATCTCGGTCGAGACAGAATAATTTGAGGCTGGTGGGTCTTCCAGAGGAATCAGAAGGTCGGGACGTATGTTCCTTTCTGGAAAAGTGGATTCCGGAGGTGCTGGGCAGCGAGGAGTTGCAATCAGCAGTGGTTCTGGAAAAAGCACATCGTATTGGCCCACGTAGAGATAAGGGACCGCCGAGGACCTTAATTATGAAGTTTCTTAGTAACAGAGACAGGATGAAGATCTTCAACGCTGCACGTGCTAAAGGAGAGATTAAACACCAGGACCAGCAGGTGCGGTTCTACCCAGATTTGGCCACAGGAATCCAGCAATTGAGGAAGCAGTTTGATCCCATACGTAAGGAATCAG
>CM035840.1:338962756-339045272 GCA_020510985.1 Pholidichthys leucotaenia
ACCGTGTGGAGGGAACTCAACCCCAGTGTAAAAGACTATACATTTTACTCAACTCCACATTCATCTTACTCAAGGATTGACTATTTTTTTATGTTTAATAGAGACATTGGAAGAGTAAAAACATGTAAAATAGGACTGATGGATCTCTCCGACCACAGTCCGATCTACATGGACTTAAATATCCAAAAATACACAAATAATACATTTTCTTGGAGGTTAAATTCAAATGTCCTGAAAGGACCACTGAAAGATGAATTGGAATCAGATATTCTCAGATATTTGGAAGATAACGATAATGGAGAAGTATCCCCTTTAATACTGTGGGATGCATGTAAAGCTGTAATAAGAGGAAAGATTATTGCAAAACTGGCAACCCAAAAGAAACTAAGACAAGAAAAACTATCCACATTAGAGTCAGAACTTAGGAACCTAGAAAAAGAACACAAAGGCAACATTCATTCTACTGACTCGCTCAAGATTAAGGAAATTAAAAACCAAATAAATGAGATCTACACAATAGAAATCCAGAAGAAACTTACATTTCTGAAACAAAAATACTATGAAGCAGGCAGTAAATCGGCAAAATTGCTAGCCTATAAATTGAGGAAACATCAAACAGAAAGAGCAATCTACAAAATCAGAGACCCAGTATCAAAGGAAATAAAATTCAGAATTCAGGATATTCTTAAAAACTTCGAGAATTACTATAAGAACTTATACTCCCACAAAAAACATAAAAACGCATCCGAGGCATTCCTAAACACATTAAACCTTCCCCAACTTACGGAGTCACAAAATAAAACACTACTGTCAGAAATACATCCTAAAGAATTGGAAAAAGCAATTATGAAACTTAAAGCTAACAAATCCCCAGGAGCTGATGGCTATACAGCAGAGTGGTACAAAACCTTTAAACAGCAACTATCTCCTCTCCTCCTGAAAACATTTAATTATGTCCTCCACACAGGGGAAATCCCCCCCTCCTGGAGAGAAGGGGTCATTGCAGTTATACCTAAACCTGAAAAGGATAAACTAGAGTGCTCCAACTACAGACCAATCAGTGTACTAAATCAGGACTATAAGCTTTTTACCATTATCCTTGCCAAAAGGTTAGAAAATATACTGACAGACCTAATTCATTTAGACCAAACAGGTTTTATAAGACAAAGACAGACACAAGACAACATTCGACGCACTTTACACATAATTCATCATATAAAAAAATATAACTTAAATGCAGTCATATTGGGATTAGATGCTGAAAAAGCATTCGATTCGGTTGACTGGTCTTTTCTATATAGAATCTTATCCAGTTTCAATTTTCATAACAACTTCATTAGAACTATACAGGCATTATATAAAAAACCAACAGCTAAAATAAGGATTAACGGTAATTTATCATCATCTTTTGAACTGGAAAGAGGATGTCGTCAGGGCTGCCCCCTGTCTCCACTGCTCTTTGCAATCTTCATAGAACCTCTGAGCCAATGGATAAGACAAAACCAAAAAATTCAAGGTATTACACTTGGTCAGAAGGAACATAAAATAGCACTCTTTGCTGATGACATTTTAATATACCTAGGGCAGCCGGACACTTCTTTACCAGAACTAACCTCAGTTTTTTCAGAGTATGGAGATTTATCGGGGTACAAATTAAATATGCATAAAACCCCGGTTATGGCTGCCACGTAGGACGGACGTGTCTCGCTCTGCTCTGCTCCTGGAGAAAAAAAATCGGCAAATAACTCTCTCATTTGGGACAGAACGTATCCCAGCATTTGGGCGAGGATATGTCGGCGAAGCCTAAGGCTGGAAAACCAGGAAAAGGAAAAAGCGAGCCGCCGAAACAGTCCAAATTAACGGACTTTCAGGTCTGTGACGCAGCAAACAAAACTCCATATATGGCGGAGGAGGCTGGCGGCGGTGCGATGTCTGCGGGGAATGGCGCAGATGCGCTGATGGCTGCCATGAGTTCAATGAGAGCGGACTTTTCCTCTAGATTTGATGGGATTATTACAGCGTTGGAAGGAATAAGAAAGGAATTGGGTGACTGTGTAGAACGAACGGCGCAGATGGAGCTCCGTCTCGCTAGTGCTGAAGATGACGTCACCCGTCTTCAATTAAAGGTGCGCACTTTGGAAAAAAAAAATAAATCTCTGGAAGATAATATTTTGGATTGGAATCTCGGTCGAGACAGAATAATTTGAGGCTGGTGGGTCTTCCAGAGGAATCAGAAGGTCGGGACGTATGTTCCTTTCTGGAAAAGTGGATTCCGGAGGTGCTGGGCAGCGAGGAGTTGCAATCAGCAGTGGTTCTGGAAAAAGCACATCGTATTGGCCCACGGAGAGATAAGGGACCGCCGAGGACCTTAATTATGAAGTTTCTTAGTAACAGAGACAGGATGAAGATCTTCAACGCTGCACGTGCTAAAGGAGAGATTAAACACCAGGACCAGCAGGTGCGGTTCTACCCAGATTTGGCCACAGGAATCCAGCAATTGAGGAAGCAGTTTGATCCCATACGTAAGGAGCTGCGCAACCTTGGGATTCGTCATGGTGTAATCTATCCTGCGAGACTGCTGACCACGTATGAGGGCAGAACCCACATCTTCAAGACCCCAGAGGAGGCACAGGAGTTCATCAAGAGGATCAAAGAAGAAGAAGAGACTGGTGGGAGCTAAGCATGAACAAAATATAAGGTAGAATAATTAAGCATTTGCACAGGCATCTGACTGACTTGAAGTAAATAGTAAGTTTACAAAATATAGATTGTATTATATATTAAAAAAACAAAACAAAAACAAAACAAACAAAAAAAAAACTATGATGTACAAAGTTGTTAAAAATTTTGGAGTTAAGTTGGAAAACTACAGAGGAGAGTTAATGTTACGTCATTAAAAGCAGTAGAGTTAGGGTGATTGGGAGGATGAAGAAGGAGTGGCTTAGGCTGTTCCCCGTGGGTGTGGAACGGTCGATGGCTATATCGGGAGACAGAATTTTTCTTTTGATTTTGGGGGGTTTGCCACAAGTGTGGGAAGGGGAAATTTGTTTGTGTGTAGTTTGTAGGATGAATGTTCAACCACTCATGTTTTTGCTTCTCTGTATGAGCATGTTTACACTGCAAGGTAATCCTAAACTCTCTATTGATCATGGACCAAAGTGTTAATCTTAATTTAACTTCATGGAATTGCAGAGGTCTACAAAATTTAAAAAAACTTAAACAAGTTATGAATAAAATAAAGGACATGGGTTCAAGAATTGTGTTTTTACAAGAAACTCATCTGATAGAGGAGGATGTTAAAAGAATTAGGAGTAGATGGCAGGGAAGTGTATTCACCTCTTCATTTTCATCCCGAGCCAGGGGAGTTATGACTCTCATACATAAATCAGTTCCTTTTCAGGTGAAAAATGTAATTGGAGACAAATTTGGAAGATATGTAATCATTCAAGGTTCTTTGCTATTAGAAAATATAAATCTTGTGAACTTATATGGTCCCAATATAGATGATCAGAAGTTCTTTGCTAATTTATTTCTCATCTTATCATCACTTACAGGGCAACATATAATAGCAGGGGATTTTAATTGTACATTGAATCCAGGTGTGGATAGATCAACAGGACTGGATTGTACGCACATTGGATGTAGGATGACTATTAATCATTTTATGAAAGAATTGAGATTGTTAGATATATGGAGAGAAATGAAACCACAAGTTAAAGCCTATTCTTGTTATTCCAGTACCTACAAGACATTCTCACGTATTGATTATTTTTTGATTTCCACAGAATTAAGGTCCAAGATTCAAAACTGCTTTTATGATAACATCGTGATTTCTGATCATGCACCCTGTTGTCTAATATATGTAGATAAAAAATTGACAAAGGAATCAGGTAGATGGCAATTTCAGCATAAATGGCTTCAGGATGAGGAATTTGTCAAGTATATAGAAAAACAGATAGACGAGTTCTTTGACATCAATACTACACAAACATCAGCATGTGTAAAGTGGGAGGCTTTCAAAGCTTTTATTAGGGGACATATTATTAGTTATACAGGATCAAAATCTAAGAAGACTCGAGAGGAGAGAGCTAAATTGGAACATAAAATAAAAAGTCTTCAGGAAAAAGTGTATGCAGGAAGTGACCCAAGGTTGGAGAATGAATTACTGATTTTGAGAGCTGAATACGACAAAAAATCAGCGAATAGAGCTGCCTCGAGTCTTCTAAGATTGAAACAATCTTTTTATGAACAAGGTGAAAAATCAGGAAAATTATTAGCATGGCAGATTAAACAATTGGAAATTAAAACACCAATTACCAGTATTATAAGTAACGGACAGGTAGTTATAGATCCTTTAGAAATTAATAGAGCCTTTAGAGATTACTATGAAAAATTATATGATACCAAAAATGAACCTGATTTAACAAAACTAAATGGGTTTTTGAACGAACTATCTATACCGTGTATTCCAAATGAAAACAGGGAGATATTGGAGTCTAAAATTAGTCAAGAAGAAGTTGGGCTAGCCATTGATAATATGAAATCAGGAAAAAGTGCAGGACCAGATGGTCTTCCAGTTGACCTTTATAAAAAATTTAAGAATAAATTAATAAAACCTTTTTTGGAAATGGTTTTAGAAGCATTTCAAAATAATAATTTACCATCATACATAAATAATGCCTTAATTATACTGCTGCCAAAACCAGGTAAGCCCTCTAATAAATGTGAAAATATGAGACCAATAAGCCTATTAAACGCCGACCTTAAGATAATCTGTAAAATTTTAGCAAGACGAATACAAGAAATTTTACCAAATATTATTATTATCAGAATGGCTTTATAAAGGGTAGACAAGGCTTCCATAATGTAAGAAGACTATTTAATATTATTTATTTTAATAAAGAAGCACCGGATACAGCTCTCCTATCATTGGACGCCGAAAAGGCCTTTGGTAGAGTTGAATGGCCCTTTCTTTTTGAAGTCCTACAAAGGTTTGGACTTGGAAATAATTTCATAAAATGGGTTCAAATAATATACAATAATGCTACAGCAGAAATCCTAACAAATAACAATATTTCAAAACCAATAAAAATCAATAGAGGATGTCGACAAGGCTGTCCACTTTCACCTTTACTGTTTACTATGGCAATTGAACCTTTAGCGATAGCGATACGTTTACATTCACAAATATATGGAATTAAAGTTGGACCAACAGAACATAAAATCTCCCTGTACGCCGATGATATAATTTTGTTTATGTCGAATCTAAAAAAATCAATTCCAACCTTGTTGAATTTAATAAAGAATTTTGGGGAAATATCAGGATATAAAATAAATAAAACTAAATCTTCAATATTAATGCTAAATGAGACCCAGAGAAATTACCCAGCCCCTGAGGTAAATCAATTCAATGTTGTAAATCAGTTTAAATATTTAGGAATCCAAATTATGCCTAAGCTAGAATCAGTCGCCAGTGTCAACTATGAAGCCTTAATGTCAGATATCAATGAGTTAACTCAGAGATGGATGTCACTACCAATGTCGATGATCGGGAGAATCAATATACTTAAAAGTAATATTTTACCTAAAATACTTTATTTATTTCAATACATTCCCTTATCACCACCTTTAGATCTATTCTCAAGAATAAAAAAAAAGTTAGTGGAATTTATATGGAACAACAGGAGGGCTAGATTACGTTTGTCTTTATTATATTTACCATTTGATCGTGGAGGTCTGAAATGTCCAAATTTTATGTTGTATTATTGGTCGGCACAACTAAGGTCTATGACATATTATTTTTCATCAAATGATCTCCCTCACTGGACTGAAATGGAATCATACAATTTACCTTTACCTCTTCCCATATTCATATACTCAGATTCGGCAAAAAAATTACAAAAACAAGTTAAAAATCCATTTGTAAAGCATATGATCAAAATATGGTGTGAAGCTAAAAACTATTTAAAAGAACCACAGTTATTGTCACAATTTAGTCCAATATGGGGTAATCAATATTTTAAACCAGGGAGAGCGGACGCTGTATTTAAAGTATGGAATTTAAAAGGGATACAAAAGATTCAGGATTTATATTTGCCATGTGCAGACAACATAATGTCTTTTGAAGAGCTGAGGATCAAATTTAATCTCAATAGAACACATTTTTTTAAATATCTTCAACTTAGAAACTTTATTCGATCAAATCAAAATAAAGCTCTCACTCGACCTATTTATTCATCCTTTGAAAAAATGATGATGAAAGATAGTAAAAGAAAGGGTATTATTTCAGAGTTTTATAACTCATTGACACTATCTTCAAGTGAAAATTCACTGAAAAGATTAAACTACTGGAAAGAAGATCTGCAAATTGAAATTTCAGAGGAACAATGGGAATTGGCTTGTACAGAAGCTCAAACCAAATCAATAAATGCACGCCTTAAATTGATACATTTCAAATGGTTAATGCGGATGTATGTTACACCGGAGGAGTTAAATAGATATAACAAAAATATACCAGATACATGCACAAAATGCATGGAAAGTAAAGGAACCCTATTTCATTGTTTATGGGAATGTAGATTAATAAGAATGTTTTGGGAGGAGGTGAGGGTAACAATTGAAAAAATAATCTCAAAACAAATCATATTGAATCCTAAACTGTTTTTGTTGGGTCTGTACCCAGAAAAGCATAATTTCAATAAAAGTGAAAGAACATTCATAGACCTCAGTTTGCTTAATGCCAAAAAATGTATTGCACTATTATGGAAAAAGACTCATAGACCAGATGTGACTCAGTGGTTAAGACAGATGTTAACAAACCTTCCATTAGAAAGAATAACATATATACTGAAATCAAAGGAAATTGTGTTTGAGAATATATGGAGACCTTTTATTGATTATGTAAAAAATTTAAACATAACTCTTGAAGAAGAAGGTGAATGATGTGTGTGGACCTTGTAAATTCCAAACTGGTGAACATAATATGTATACTAATGTATTGGATTGTCTAGACTAAACAGAGGAGCATTGTTGAAGACTTGATTTTGTTGGTGGTTGTTGGTGTTTTTAGGGCATTTTTTTTTTTGTAGTACTTTAGTGTTAGTGTTTGATTGTTTGTATCATGTTTGTTAAAAAAAAAAGGTTCAATAAAGATATTGTGGAAAAAAAAAATATGCATAAAACCCAAGTTTTAACATTCAACTATGACCCAAATCATTATTCACTAAGCAAACTCAAAACTAACTGGGAGTCGGAATCTATGAAATATCTGGGGGTCAATATCCCGAAACAACTCAACAAAATTATATCACTAAACTATGATCCACTGGTGACAAAATTAAAATCTGACCTAGCAAGATGGAATATGATACCATTCTTGGGTACTGCACAAAGAATTGAAGCAGTCAAAATGAATATACTTCCACGTCTTCTATACCTTTTCCAAACAATACCGGTAGAACCTCCCAAAAAAACATGGCAGGAGCTGGACAGAAGGATCTCAAGATTCATATGGCAGGGCAAGAGACCTAGAATCAGATATAGAACCCTACAGCTAAACAAAGACAAAGGTGGGCTCGCGCTGCCAAATATCAGGGACTACTTTAAAGCCGCACAAATTAAAACTTTGTTAGAGATATGTAACCCAGTCTACACTGCACAATGGAAGGAGATCGAATGCCAAATAACAAGTGACATCCCCCTACAGGCGATAATAGGGAACAATGTCTTACCTAAGCTTTTGAATAACACTAACCCGTGGATAGAGACCCCGCTAAAAATTTGGTTTAAGATAGTCAGAGAGAATCAAACTAAAGAGCCCTATCGACTTCTGCAATGGATCGCCTATGATCAGGACTTTACTCCTAATAAAACAGACACCAGATTTAAAAAGTGGAAGGAGAAAGGGCTGATAAAATATTACGATTTTTTTAAAGGGCAAATCTTAAGAAGTTTTGAAGATTTGAAAAAACAAGGCCTAATAAATCAAGACCTTTACAGGTTCTTCCAGCTTAGACACCACATAAACAATATACTTAAAAAGGAGGTTTTGGAAAGGGCCCAGTCAGGTGTTCTGAAGGTCTTCTTAATGGCATATAAAGGGATCCCAGGGATCAGATACATTTCTAAAATATACCAAGGTCTTCAAGACTTAAAAGGAGACAACACATCTTATATAAAAGAGAGATGGGAAAAAGAGGGGAATTTCACTTTACAACTGGAAATATGGGAAAAGCTAAATAAACAGCAATGGAAAAGTACCTCATCCCTGCAGTGGAGAGAATTTGGATGGAAAAACTTGGCAAGATTTTTCAGAACACCTGCACAAAACAAATTTACCCATAAGGGATTGAACTGTTGGCGCTTGTGTGGTGAAAAGACTGCAAATCATTTTCATGTGTTTTGGTCATGCCCAGTTATCCACCAATATTGGACCAATGTACAGACAATATTGGGGAAAATATTCAAAATTACAGTTCCCTTTTCTTTTGTAACTTTGTATTTGGGTTTACTACCGGACTCACTGGAAAGACGAGGAGAAAAATACTTATTCAATGTTTTAATATTGGCAAGCAAAAAAGCTCTAACTAAAAAATGGATGTTGAAGGACTGTCCTACACCTGAAGATTGGAC
Organism: Pholidichthys leucotaenia; assembly: GCA_020510985.1. Taxonomy (NCBI): domain Eukaryota; kingdom Metazoa; phylum Chordata; class Actinopteri; order Cichliformes; family Pholidichthyidae; genus Pholidichthys; species Pholidichthys leucotaenia. The sequence goes on from CM035840.1 coordinate 338,971,388, forward strand.
TAACGTGATCCAAGACATTTACTTGATGGAAAAGTTGACATTCGCACTGAGACAGGACATGGATGTGTTCATGAACTTTTGGCAACCCTGGACCGCATATGTGTCTTCCATTAGATCTAATCTTTGACAAATACCATTTCAATAATGGTTCCGCTCTCTGTTCCAATGCTACTCAGATGCTCTTTTATCTTTATTTACTTACTTTTTCTTTTTGTTTGTTTTTTACTGGTTTGTTTGTTTTTTTTTTTGTTATTTGTTTCTTGTTTTTTTTTTCTCTTTAATTTCACTTTTTCTTTCACTTTAAAAAAAAAAAAAGGGGTGTTGTAAGAATTAATCTTCCAATGTTGTCAGATATCTGAAAATAAGGGAACATGTGATGAAAATGTAAACACTGCATTGCTGTAACGACCTGTATACCCTTTACAAAAACTTAAATAAAAAAAAAAAAAATAGAAATGTGACAATAATCCACATGTTCTCCTCATACTAACAAATACTGTTTTTGCGTGAATGTTTGATGTGATGGGGGTGGGAGGGTGCACACAATTTCACAGGGTTTAGGCATAAAAGGAAAAAAAAAAATCATTACAAGTTTGGATTGGGTTCTGAAACTCACGTTAAAAGCATGGGACTATCAGTGGTAAGAGAGGGCCCTCAACACGTAACAGAGTTTGAGGAATTTCCCTCAGAGCCTTCACTCCATCAAGGCTCTTACAGGGTCTTTAAAAAGACCTCAGCTCAGGAAGTTCTTATGACAGCTTTTTGTTTTAAAGTTTTTTACACTATGTTCTTAATGTTTTTCTTGTTTTTAATGTTCTTTCAGTTTCTGAGTAGCACAAAAGAGGGCCACCACACAGTTATACTAAACAAAACAACACAATGGAGAAACAGGGTGTAACCAAAATAATTTCATATAATGTAAAAGGAATCCTGAATCCAGTTAAAAGATCCAAGATTCTAGGCAAAATGAAAAAAGACAAAGCAGGAATAATACTTTTACAAGAAACCCACCTAACAGACGTGGAACACAATAAACTCAGTAGACAAGGGTTTAAAATGATCTCTTCATCTTCATATAAATCAGGGAGGAGGAGGGGAGTAGCGACATTGATATCAACCAAAATTACATTTGAAAAAAAATCAGAACACAAAGATAAAGAAGGGAGATACAGTTTGGTAACTGGGCGGCTAGAGGGAGAAGATATCACCCTGCTGAATGTGTATGCTCCCCCAGGGGCTAACTGGAAATTTTATAAAAATGTATTCGACCTAATGATAACTAAAGCTCAAGGTTTAGTGATATGTGGTGGGGACTTCAATCTTAGACTGAATCCATACTGGGATGCTTCTGGTAATTCCCCACATCAAAATAACACCCAAAACAGGAAGACTCGGATGCTACTAAAAGAATTGGGAATCTGTGACGTGTGGAGGGAACTCAACCCCAGTGTAAAAGACTATACATTTTACTCAACTCCACATTCATCTTACTCAAGGATTGACTATTTTTTTATGTTTAATAGAGACATTGGAAGAGTAAAAACATGTAAAATAGGACTGATGGATCTCTCCGACCACAGTCCGATCTACATGGACTTAAATATCCAAAAATACACAAATAATACATTTTCTTGGAGGTTAAATTCAAATGTCCTGAAAGGACCACTGAAAGATGAATTGGAATCAGATATTCTCAGATATTTGGAAGATAACGATAATGGAGAAGTATCCCCTTTAATACTGTGGGATGCATGTAAAGCTGTAATAAGAGGAAAGATTATTGCAAAACTGGCAACCCAAAAGAAACTAAGACAAGAAAAACTATCCACATTAGAGTCAGAACTTAGGAACCTAGAAAAAGAACACAAAGGCAACACTCATTCTACTGACTCGCTCAAGATTAAGGAAATTAAAAACCAAATAAATGAGATCTACACAATAGAAATCCAGAAGAAACTTACATTTCTGAAACAAAAATACTATGAAGCAGGCAGTAAATCGGCAAAATTGCTAGCCTATAAATTGAGGAAACATCAAACAGAAAGAGCAATCTACAAAATCAGAGACCCAGTATCAAAGGAAATAAAATTCAGAATTCAGGATATTCTTAAAAACTTCGAGAATTACTATAAGAACTTATACTCCCACAAAAAACATAAAAACGCATCCGAGGCATTCCTAAACACATTAAACCTTCCCCAACTTACGGAGTCACAAAATAAAACACTACTGTCAGAAATACATCCTAAAGAATTGGAAAAAGCAATTATGAAACTTAAAGCTAACAAATCCCCAGGAGCTGATGGCTATACAGCAGAGTGGTACAAAACCTTTAAACAGCAACTATCTCCTCTCCTCCTGAAAACATTTAATTATGTCCTCCACACAGGGGAAATCCCCCCCTCCTGGAGAGAAGGGGTCATTGCAGTTATACCTAAACCTGAAAAGGATAAACTAGAGTGCTCCAACTACAGACCAATCAGTGTACTAAATCAGGACTATAAGCTTTTTACCATTATCCTTGCCAAAAGGTTAGAAAATATACTGACAGACCTATTTCATTTAGACCAAACAGGTTTTATAAGACAAAGACAGACACAAGACAACATTCGACGCACTTTACACATAATTCATCATATAAAAAAATATAACTTAAATGCAGTCATATTGGGATTAGATGCTGAAAAAGCATTCGATTCGGTTGACTGGTCTTTTCTATATAGAATCTTATCCAGTTTCAATTTTCATAACAACTTCATTAGAACTATACAGGCATTATATAAAAAACCAACAGCTAAAATAAGGATTAACGGTAATTTATCATCATCTTTTGAACTGGAAAGAGGATGTCGTCAGGGCTGCCCCCTGTCTCCACTGCTCTTTTCAATCTTCATAGAACCTCTGAGCCAATGGATAAGACAAAACCAAAAAATTCAAGGTATTACACTTGGTCAGAAGGAACATAAAATAGCACTCTTTGCTGATGACATTTTAATATACCTAGGGCAGCCGGACACTTCTTTACCAGAACTAACCTCAGTTTTTTCAGAGTATGGAGATTTATCGGGGTACAAATTAAATATGCATAAAACCCAAGTTTTAACATTCAACTATGACCCAAATCATTATTCACTAAGCAAACTCAAAACTAACTGGGAGTCGGAATCTATGAAATATCTGGGGGTCAATATCCCGAAACAACTCAACAAAATTGTATCACTAAACTATGATCCACTGGTGACAAAAATAAAATCTGACCTAGCAAGATGGAATATGATACCATTCTTGGGTACTGCACAAAGAATTGAAGCAGTCAAAATGAATATACTTCCACGTCTTCTATACCTTTTCCAAACAATACCGGTAGAACCTCCCAAAAAAACATGGCAGGAGCTGGACAGAAGGATCTCAAGATTCATATGGCAGGGCAAGAGACCTAGAATCAGATATAGAACCCTACAGCTAAACAAAGACAAAGGTGGGCTCGCGCTGCCAAATATCAGGGACTACTTTAAAGCCGCACAAATTAAAACTTTAGTAGAGATATGTAACCCAGTCTACACTGCACAATGGAAGGAGATCGAATGCCAAATAACAAGTGACATCCCCCTACAGGCGATAATAGGGAACAATGCCTTACCTAAGCTTTTGAATAACACTAACCCGTGGATAGAGACCCCGCTAAAAATTTGGTTTAAGATAGTCAGAGAGAATCAAACTAAAGAGCCCTATCGACTTCTGCAATGGATCGCCTATGATCAGGACTTTACTCCTAATAAAACAGACACCAGATTTAAAAAGTGGAAGGAGAAAGGGCTGATAAAATATTACGATTTTTTTAAAGGGCAAATCTTAAGAAGTTTTGAAGATTTGAAAAAACAAGGCCTAATAAATCAAGACCTTTACAGGTTCTTCCAGCTTAGACACCACATAAACAATATACTTAAAAAGGAGGTTTTGGAAAGGGCCCAGTCAGGTGTTCTGAAGGTCTTCTTAATGGCATATAAAGGGATCCCAGGGATCAGATACATTTCTAAAATATACCAAGGTCTTCAAGACTTAAAAGGAGACAACACATCTTATATAAAAGAGAGATGGGAAAAAGAGGGGAATTTCACTTTACAACTGGAAATATGGGAAAAGCTAAATAAACAGCAATGGAAAAGTACCTCATCCCTGCAGTGGAGAGAATTTGGATGGAAAAACTTGGCAAGATTTTTCAGAACACCTGCACAAAACAAATTTACCCATAAGGGATTGAACTGTTGGCGCTTGTGTGGTGAAAAGACTGCAAATCATTTTCATGTGTTTTGGTCATGCCCAGTTATCCACCAATATTGGACCAAGGTACAGACAATATTGGGGAAAATATTCAAAATTACAGTTCCCTTTTCTTTTGTAACTTTGTATTTGGGTTTACTACCGGACTCACTGGAAAGACGAGGAGAAAAATACTTATTCAATGTTTTAATATTGGCAAGCAAAAAAGCTCTAACTAAAAAATGGATGTTGAAGGACTGTCCTACACCTGAAGATTGGACTAACGTGATCCAAGACATTTACTCGATGGAAAAGTTGACATTCGCACTGAGACAGGACATGGATGGGTTCATGAACTTTTGGCAACCCTGGACCGCATATGTGTCTTCCATTAGATCTAATCTTTGACAAATACCATTTCAATAATGGTTCAGCTCTCTGTTCCAATGCTACTCAGATGCTCTTTTATCTTTATTTACTTACTTTTTCTTTTTGTTTGTTTTTTACTGGTTTGTTTGTTTTTTATTTGTTTTTTGTTTTTTTTTCTCTTTAATTTCACTTTTTCTTTCATTTTAAAAAAAAAAAAAGGGGTGTTGTAAGAATTAATCTTCCAATGTTGTCAGATATCAGAAAATAAGGGAACATGTGATGAAAATGTAAACACTGCATTGCTGTAACGACCTGTATACCCTTTACAAAAACTTAAATAAAAAAAAAAAAACCTACATGGCCCTGTGTGAAAAAGTGACACCCCCCCCCCCGTTAAAACATAAATTGACTGTGGTTTATCACATCTTCGAAGCTGAGTTCAATTTCTCTAGTCACACCCACACCTGGTTACTGCCATACCTGGGTCTCAATCAAGAAATCACTTAAATACGACCTGCCTGACAAAGTGAAGTAGATCAAAAGATCCTCAAAAGCTAGACATCATGCTGTGATCCAAAGAAATTCAAGAACAAATGAGAAACAAAGTAATGAGATCTATCAGTCTGGTAAAGGTTATAAAGCCATTTCTAAAGCTTTGGGACTCCAGCGAACCACAGTAAGAGCCTTTATCCACAAATGGTGAAAACATGGAACAGTGGTGAACCTTCCCAGGAATGGCAGCAACAACTCATCCAAGAGGTCACAAAAGACCCCACAACAACATCCAAAGAACTGCAGGCCTCACTTGCCTCAGTTAAGGTCAGTGTTCATGACTCCACCATAAGAAAGAGACTGGGCAAAAATGGTCTGCATGGCAGAGTTCCAAAACGAAAACTACTGCTGAACAAAAAGAACATAAAGGCTTGTCTCAGTTTTGCCAGAAGACATCTTGATGATCCTCAAGACTTTTGGGAAAATATTCTGTGGACTGATAAGACAAAAGTTGAACTTTTTGAAATGTGTATATCCCATTACATCAGGCGTAAAAGTAACACAGCATTTCATAAAAGGAGCATCATACCAACAGTAAAATATGGTGGTCGTAGTGTGATGTCTGGGGCTGTTTTGCTGCTTTAGGACCTGGAAGACCTGCTGTGGTAAATGGAACCATGAATTCTGCTGTCTACCAAAAAATCCTGAAGGAGACTGTCTGGCTATCTGTTGGTGACCTCAAGCTTAAGCACACTTGGGTTCTTAGCAGGACAATGATCCAAAACACACCAGCAAGTCCACCTCTGAATGGCTTAAGAAAAACAAAATGAAGACTTTGGAGTGGCCTAGTCAAAGTCCTGACCTAAATCCGACTGAGATGCTGTGGCATGACCTTAAAAAGGTGGTTCATGCTCGAAAACCCTCCAGTGTGGCTGAATTACAACAATTGTGCAAAGATGAGTGGGCCAAAATTCCTCCACAGCGCTGTAAAAGACTCATTGTCAGTTATTGCAAACGCTCGATTGCAGTTGTTGCTGCTAAGGGTGGCCCAACCAGTTATTAGGTTTAGGGGCAATCACTTTTTCACAGAGGGCCATGTAGGTTTGGATTTTTTTTACCCTTAATAATAAACACCTTAATTTAAAGCTGCATTTTGTGTTTACTTGTTTTATCTTTGTCTAATATTTAAATTTGTATGATGATCTGAAACATTTAAGTGTGACAAACATACAAAAAATTGAGAAATCAGAAGGGGGCAAACACTTTTTCACACCACTGTATTAAGGCTAACTGACAGAGAGGAAGAGGCTGTCTATGATTTTAGGGACCATTTTATGGTGTGACAGCTGTGCTGGCAGTATTGATTACTAGGCACTGAGAAAGTGCTTGAACATTTTTTTATTAAGTGAGGAATTCTGGGTCTGCATGGCTGGCGCCAAAAGGGAGCGGCCAGAAGACTCTACGCCGCCCACTTGCTGTTTAGATATTGGTGTGTCCTGTTCGCATCAATGTGCCAACAGACGCCATTATTTGATATGCACTCAGCAATAAAAATTCCCCCATTCTAACTGCAATCGGATATATCGTTAATGGTCTGTTCTTTAAATGTCAAAATGTGTGAGAGTTTTCACAGGAGTTTGTTAGTTCTTCACGCTGAGAAATTTAGAACTCAGTGAAATGAAAGTGAGTTGAGACTTTAATGTTGTAAATCATCTATCTGGGCAGCTGCAAGAGTTGAGCAGAAAAAATGATTTAACAGCAGCACCACTGAAAAAAATGTCCAGATTCAGAACTTGTGAAGTCAAACAAGATGCAGTAATATATTGACATAAAAATTCACAAAAACTTAAACAAAAATTGTTTTCCTTTTTCCTTTTTTACAAGCCTTATTATCTCGTTGCAGAAATACAAAAAAGGTGTTTGAATGGTTTAGTGCTCAGTAATGGGTAGTTTTAAGAGAAACTTGTAGTAAGTTACATTTTTAAGCTATTAATATAATTAGTTAGAAAGAAAAATGCATTTACAAATGACTGTAATAGCACTTCAGTTCAGATCCAAGCAGTTCATTTGATAATTGCAACCATTTTTTTTTTTTATCACACAGGAATTCAGCATAGATGGAGGACAGGGGATAACTGGGGGCTTGCTCAGGATATAATGCTCAGTATGTTTAAATTCCACAGTTTTGACAAAGCTGTTGTTATCTTTAGTTCCACAGTGTGTTATTTTAATGAACAAGGCATAAGTATTTTTTTCAGGGTTATTGTTGGGCATGTTTTACTCCAACAGCCATTATTTATTTAAACCTAACCAAGTAGTTCTTGTTCCAAAATTTTGCCAGTTTTAACTTTTTTTAAAGGGTTCAAAAAAAAACTAACTAGACTTACATTTAACAAAGATGCAGACCCATGCCTCTCCACTGCATTCTCTTGCAACAGCTCTGAATATGATGCCCATCTCTTTCTTGCCTTTAAAAAAATATGAGCATACAAGCTTATGTACCAGTGACATACTGTTTGTTGATGTTGACATTTCAGCCTCAACTTCTTAGGACCTCATGGCCTTGATGTTTCACCATTTGACTCCAAAGCCATGGCCACAGGTGAGGGTAATAGGGTCAACCAGTGTACAGGCGTGTACCGATAACAAATTTTGGCAGACAATAAGTTTTTGCGGAAATGATCAGAATAAAAGATATTACCGTTGGCATCATGAAAACCCTTTTATGCCCAGGATATAGTGACATCATAATAACAATCCATGTATGTCTTTTCAACAGGCATTAAATTTTTATTTAGTAACAATATTTAACACCAGAATTGAAATATGTAAAAAATATAATAAATTGTTTTGGCATTTTTTGTTGCAAATGTTTTCAAATGTAAGTAACATACCAGCTTGTTGACATTACTGGGCTCACCTTTGTCATTTGGGTTTAAGTCCTAAATGCTCCCACACTGGAGCTTTGTAATTGAGTTTTCCATTTATTTTTCCAAACTTTCTGAATTGTGCAGGTGTCGGCAAATAGCCATGAGCAGTCCTGCACTCATGTTTTTTGTTTTTTTGTTTTAAACAGCTGGGCTGAAGTGCCACTACCGTTTACACTTTGCCAAAGATGACCAACATGCGTGGCTTACATCATCGGTAAGCTCTGCTTGTTTACAAGAAGCATGGTCACAGAGATGGCACAACAGAAAAAACACTGGTAGATGTCAGTGGTATTCCTCGGCCGCTTTCTTTTTGTTAAGATATACATTAGTTTATATGGCATTTGGACTTTGAACATTGACCTTTTGACCCCAACCCAGTAGTCAGAGATCAGGGTCTCAGGGTGAACATTAGGGGTGGGAATCGCGAGGGACGTCACGATTTGATTCGGATCTCGATACTTGGGTCATGATTCAATCCTATCACGATTCAGCGATAATCACGATATTGCGATATCGAGTATCATGATACCATATATTTGAATTTTTCTCACCTTATTCAACCTCAAATCATGTCCCATAGTAAAACTGTTGACATTTCTTTCATATAATAAAGTATTCAATCCAAACAGGCAGCAACCGGACAATTTCATAGTAAATTATTTTAAAATGAAATGGTAAATGGCGTTCACTTATATAGCGCTTTTTTACTCATCTCTGGATGACCAAAGCGCTTTACAGATCCTGCTATTCACCCATTCACGCACACGTTCACACACTGATGGTGGCGGATGCAAAAAGAAATGCTCTTAAAATAAATGTTCAATTGATAATAAAATATACTCTTAAAATAAATATAAATCAGGGAAGTAATGGCTTGATGAAATCACATACCTGGGCTCCAGTGTTTTAATATGTGACAAAAACCCTCTTTCCACCTGAATGTGTCATATCCAGGTCGTTTGTCCCGTCTTTGTTATAAAATCCAAAAAAGTCCAGACATTTAATTTAAACTTTGACGTTGCAACTCTCAGGGGTTTTTTTTTTTCTTCTTCCTGGTGCTACTTGTAGGTGCTGCTCCCTCCACCATCTTAAATTCTACTGGGGCTGAGCTGCAAGTAAATCTCGCGAGACACCTTTGCAGCGATGAAGTTGTGCCATCTAGTGGACTGAAAACTCAGTTGATTAACTGATACTTGAATGTACAGCAGTTTGAGTGTGTGTTTTTTACCTCCGCCAAGGAGGTAATGTTTTTATCGGGGTTTGTCTGTCTGTTTGTCTGTTACCAACATAACTCAAAAGGTTATCAACGGATTTTGACGAAATTTTCAGGAAAGGTGTGTAATGGCATGGGGAACAGATGATTAGATTTTGGTGATGATCTGAGAGTGCATACCTCCACCAAGGGCTTTGTTTGTATTTGTGCAGCAGGATTACACAAAAACTACTGGATGGATTTGGATGAAATTTTCACCAGAGGTGGTTCTTGGCCTAGAGAGGAACCAATTATATTTTGGTGATGATCTGAGGATGCATACCTCAGCCAAGGCTCTTATCTTCTCACAGTGTGTTAGCAACAATTCTCCAAAACTGATGGACAGACTTTGATGCCATTTTCACCACAAGTGGCTATAGGCCTACACACAAACCCATTACATTTCGGAGGTGATCCGTGAGAAACGGAACGAGTCTTGGTGGAGGTATGTACTCTGAGTGCTTTTCTAGTCTGAATTAAAAGATCGATCTGTGCGTTAATGGATTGGCGCATTGTTGCAGATGCCAAGTATTGCAATTCATCACTAAATTGATCTTTTTCCCCACCCCTAGTTAACATGTGTGCCTAGTTTGGTGATCCTATCTTTACTCTTTCTGTAGTAATAGTGCAAAGGGAATTTGGAATTTCCCCATTTTGGGACTAATAAAGGCTTATCTTATCTTATCTTAACATTGACCACTGACCCAAAACTCTTCGTCAGAGGTCAAGGTCTAAGCCGTCCACGATTTGTCCTAGATACAACAATGAATTTGATTTGAAAAGTTTATGTCATTTCTTTCTGTAGTTATTGTATTTACAAGATTCAGGGAAAAACCTTTAGGTCAAGGTCATAGGTCACCCAAATTCGAACTCGTCCTAGATTTGTCATAGATACATATGGTATTGACTTGAAAAGCCTATGGTATTTCTTTCCCAAGTTATCACATTCACAAGGTCGGTGTTGACGCCACCGCTGGCCATCCTCCCGGTGGGGTGACAGAAATACCCCTTCAGTCTTTTACAGGCTGAGGGCTAAGAACATACTGTAATAAACACTTTACGGCCATTATGGTTTATTTTTATTTTTTTTTTTTTTCAGGTGCAGTTCGCTCACATAGCCGCTATATTGTAAAATGATTGACAGTATGAACGGTCCCACCAAGCATACGTCAAACACACGTAGGTTAAACGTGCTTGTACACGAGGAACCAACATGTCCATTTGAGCCAAATCTGAGGGCTTCAAAGCACTACACTTTTACTTTATTAAAAAGAAGCAAAGTTTTAGGCTTGGCAGGGCTGTACGTTAACTTTTTTGTTCATTGCACTGGTGCTACAGAGGTTCATAGTCATGTAGCACAAGACAAAAACTTGTAGCACGATAAAAACATCTGTTATTTCTCTAACACTGACTGCAAGGATAAGGACCTGAACTTGTATAGCACTTTTCTAGTCTGAAAGACCACTCAAAGTTAGGTTAATTGGCATCAAAACTGGGGATTCTAGATTGTCCTTAGGTATGACTGTGAGAGTGAATGGTTGTCTGTCTCTCTGTCTTGGCCCTGCGATGGACTGGCGATCTGTCCAGGGTGTACCCTGCCTCTCGCCTCGATGCTGGGATAGGCTCCAGCCCCCCCGCGACCCGAAAAGGATTAGGCGGTAGAAGATGAATGAATGAAGACCACTCAAAGTACTTCACTAGTACTAACCTTCTATTCTAAGAGCCTATCAGAGACGAGGAGAACATGGAAACTCCACACAGAAAGGTTCCCACTCCTGCCAGCCTGGGAATTCAAACCTGGAGCCTTCTAGCTGTTAGGCAACAGTGCTAACCCCTGTACCACTGTGCAAGTAGTCCAGTTTAATCATATAAAATATAATATTTCACTTTATGATTAAAAACAACTTGTCAAAATCTATAAATTATTTTATATTTACATATATTTCCACATCAGTCATCAATCCTAACCACCTAAACAGACTCATCACACTATACAAACTAATGGGTCAATTTTGGCCCACAGGCTGTGTGTTTGACACCCCTAGACTGGAAGGTAAAAAAAAACCCAGCCTCTGTCACCCCATGGAGCTTCCTCTTTCTCTGTTGCACTCCTCCTCCAGAGACCCACATAAAATGAACCCGCTGTGGGCCGAGGAGAAGAAGATGAAGCCTTTTCTATTGTCATTCAGTCTATACAGCCAATCATTGCCATGCAAGGTGCTGCCACAAACAACGTCTCCTTCCCCCATTCTGTTATGCTGAGCACCAAGCTAGAAGGCGGGAAGTGCCATTTTTATATGGTCTTTGGTATGATCTGGCCGGGACTTGAACCCCCAACCTCCTGGTTATGGGGCGGATGCTCTATCAGCTAGGCCACCACTCCGGTGGTCTAGTTGAAGCCGAAAGAAATGGAAAAAATGTTTCTTTTATAAGAGCGTTTTTTCATTCACTCCCGGAGCCTGGAACAGTGGAGAAGAGAGCAGTCTGTCCTCTCAGCGAGGACATGTTTTTCTTGGTACAACACCGGTTCACCTTGCATCTGCTCTTTTTTCCGTGACAGTCCCTCTGAAATAAAACATGTCCCACTTTGTGTGGCGCTAAATGCAATGCTCAGAAGTGCAGCCTCTGCACACAAACACACGGTGTCTGTTTTTGTAAATATGAAAGCTGTTCAGCACTGACATGAAAAAGAATGTTGGGTGCATTTTTCAGTCCTCTCTGTTGGTATGGAGGACAAAGAGCAGCAACCATTGAACTATATAGTATATCAGTGTATTCCACCACTGATCTGTGCTGAGTTTGACACAGGGCAACAAAATTAAAAGGCTTATAAAAACGCCAGTGATTCTCAATAGTTTTTCATCACACCAGTGCTACGTCAGTTCATTCATTGTTTGCACAGACCAATTTTCGCATGGCATGCGACATACATGTCACACTGTACAGCCCTGCTCGGTGTGGACAAACTATAAACGTGAGCAGACCTTTCCGCTGGCTGCTTCCCTTTCTCTGGCTGTCCCTGCTACGCGTTATGTGCATGGCCCTGCCTCCCCAGAGATGGTGGTGACTGACAAGAGAGAGACAGAAGCAGCGTGACCAGCTGAAATGTTGGTGGATTATGTAAACAGGCATACAAGTAAACAGCGATACATCGAGGCCAGAAAACATATTGTGTCCATGTTTTCATATCATACAAATAACTGAGTTAGTAATTATTGTTACAGATTTACAAGTCTACCAGGTTTGGTGATCATAGCTCTTATAATAAAGTGAGTGTAGAACAAAAACGATTTTAAGCCAGTATGATGCTGTGAATTTGTTCTTGTTTGGTGTACCTATTGTGGCTTTATCAGTTCTCAAGTTAGAATGCATACAGATGGCTGGATTCCCATGCCTTGACTTGGTCTGTGTGGGTAATAAGCACAGCTGAGCAGTGTTTGTCAAAACAGGACAGATTTCTGCTCTGATAGCTGTTCAGCTTGTAACTCATTCCAGACAGCCCTCCAAACCCAGAATGTAGGCACTTTTTATAAGGGAATGATTATCTTTGGTATCCAATACCTCCATGACTTGAATGCCAAGGCACCAGTGTCATGCCACAATCTTGTGCATACTTCCGTGATGTCAGAGGACTGATTTTTTTTGAAGAATTATGGCAAACTTTATGACCCTACTAAAACTGGGTTTCTTTTTAAGTCATTAAAATGATAATATTTGGATTGAATGCCTTCACTGGCCATAAAACCCAGGGATATTTTTTGCAGTGGATAATCTCTGTTCCCAGAGATCCTACCAGTCATTAGAACAGGTGGCTAGAAGCTGATTTTGGAGTGAAGACAAAAATCGAGTGCTTGGGAGCACAGGTGTGGCAGTAATATATACCCATATAGAACGTAAATGAATCAGATTTTCTAAAGGAGTGTTAGCGTGAAAACATACCCAGCATTTATTCATTATGTGTGAGAAAGTGTCTCTCATTGACAATAAATCACCACCATCCTTTGAATTTGTGTGAGGGAGTTGGTGGTTTGTGTTTCCTAGTCTGTGTGTGAGCGCCAATATAGATGACACAATAGCATGGCTGGCGTCGGGCTGAAGCAGAGTTATGCAGAAGTTGTTGGTTGTTTTGTTGATCCCTCTCTGTCACTGTCACAAGAAGTGTCATCAATCATGAGAGTCTGGGGGAGCAGACCACCCTTCGGTCTCTGTCAAACCATGATGAGTATGTGAGGATTGCTATATACAGTACATGTGATGTCAAACCTAAAAAGAAGAAACACAACAAAGCAAAGATCACAGAGACAGCCTCATGTTAAAAATATAGTATTGTGATGTCCCTTTTTAAGTAATGCAATTCCTTCTCTCTCTTATGCTATACATACAGGCCTATAACTTATACATACAGGCTTTAATCAAAAAATTAACAAGCACAGTATCATTACAAGATGCTAGTTTAACAGGTTAACAGTTTGCTAATAAGTTGTATGGCTGGTTTGCTAATGATTTTTAGCTCATTCCAGCAAAGGGAAAATGAGCTAATTCCATTTCATGATAATCATTCCTAGACAGTTGTCTGGATGGCCACCAAAGCCATAGACAATGATCCTCATGGGGGCCTGCATCTAAACTGTGCCCAACGTCAGATTTAGAGAGAACATTTTATGACATTGTTCTATAATTGTTGGTGGTGTTTTTTCCTGTGTCCTTCGAGTGCATTTTTTTCCCCGCTCTGAGTGTCTGTATTCTGTTCATTTTCTATGTCCAGCATTTAATCCACTCTGTGCCCTTGCCGCAGAAAGACATTCAGCTGTGAGCTTTTTTTGCTGCTGTGCTCATGGTGCTGCAAGGTGAAAAAAGTTCAACCTTTGGAGCGTCACAGCAGTTGTTAGCGGCACACCTCTCTAATCAGTCAATCAGAAACAGGCTAGAAGGATACCATGATCAATATGTAAAAATAGCAAAAGATTGGAGGGATGCATTGATTTGATGTGGCTTAGTACAGTTAGTAGCGTTTCAGTGCATTACCCAAAGTTCATGACCATAGATGAGGGTAGGAACATAAATTGAGTGGTAAGTGTAAGAACTCAGCTCCCTCTTCACTACAACAGACCAGTACAATGTCCACATCGCTGTAGATGCTGCTCTGTTTTGTTAGTCAATCTTTCCACTCCATTCTGAATAAAACTCTGGGATACTTGAACTCCTCCATTTGGGGCAGGAGCTTGTCCCCCACCCAGAGAGGACAATCCACCCTTTTCCGGCTGAGCATCGTGGACTTGGACTTAGAGGTACTGATTCTCACCAGGAACCCCTTTATATTCTAATGCTAGAAATACCCCAAAGCATGATTTAGAGCACAAGAACAAAAATTACACTTGTTTCAGTAAATAATTTCAAATAGATCACCAGATCTGATTTTGCTTTTCATCAAGCAATAAAAATATGTTTTGAAGTAAAGAGCTCATGATAGGGCAGTTTAAAATGTCTCCTCTCACAGCATGAAAACACATTGAAGGCAACTTGCCTTTCCAATATTTCTGTGGTTGTCTGCAAAGGCACTGGCTCCTATGAGAGAACATGTGTATCTGAACAAGCCATTAAGTATTTTCATATTTAGAGCTTCAAAATTCTTCTTCTAAATTCTAAGTTGTTTGTGGTGGCACCTTGCATGGCAGTGGCCCTCTGATTCTAGATGTGATAAATGTTGTAGATAGGAGAAACATAATTTTGTTCTACTGTACACGATTGGCTGTATGGGATGAATGACAATAATGTTGGCTTTTATTTTCTTCTTCTTCACATATCCAGCCATTGTAAAATGTCCCATGGGTGGGACACCGGAATGTTGAGAGGTTAAAGCATTTTTTAATAAAGTTCTTTCACTTTTTTAACAAGAGAACAATTATATGGAAATTGAAAATATAAAAATTGATTTAATATTTTTTTAACAAGTAGGCTCCCCACCTGCAGAAGGGATCATGGTGCTATGCAAACCAGGCGGAAATCTTGGCTACTCTGCCTGGCCTGATGCACCCCGACCCAGATCCCCAGATATGTGGTAGAAGATAGATGGATGGACAAACCCTGTTTCTGGTAGAGCTGGGACATGTCTTAAAAATGCAATAAAAATAAAACAAAAACTTTTTTTTTAGTGTGTTACGGGCATCAATTTGTACATTTATTTATAATTACTGAGTCATTCAAAATGACTGGTGTCATGTAAAAATTGTGGTTGATGATGTTATTTAAACACAGAACATATAATTTGTCCACCGTTGATGCTTATTTGTTCAAAAATCAAATGCAACCATTTATAGGAAACATCTGTGCTTTATATACAGTGATAAAACAATCATAAATCAATGATTCTACAAAAACATGATCAGAAATTATTTTTAAAAAGTCATACTGTTCACATGACCTGAGCCTGTCACCCTGTCTGTACTGTACCAGGTGTACTGTCAGCTATTGCCTCTGACATTTGTTATCTATTAGAAACATCTGGTTTCAGTATTCACTCTCAGAAGACCAGAACGGGCCAGACTTTAAGTCGGGGGTAGATAGAGGTCAAGGGGCAGAATTAGGTTTATCCAACAGAAACTTTTCCCAATATAGATAAATCAGCTGTATTCTGGAATTGTTTTTGTCATATTTTCATCTTCACCACAAGCGCTTTCCTCCCAAGAAAGGATTTTTTGCAGCCGTGTTTGCAGAGAAACCACACCAGTACATTACGTCAAAATGAGTCTTCATATCAGCCGGGTCTGCTGGGGGAAGCTCGCCTCCCCTCCACACACGTGGAGCAGAGTTCTCTTTGGTCTTTGCCACTGTAGTGGAGACTGTTGACAGAAGTAGAGGCAGACAAACATATGTTCCCCTCCAAAATACAGGAGGGGGCGGCCTGCTCATTTTCAAAGAGGCTGTTATCTCTGCAGTGCATCACCACCCCTCGCTGTTGTTTGAGGAGGAGTTGTGTCACGGTTCCCTTTGGGTCTCAGCTGAAACTGTCAGACAGTTAACGATGTGGTGTCGTGCACAAACACACCTACAAGACACTAATAAAATTAAACCACATTTTCATCCATTAAAAACCTAATGTACAATATTAAAACTGTTTGTAATACAAGATATTTCAAACTGGTATAAAAGTCTGTTTATAAATTTTGTTGATAATATAGAACAGGGCTTGACAGCTTTTACTTGAACGATGAAAATTTTTCTTTTTTTAGTTGTTTTTGCAAACAGCTAAGTTTAAAAATTTCAAAACTAAAAATTTGCAGTGGGCATTGAATAATTTTGATTATATTTGAGCCTTAAAATTCAAGAAAAACCACTGATTTATATACTGGCCTATCAACACTGGTGATATGTGAGTTTTTTCCTCTGAAATAACAAGTGGGTTTTTTGTGACTTTTATTGTAATTTTGCGATTTTTTTTTCTAACTTCTTATTTTATAGTTTTGAGATTTTTCCATGTTTGCAAACATTGTCATATAAATTTGCAGTTTATTTCTCTTGTAAATTTGCCTCTTTTGAGGAAATTTGTGTCTTTTCCCCCCTCTCCAACTGCAGTTTTTAACCGGTAAATGCACAGCTTTCTTTTCTGTAAAATTGCATCATTTTTCCTAGCTATTTTGCAAGGTTTCCCTTGAATATGACACATTTTACAGGTGCATTTTGTTGGGTTTTATTTTAAAATTTGCTTCTAGTGTGGATGTGGAACTTTTTTCCCCTGTAAATTTGTCATTTTTTTTCTTGCAAATTTATGATTTTCTTATATTTTTTTCTGTCAGAGCCACAATGAACCTCTGGTAATGGTCTAAAGAGCTACATGTGGGTCTGGAGCCACAGTTTGCAGATCCTTGGTCTACAGTAGTAGTACCATATACAGTAATAATTCCCTTATACTGTAGACTGTACTCTGTAAAAGTGGTCCCCAGATACCCACCCACACCCTGAAAATCTCCTCCATAAATGCAGAGAGCATTGGTGTTACACACATGAATGCAGAGGGGCCTGTTACCACAAAATGACAAACTAAATATTTGGGGATGGTGATATCATCCTGCGAGGCCTCATTACCGTAGACTGAAGCACAAATGCAGTTTCAAAGACTCCAAATCCCATCTCATTTGATCTGCCAATATGCAGAGTCTGTCCTCCAACTGCCAGAGCCATGCCAAAGCAATTTGTTTCTTATATTGCTTTTGGAAGCCAGTATGTTTTAATTAGTGCAATACATAAGTGAAAAAAACACCATAAATAATCGTCTATCTCCTCCGATGACTGGAATTTCATCAGATCCTTTCGAATACTTATATGCAAGATAGCTCATAATGCTATCTTGTATTTTGTAGAAAGTTTATAGCACTAACTAGTACACATAAACGTAAGTGGGTATAAAAAGTATTCACACCCCTGTTCAAATGCCAGGTTTTTGTGATGTAAAAAAATGAGACCCAGATAAATCATTTCAAAAGTTTTTCCACCATTAATGTGACCTATAACCTGTACAACCCAATTGAAAAACAAACTTACATCTTTTAAGGGAAAAAATAAAAAACTTACAGTAACCTGGTTGCATAAATGTGCACACCCTTAAACTAAGACTTTGTTGCAGCACCTTTGGCTTTTATTACAGCACTCAATCTTTTTGGGTAGGAGTCTGTCAGCATGGCACATCTTGATGTGGCAATATTTGCCCACTCTCCTTTGCAAAAATGCTCCAAATCTACCAGATTGCGAGGGCGTCTCCTGTGCACAGCCCTCTTCAGATCACCCCACAGATGTTCGATTGGCTTTAGGTCTAGACTCTGGCTGGGCCATTCCAAAACCTTAATTTTCTTCTAGTCTTTTGTTGATTTGGATGTGTGCTTTTGGTCATTTTTATGCTGAAAGATGAAGTTCCTCTTCATCTTCAGCTTTCTAGCAGAAGTCTGAAGGTTTTGTGCCAACACTGACTGGTATTTGGAACTGTTCATAATTCCCCCCACCTTGACTAAGGCCCCAGTTCCAGCTGAAGAAAAACAACCCTAAAACATAATGGTGCTACCACCATGCTTCACTGTAGGTTTGGTGTTCTTTTAGTGATAAGCAGTGTTGCATTTGCGCCAAATATACCTTTTGGAGTTATGGCCAAAAAGTTCAACCTTGGTTTCATCGGACCATAGCACATTTTCCCACACGAGTTTGGGAGATTTCAAATGCATTTTTGCAAAATGTAGCCAGGCTTGGATGTTTTTCTTCGTAAGATAAGGCTTCCGTCTTGCCACCCAACTCCATAGCCCAGACATATGAAGAAGACGGGAGATTGTTGTCACATGTACTAAACAGCCAGTACTTTAAAGAAATTCCTGCTGCTCCTTCAGTGTTGCTGTTGGTCTCTTGGCAGTCTCCCTGTCCCGTTTTCTTCTCGTCTTTTCATCAGTTTTGGAGGGATATCCTGTTCTTGGTAATGTCACTGTTGTGCCATATTTTCTCCACTTGATGATGACTGTCTTCACTGTCTTTCATGGTATAGTTAATGCCTTGGAAATTGTTTTGTACCCTTCTCCTGACTGATACCTTAGAACAATGAGATCCCTCTGATGCTTTGGAAGCTCTCTGCAGACTATGGCTTGTGCTGTAAGATGTGACTACAAAAATGTCAGGGAAAGCCTACTAGAGCAGCTGAACTTTATTTGGGGTTAATCAGAGGCACTTTAAATGGTGGCAGGTGTGTGCTGACTCCCATTTAACATGTGTTTGTATGTGAATAGTTAATTCTGAGCACAGCCACATCCCCAGTTATGAGATGAGATTCAACTTTATTGTCATTACACATGTAATGACACATGTAATTTATAAGAGGGTGTGTGTATTTATGCAGCCAGGCTATTGTAAGTTTTTATTTTTTATTTTTCCCCTTAAAAGATTTCAGTTTGTTTTTCAATTAGGTTGTACAGGTTAGGTCACATTAATTGTGGAAAAAGGTTTGAAATGATTCATCTTGGTCTCATTTTTTTTTACATCATAAAAACCTGGCATTTGAACAGGGGTGTGTAAACTTTTTATTTCCACTGTAGATGGGCTGATTTTAAATGAAAGTAAACCTTAACTTACAGTATATATCATTTAGAAGTTTGCACATTATTCTGTAATTTTCCTGAAACACTCTTTACAAGAAAAGAATACTGACTAATTTTAGCACAGATTAGGTGTTGTTTAAATGGCTTATTAATAAGGTGTGCCATCCTTGCTTGTGATCCTACAGCTTAAGTAAGCTTTTAGTGTATTTGTCCATGGATTACATAGTGACATTGTTTCAGGGACAGTTTCACAGACTGTGAAGCAGTGGTGACTGGAAGAGTGTACACATTTATCGGTAACAGAATGGTATCGACTAATTTCAATAGTTAAGATAATATGAGTACACAGAAATATCAGAAGTCCTTCCAAACGACTGATCTGCAACACACAAACTATGCAGACAACTATTATCAGCAAACATTAATGCATAACTACTTTTTATTTAATAAATTGAACAAAAAAAAAATAATAATAAATAAATAAATACACAATTGGCTCATATGCAAAAATTTGTGTACCCTCTACATTTTAATTAAATAGCACATCAATCAAAAAGACAAAGTATGCTATTTGTCGAGGGGTGGCCATCTTTTTGAATGCCACTGTACATGGAGGGACAAGTGAAGGCTGCTGGTGATCTGTGGGTGTATTTATCAGGCTGGAATGAGCTACTCCATTATTGATGATCTGGTTTGAGTAAACTTACTCAAAACTGGAATGCACTCAGCTGAGATGCAGACCCACCCCTTTTTGCAGCCCTGTAGATTTAAAACCTTGACCTTTGACCCCAAACCTGTAGTCAGAGGTCAGAGTGTCAGGATGAACCTGTGTACCAAGTTTGGTAACCCTAGCTTCACTGGTTCTATAGTTATAGGGCATAGGGAATGTAAACTTTCATCTTTTGACCCCAAACCCCTAGTTCTTGGTCAGAATCCCAAGGTGAACATGTGTACAAAGTTTGGTGGCCCTAGCTGTTTTTATTGTTGAGATAAGATGAGCCTTTATTAGTCCCACAATGGGAAAATTCCAGGATTACAGCAGCAAATGGATAGCAGCACTGAGAGCAGTAGTTAATAAGATAATAAGAACTGGTTAGCCAAAGCAGTAAATGAATATACATGTGTACACAGATATATACACAGTGCCTGAGTATTGCAGCTAGAGGGAATAAACAGCATTACGGTTTGTTAAGTTACCCTGCAGAGACAGCTTATTTGACTTTCTGACCATGACCTTTGCCCTTCTGACCCCAAAAGTATAGCCATAGGTGCTAGTCCCAAGGTCAACCTGTATACCCAGTTCAGTGCCCGTAACCTCATTCTCTGTCGAGTTAGAGCACAGACATTGCTGGTCGGCTGGTTGGTCTGCTGGCTGACCACAGATGGCATGACCGCCCTACCCACACCACCTTGGCAGCGTGGGTAACAACTTTAATACAAAATGACTTGTACTGTACGTTTAAGAAGAATGAAGAGAGAAAATATAAGACAATGCCAGAGTTTTTTTTCCTTACAGTTATAACAGAGGCACCAAAAACTAGATGTAGTTCAACTGGGACATCATCAAACACATCTACAGATGTACTAAGAGAGAAGTTTTTTTTTTTTAATTCTAATTTAACTTGGTAGATACCTTTTCACATCCACATCCAATGTCAGTTAAATCATAACTGACATTGTAATCTGCTGAAATGACAGACAGACAGCAGAATTTTCTGTTGCTGAAAAAAAAATCTGTCATTGAACATTTAGTGAATGAAACATCTGTGATTATGTTAGCTTACTGTGACTGGATAGATGCATCAATGCAGCACACTAAAATGCATTTTTGACATAAGATTTTGACTTGTGTACACTGACTTTTCTGTAGTGTTTTGACTGCACATCATGGCTGAATAAGTTAGTCCACAGCTCTGAATGAAAATGAAGGACTGAAGCTGAGCTCTCATGTGAATAACTATCATTTTTTAATGTGAAATTGAGATACCTGGGTTTGGTGTTGAATACTCTGGAAGTGTTGGGCACCAATGTTAGTAGAACATGAAAGAACCGGTCCAACTTTTGATGCTGTTTATTCTGCAGAGTCCATGCAGCATATCTCACTGAAGACAAATTAAGGATATCAACAATTGATAAAATATTCAAAGACAAAATATTACTTCATATTCACACATGATGGTAAAATTCTATAATATCCACAATTAATAAACTGTAAATCAAAGTATTCAAAATTAAGTTGTTTGGTCATATATATATATATATATATATATATATATATATATATATATATATATATACAGTATATATATATATATATATATATATATATATATATATATATATATATATATATACAGTATACAGTAAATACACCTTCCAGCATTGCTTTTGATCAGCACGAGAAGCCTTAATAAGCACAGTATAAGTCTATCCCAGCATCTTTGGGCAAGAGGCAGGGTACACCCTGGACAGATTGCCAGTCCATCGCAGAGGCCAACACAGAGAGACAGACAACCATTCACTCTCACAGTGCTGAGTGTGGCTAGCTTAGTGTAACCCTTGCCTTACGTTAATTAGGTAAAAGTAATTCTTAAGTGTAGACCAGTTGCTAGGTTCGTAACGGTTACAATAGGAAATAAAATAAGTGTAGAATAAAATGGCTGGAGGCAAGAACTGAGCAATGATGGCTGTTATTTTTAAAGATGAAGAAAACAAAATAAAAACAATTTACAAATACACAGTAATAACAACGGCCGGCATGAAATAAAACCCCAAAAATGTCCTACTGAGCTCAGTGTTTGTTTGTCTTTTTTTTAGTCGTTTGACCAGTCAACATATCTTTTATTTCAAAGTTCAGGTTTCTTTTCCTTTTTTAAAGCGGCAGTTTAAGTTCTTACCACTTTGATTTTTGTGCACTGGAGAGAGGAAGGGTGTTCTTCAATCGAGATCTTGGTTCAGGTCTTGGTTCAGGCTCACCATCTCCGTCCGGAGAGAATCCAGGATCCAGAAGTTTCTTAATCGGCAACAAAAAAACCTAGCCTGCACAACAATAATGGTATTATTGTATACAGCTAAAGTAATGCATTTTTCAGTCTCTTCTCATATATCACTATAGCTTAGTGTTTAAATTCTTCTCTCATATTACCATTGTTACAATCCAGTAATATAGTAACATCTTACATTTTACATCTTACATGCATGTTTTTTAACTCAAAATCTCTCTTGTAGTACATGAAATACTTTTTTTAGAATCAGAATCAGATTTATTGCCATTGTTCATGTAGTACACAAACTAGGAATTTGTCTCGGTGCAATGCTGCAACATTAAACATGATAAAATAAAAGAAACTATACATGCAATAAAGTGTAGAATAAGAGTAAGTGATACTGGTCAGCAGTTAAAATATATTAGCGAGCAGCAGATACTGTGGAGAACCATATAGTGCAGTCGGTAATGCAGGAAGAAAACAGTGATGATTGACATGAGTCTGGTTGAGCTGCTGTACATAGTGCACGAGAGTCAATAAGTCAGTGTTCAGCAGTCTGATGGCAGAGGGGAAGAAGCTGTTCATGTGACGGGAGGTTTTAGTCTGGATGGACCGAAGTCTTCTACCTGAGGGGAGGGGGGCAAACAGTACGTGGCCAGGGTGTGAGGGATCGGCTATGATCCGGCCTGCACGCCTCCGGGTCCTGGAGATGTACAGATCCTGGAGAGATGGGAGCTTGCAGCCGATCACCTTCTCAGCAGTGCGCACGACGCGCTGCAGCCTTAGTCTGTCCCTGGCAGTGGCTCCTGCGTACCACACGGTTATGGAGGTGGTGAGGATGGACTCGATGATGGCTGTGTAGAACTGCACTAACATCTTGGTGGGTAGCTTGAGCTTCCTCAGCTGCCGCAGGAAGAACATCCTCTGCTGGGCTTTTTTGATGAGTGAGCTGATGGTCGGCTCCCATTTGAGGTCCCTGGTGATGGTAGTGCCTAGGAAGCGGAAGGAATCAGCAGTGGTGATGGGAGAGCCTGTGAGGGTGAGGGGGGGCAGAGGGGTTGTGACTTTCCTGAAGTCCACAATCATCTCCACTGTCTTCAGAGCGTTCAGCTGCAGGTTGTTGTTGTTGCACCAGGACGCCAGCTGGGCCACCTCTCTCCTGTAGGCGGACTCGTCGCCGTTGGAGATGAGCCAGATGAGGGTGGTGTCGTCCGCAAACTTGATCAACTTGACAGACTGGTGGCTGGAGGTGCAGGAGTTGGTATAAAGGGAGAAGAGTAGGGGGGAAAGTACACAGCCCTGGGGTGATCCGGTGCTGATGCTAGTAGAGTCTGAGACAGTCTTTCCCAGCCGCACATGCTGCCTCCGGTCCGTCAGGAAGTCGGTGATCCACCTGCAGAGGGAGTCAGGCACGTTGAGCAGGGACAGCTTGTCCCGGAGCAGTGCGGGGCGGATGGTGTTGAATGTGGAGCTGAAGTCCACAAACAGGATCCTGGCGTAGGTTCCCGGGGAGTCCAGGTGCTGCAGGATGGAGTGGAGGGCCAGGTTGACTGCGTCGTCTACAGACCTGTTGGCTCGGTAACTTAACTTTAACTCATGTAACCAAATAAATGAATTTCTCTTTTTATCTCTACATTATTTAACCATGAAATTATGATTAATATTTTTAACCAATTAAATTATTGACTCTTTAACCTTTTCTTTGTAAATCATGAAATGAAATACAATTAATTTATCACATGACCAGGGAATATACTGTCCCGTTACTTCCAATATTCCCTTTTAAAATCAGTAAAACCCTGTCTGAGCTACTGGGTTTAGCATAACCTGTGAATTTACATAGAAAATCAACAAAAATGTGCTTTTAACATCGAACTAAACATTACATTTGACCAGAAATAGTGCAAAAAGAACTAAAAGTACTTCATTATACTGTTGTGAACTGAAATCACATTTGGAAAAACCATACAGAAAACAAAAAAATAGCCTTTTCCATTGCTTTTAAACAGAAAAGATCCACTCATGATTAGCATTAGCATAACGCTAGCATTAGCATGGCACTAGCATGCTTTCTTTAGCACGCACTTGGTTTTCACTCACCAAGATGAGGTATCAGCGTGAACACAGCAAGGGACACAGCCACACGGCCTCTCAAGCTCGTGCTCCCATCAACTTAGGACAATAAATGTTTCAAATTAGCATCTGGACAGTGTTTAGATTTGTTTATAACACTTTTCTACATTAAACTCACCAAGATGACCCACAGGTTTTTACACGGACCGTCTACAGCCTCTCTCGTTCATTCTCTTGGTGCAAAAAAACTGAAAAACTGGTACGTGACTCAGTGCTCTGCTCGGAAGGCGGGACTAATATCGCTCTTAACAAATAAAAAGGTCAAGGTCACCCAACGTGACCATGAAACAGGAAAACAAAAGTTGGATAACGAGGATCACACTTCCTCTTTTCAAAATAAACGTTTTTCAAAATAAAATCACACAAATGCATTAACGCAAATGAAATGTGAGAAAAAGGGTCATTTTCTCAGCTGGGTTACACCCTCCCGCGCTAAATATCATGCACGTCTCATTGCATGTGTAACCAAGACTGTCCATCGTTAGTATTTAGAAACTCTGAGAAGGCTGTACTCAAACCTTGAAAAAGGGACTTAACAACAGTTACTAGACGATTTCCTAAATCAGGATACTCGAGTCTTTTTGGAAGTTGTCTGATTCTTTCAGATCGTCGCATTGGTTGAGTTGTAATAGGATCATTATTGTCCATTTCATCAGGTAAGTCATTTGATTGGTGTTCTTGTTCCTCGACTGAATTGTCAGAAGGCTCTTCTAGTATTGTTACTGTTTCATTTTCCACAGGTTTGTCATTTTCAGTATTGTCTTCATCCAATATGTTTTCCACAAGGTTGTCAATTTCAGTATTGTCTCCATCCGGTATCATTTCCACAGGTGAATCATAGGAAAGTTCAATTTCATTTGCATTATGCTCCATATCCGGTTCTGCATTGGTAGTGGTTTCAGGTAAGTCACAATCAGGTGGGTTTGTCATTTCCGGTGTTTGCAAAGGTTTTGGATACTCATGTACAGTAGTAAATCTGGTTATCTCCTCACATGGGCAATCCTCAACCCACGGAATCAAAAATTCATTTTCATTTTCAGTTAACTCTTCGTGATCATTGTTCTCTGTAACAGTTGTTTGGCGTGTCTTAGGACGGTGGATAGGTTTGGGCTCAGGTGTTTCTGCTGTGGCAACAGGGAGGAAACTGCAGGGAAGCAAAAGGTCTCTGTGTAAAGTTCTTGAGGGACCTTACATTGACTCGGGTTTAACCGTGTAAACGGGTAAATTACCTGCACGTTTGACTACCACATGAATATCGGCCTCCCATTTATCAGCAAGCTTATTTTTTCCACGCAGTCTCACATTTCTAACTAAAACCCTATCCCCAGGTTCAAGTTCAGAAACAGTGATTTTGCGGTCAAACCTGGCCTTGTTCTTGTCTGCAATCTTTTGTGCATTTTGTGAAGCTAACTTGTAGCTTTCTTCGAGCCTTTTCTTGAGATTTTCAACGTATTGCAAGTGAGTAACTTTCTGACCTTTGTTGAGAGGAAGTCCGAACGCGAGATCAACTGCCAATCTGGGTTTTCTACCAAACATTAATTCGTAGGGAGTAAACCCGGTTACATCACTGTGTGTGCAGTTGTATGCATGTACTAACGGCATAACATAGTCTTTCCAGTGGGACTTTTGTTTGGACTCAAGCGTTCCTAACATACTCAGTAGCGTTCGGTTGAATCTTTCAGTGGGGTTACCCCTGGGGTGGTATGGGGTTGTTCTTATTTTCTTTATGCCTGAGATCTCACAAAGGTCTTTTATTAGTTTTGCCTCAAAATCAGGACCCTGATCACTGTGCAGGCGCTCAAGTATACCGTGGTGAACGATGAATTGGTCCCCCAGGCACCTGGCAACCGTTTTGGACCTTTGATTTGGGGTAGGCAACGCAAGGGCAAATTTAGTAAAATGATCAGTCATTACGAGAATATTGCTGGTATTGCTACTGTCTGGTTCCAGACTGAGAAAGTCCATGCAGACTAGCTCTAAAGGTCGTGTGGTGGTTATGTTGACCAGGCTAGCCGCTTTTTCAGGAGGACTCTTCTTCATATGCACCGATCACATGTTTTTACTTTTTGCTCGACATCTGTTGCCATACGTGGCGAATAGAATCGTGTTCTGACCAGATCAAGGGTTCTGTCAATACCTAAGTGGCCCATATCATTGTGCAAACTTTGGAATACGGGAGCTCTGAGCTCCTCAGGAAGAACGAGCTGGTGGGTCACTTGGTCTCCATTTTGTCTTTTTCTGTACAACACTTCATTGTACATCTCCAATTTATTGAGTTCTCTGAGTAAAAGAGGGAGATGTGGGAGTTCTTTTCTAGCAGTCGGTGGGGGTGTTTGGCCATGTTTGATTTGTTCAATAACTTGTCTGATTGTCGAGTCCACTCTTTGTTTGCCTTTGATTTCTGTTTGAGACAAGGCAGGGATAGTTGGTAAGCCATTGTGTTGCTCCAAAACATACCGGTCTGGGATTGCGTCAGCTGAGATGGTAAGTGACTCTACAAGTGTAACACCACTATCCTGACTGTCATCACGGATTTTAACAAGGTGGTTTTGACAGATGGCTTGGACAGCTTCACCATTTACAAGCTCTGTGGTGTCACTGTCAGCTAGGTGACGCTCTACAAAGCGGCTTATATGCTCCTGCTCTTTCCTGGACTGGACATCGTTAACGAGTTCACCATGAGGACGTCTAGACAACCCATCTGCGTCTAGGTTTTTCTTGCCTGCTGTATACTGTAACTTAAAGTTGTAGTTAGACAAAGCTGCAAGCCACCTGTAGCTTGTGGCGTCTAATTTAGCAGAGGTCAATATGTATGTGAGTGGGTTACTATCTGTAACTACCGTGAGCTGACCACCATACAAATAATCGTGAAACTTTTCAGTTACTGACCATTTTAGAGCTAAAAACTCTAACTTATGAGCTGGATAACGTGCTTCACTCCTTGATAACCCACGACTGGCAAAAGCTATGACCCTAAGCTGACCGTTCTGCTCCTGATAGAGTGCTGCACCTAAGCCGGTGGTACTGGCATCGGTATAGAGTACGTAAGGCAGCTTCGGGTCTGCAAAGCCTAAGATAGATGCTGATGTTAACTTTTCGATGATAGAGTTGAAAGCTTTTTACAGTCTGTGGTCCATCGACTCTCAAATGGCAGTTTGGGATCAAGGTGGGTTTGGTCGGTGACTCTGGATTTTGACCTTTTGTTGAGTGGTGGGTAACTGCATGTGAGGTCATTAAGAGGGCGTACTATGGACGAGTACCCTTCAATGAAGTGTCTGTAGTACCCTGAGAACCTTAAAAAGGATCTCAGTTCCTTGAGATTCTTAGGCCGTGGCCAGGTCTTAAGGGCCTGAATCTTTTCGGGATCTGTCTCGACACCACTTTCGGAGATTACATGACCTAGGTACCGGACTGTTGTTTGAAAAAATTTACATTTTTCCGGCGATAACTTTAGCCCGTACTCTTTAAGACGATAGAGTACCCGCATGAGTCGCCGCTCATGTTCTTCCAAACTATTTGAAAAGATGATGAGATCATCTAGAAAGACTAGCACCTCATGTAAGTTCATGTCACCGACGCAGCGCTCCATGAGCCGCTGAAAAATGCTTGGGGCGTTGGTTATGCCCTGCGGCATGCGGTTGAACTCCCAGAATCCAAGTGGTGTTACAAAAGCAGTCTTTTCTTTGTCTGCTTCCTCTACCTCAGTCTGGTAATATCCAGACTTAAGATCGAGGACTGTAAACCACTTGGATCCTGTGAGCGCCGAGAACGTCTCCTCTAGATTTGGAAGAGTGTAAGAGTCTTTTCTTGTTTGCAAATTGAGTTTGCGAAAGTCTATACATAGACGCACATCATTGTTTCGCTTCCTCACCACGACAATGGGGGACGAGTAGGGAGACTGGGACTCTCTTATCACACCTGCAGCGAGCAGCTCTTGAAGGTGTTTACGCACTGCCTCAAGGTCTTGAGGGTGTATAGGGCATGCATGGTGCTTAAAGTGAGTGGAATCGTGAAGATTTTTTTTTTTTTTTTTTTTTTACTTATTTGTACCCGTAGGTAGATTTGGTTTGCAGCCTGGTGACAAGCCACCGGCTGCCGGTCGCTGCGTGCGCGAGCGCCCTAAACCTACATGTTTTTTTGGTATGCGGGAGGAAACCGGAGAAATCCCGGAGTAAACACATGCAACACGGGGAGAACATGCAAACTCCACACAGCTCACTGTTGGTCGGGGGCTGGGATCGAACCCACGATCTCATGATCCCCGCGATCCCCCGGCCGAGGGTAAACTGTGCTGCCACAGTGCTAAACCACTGCGCCACCGTGCAGCATAAATTGATGGAGTGTTTCATAGATTGATGTGTTTCATAGATTGATGTAGTGTTTCATAGATTGATGGAGTGTTTCACTTTGCTCGTACACCCAAAGTCCAAATCATGGAAAGCGAATACTTCCGGGATGTCATTTAGTTGTTTGGTTATTCGCTCTTTCCACTCCTGTGGAATCGGTGAGTCACCAAAGTTGAAACTCAGTTGTGTCTTGTTTGTGGTCGACTCATTTGCACTGACAACATTGTGCTGGGACAGGATGCAATGGAAAGCTCCAAGTTCTGCGATGACGCAAGTGGACGGAATTGTGACATCTTGCTCTGTTTCGTTTGTAATCATTACAGGCATTTTGTGTGGAGCTCGGGAAGGAAGTGTTATCAGGCAAGTTTTAACACAAAGGCCACCAGGCAAGGAAGACTGAGAGGGGTGTTCAACTATAGCACAGGTGTCAGAAGTACAGTGAACGTTGGCAGACCCCTCTAAAACTACAGTTTTACCTGCTGGAACTACAGCTGGAGCTTTGCCTGACAAGGTAACTAATCCAATGTTCCCATCTTTGTTCTTTGTCTTAGTTCGAGAGTTTTCAACAGTGTCCTAAAACCGTAAGGACTAGGTAAGTAATCAGGAGTCTTGATGTCTAAATACTTTTCATAAAGAACATCAAGTGTGTTTGTTCCCACTAACACTGGTGTCTGACTATTAGGATTGGCATCTGGAACAACGAGAGCTAAGGTTGGTATGTCAATCTCTATGTATAAGAAGTCTTTTGGAAAGGTAATACACATCTCTATATAACCTAAATAGGGGACGGACTGACCCGCAGCGCCCTCTACTTCTAAAAGGTCATAGAGTGGTTTAAGGTTTTTGATCGGGAAAGTTCTGTTTGTAAAATGACTCGGTGACTGTAGTCACTTGTGACCCTGAGTCAAGAAGACAATGCACATTAACATCAGAAATGCTAACTACAGCTGTGCATTTGGAGCCAATTAACCCTTTTGGTAGACTATACTTAGGTGGGTTAGTAACAGACTGCTTAAGGTTAGCGCGTTGCTTGTACTTAGTGGGACATACAGTAATTGTCTGGCTACAGTCTCCATTTGCCCCGTAATAGAGACTGTTCTTAGTTTAACCGGTCTTTATTAGCTACGGGATTTTCAGACTCCCATCTCTTTTGTTTCTCTTTAAACAGCTTACGCTTTTCGTTAACTAAAGCTGGGTTTGGTTCATTTTCGCAGTTCGGCTTGATGTGGCCATCCTCTCCACATTGGAAACAGTACCACGGTTTGGGTGGGGTACTTTGAGTTTTGACCATTTGTTCTATGGGTTCCTTTGTCACTTTATTTGGCTTTCATTTCTCTTTTGGCTTTGTACTGGGTGTACTTTTTGAGTTTTGAGCTTTGGGTTTTGCAGTTAGTTTTACTAGTTGAGTTTGAATTTCTGCAACTTGTTTTGAGAGTTCTTGAATTGAGTTTAACGTGATATTGTTCTCATTTTCATCTGAACTGCATTGCACAGTTTGCACGTGGGATGTCACTTTTTGTTTTGAACTGCTCAAATGTTGTCTCATTCGCAAGTTTTTGAAGCAAATCAGGAAAAGTTGGGGGATTTGTTCGTTTTTGTTTTAACTGGAGTGCAGTTAAAAGGGAATCATCCCAGCAACCTCGACAAAACTGTGTGACAAGCAGCCTGTCAAAATCCTGGCTTGAAGCACCACCACGCTTTACAGTGTGAGTCAAAGCTACTTGAAGACGTTGTAGGTATGACGAGGGTTTCTCACCTGTGTTTTGGAAGGTGTCAAGAAACTTGGTGTAAAGCTCTCCGCCATCTTGAACTGTACCATAAGCAGAATCTAACAGCTGAAGGTATTCTGATGGTGAGCTGTTGGGGTTCAAGTGCTTGACTACATCAGCTGCTGGGGGTAAAAGAGACTCAATGATCTTTCGGGATTGTTGCAGTTTGGACATAGCAGGATCAGTCAAGATTAATTCTACACTGGAGTGCCAAGTATCATAATCTGGCTCATAAGTTGGTCGGAGGTCTTTGCCAGAAAAAGCGCTGAGCTTTTGTGAAAACGGCTGCACGGAAAAATCTTCCCTTTTTACAATGTGCTCAACTACCACATGTTGCACTTCTGGGGGATTTAAATCATGAGCAGAAATGGTGGGCATACTTTGAGCTGGGGTGCTCGCAGTGTGATTTGACTGGTTAGTTGGTTGTGCACCTTGAATACTGGGCTCAGCTGCAGAAGGCTGAGGTTGAGGTTCATCCAAGGAAGCTTCAGGTAAGTTATCAGGTAACTTGCTCTGATTGATCATTTTCAGGTTCTTGGATTGACTCAGAAATCTGTGACATCATGTCTTTCAGGACATCTGCAAAATCTCTGCCACTCATCTTCGCTAGGTTTTTAATGCCAGTGAGATATGACTTGGTCGTATCGTTCCCTACACGGTGCATGTAAACACTGGCAAGAGATTGTGTCATATAGCTAGCTCCACTATCAGATACATGGGTACATAGCGATGGGTCAAGAGCTTCAACAGCAATACCTGAGTTATACTCAAAAATAGCACTCTGGGAAAACTCAGACTTACTATCTGCTACTTTTATGACTCTTGGAATCGATCCATACCGTTTCAAAAACTCAGTCACTTCATCAAGTTGCTCATCTCCAGCGATTTCACTCACTATCACTGCATTTGGAACTTTCACAGATTCACGCTCAACAATATCCATTTTGGGTACGTTATAGGCTTGAAATAACGTAAGGGAAAGAAGAAAAAGGCTCCTGGCTGACTCGCCACAGCTTATTGTAACCCTTGCCTTACGTTAATTAGGTAAAAGTAATTCTTAAGTGTAGACCAGTTGCTAGGTTCGTAAGGATTACAATAGGAAATAAAATAAGTGTGGAATAAAATAGCTGGAGGCAAGAACTGAGCAATGATGGCTGTTATTTTTAAAGATAAAGAAAACAAAATAAAAACAATTTTCAAATACACAGTAATAACAACAGCCGGCATGAAATAAAACCCCAAAAATGTCCTACTGAGCTCAGTGTGTGTTTGTCTTTTTTTTAGTCGTTTGACCAGTCAACATATCTTTTATTTCAAAGTTCAGGTTTCTTTTCCTTTTTTAAAGCGGCAGTTTAAGTTGTTACCACTTTGATTTTTGTGCACCGGAGAGAAGAAGGATGTTCTTCAATCGAGATCTTGGTTCAGGTCTTGGTTCAGGCTCACCATCTCCTTCCGGAGAGAATCCAGGATCCAGAAGTTTCTTAATCGGCAACAAAAAACCTAGCCTGCACAACAATAATGGTATTATTGTATACAGCTAAAGTAATGCATTTTTCAGTCTCTTCTCATATATCACTATAGCTTGGTGTTTAAATTCTTCTCTCATATTACCATTGTTACAATCCAGTAATATAGTAATATCTTACATTTTACATCTTACATGCATGTTTTTTAACTCAAAATCTCTCTTGTAGTACATGAAATACTTTTTTTTAACTCATGTAACCAAATAAATGAATTTCTCTTTTTTATCTCTACATTATTTAACCATGAAATTATGATTAATATTTTAACTAATTAAATTATTGACTTTTTAACCTTTTCTTTGTAAATCATGAAATGAAATACAATTAAAATATCACATGACCAGGGAATATACTGTCCCATTACTTCCAATATTCCCTTTTAAAATCAGTAAAACCCTGTCTGAGCTACTGGGTTTAGCATAACCTATGAATTTACATAGAAAACCAACAAAAATGTGCTTTTAACATCGAACTAAACATTACATTCGACCAGAAATGGTGCAAAAAGAACTAAAAGTACTTCATTATACTGTTGTGAACTGAAATCACATTTGGAAAAACCATACAGAAAACAAAAAAATAGCCTTTTCCATTGCTTTTAAACAGAAAAGATCCACTCGCGATTAGCATTAGCATAACGCTAGCATTAGCATGGCGCTAGCATGCTTTCTTTAGCACGCACTTGGTTTTCACTCACCAAGATGAGGTATCAGCGTGAACACAGCAAGGGACACAGCCACACGGCCTCTCAAGCTCGTGCTCCCATCAACTTAGGACAATAAATGTTTCAAATTAGCATCTGGACAGTGTTTAGATTTATTTATAACACTTTTCTACATTAAACTCACCAAGACGACCGTTTTTACACGGACTGTCTACAGCCTCTCTCGTTCATTCTCAGAGTCCAAAAAAACTGAAAAACTGGTACGTGACTCAGTGCTCTGCTCGGAAGGTGGGACTAATATTGCTCTTAACAAATAAAAAGGTCAAGATCACCCAACGTGACCATGAAACAGGAAAACAAAAGTTGGATAATAAGGATCACGCTTCCTCTTTTCAAAATAAACGTTTTTCAAAATAAAATCACACAAATGCATTAACGCAAATGAAATGTGAGAAG
Organism: Pholidichthys leucotaenia; assembly: GCA_020510985.1. Taxonomy (NCBI): domain Eukaryota; kingdom Metazoa; phylum Chordata; class Actinopteri; order Cichliformes; family Pholidichthyidae; genus Pholidichthys; species Pholidichthys leucotaenia. Next base: position 339,004,639 of record CM035840.1, read on the forward strand.
AAGGGTAATTTTCTCAGCTGGGTTACATTAGCCTGCCTGGAGTCAACCTGCTGCTGCTCTGAGTGTGTCCTGGCTTAGCCTGCCTGGAGTCAACCTGCTGCTGTTCTGAGTGTGGCTAGCTTAGCCTCCCTGGAGTCAACCCTCTGCTGCTCCGAGTGTTTCTAACTGGGCCTACCCAGAGTTAACCTGCTATTTCTCAACCTAGCCTACCTGGAGTCCAAATGCTACTGTTGCTCTGAGTGCATCAAGGTAAAGTTTGGAGATGGGTGACCATTGGATTGCAGATAATGGTCCACAGCAAGACCGCTTAATTCCACAAAGGTGCTGTGTAGATATGATGGGCATTTGTTTCATATGGTGGCAACAGCAGGCAAGCTAACGAGTTAGAGTGATCCATATTAACCAGAATCTATTTGAATCAGCTAGCACCAATAACAACACAATGCCACCCAAAAGGCATGTAACATACCGGTACTGTATGATGACAACTAGGACAATATCAGTTGCTACGGAGGGTGACAACTAGGCTGATTCAAATACATAATATGCTGTATGGGTACATATTCATACTATGTGGGGTAACTAAACAGACCGTTATGCTGTTTATTCCATTGAGCTACAATGCTCTGCACTGTGTATATATATTTATGTGTACATATGTATATTCACTGCTCTTATTATCTTTAAATTATTGCTCTGAGTGTTGCTATCCCTGTGCTGTTGCAACCCTGGAATTTCCCCATTGTGGGACTAAAAAAGGCTTATCTTATGATGAGGTTGAGGAATTTAAAAAAATCACTTGACTTTCTCTCAGAAGAGGTAACTGTGGTGAGAAAACAACAAAAACAGATAATTGAATTGGTGGAAGAGGTCAGAGCCTTGAGGCTGAAAAATGAGGAGAAAGACAAAAAGATTGCTCTTCTGGAAAATAGGGTGGACAACCTGGAACAGTACACTCGAATGAATGACATTATTGTTTCAGGATTAGAAACAAAGCCCAGATCCTATGCCCAGGCTGTGGCAAGAATGAATGATACAGACCTTCATGAGCTGGACGCCAGATCGGTGGAAGAACAGGTGACGACCTTCCTCCATTCTAAAGGCAAAAAGATAGACAGTAACAACATAGAGGCTTGTCATCCTCTTCCTAAAAGAAGGAAGGGTGAAAAATCGGCAATAATCATCCGTCTTACAAACAGCAAGTATACAATGGATCTGTTGAAACAGGGAAGGAAGCTGAAGGGGACAGAAGTTTATTTGAATGAGCACATGACCAAGAGAAATGGAGACATTGCCAAAAAGGCACAGTTCTTGCGAGAACAGAAGAAAATCCAATCAACATGGACTTTCAACTGCAAAGTCTTTATAAAACTGAATGGAACACCAGAGGAGTCCAAAGTGCTGGTAATCAGAAATGTGGAGGAGCTGGATAAATATATGTAAGGAAGTAAATCACAGTGAGGACAAGTATGATTCCCATGTGTGATCTATAATTCCATAATTTCATCCATGTTTGGACCAGAACAAGATATTGATCCTGATAACAATCTCTACAATAATCTAAGTAACAATTGCTCTTACTACACAGATGAACAGTTCAATCTAAATGTCAAGTCTGATCAGTGTATATCACTTATCCATTTCAATAGCAGAAGTTTATTTGCAAATTTTCAAAAAAATCAAAGAATATTAAAGTCAGTTCACTAAACCATTTAATGTGATTGCTATCTCAGAAACTTGGCTTAGTTCAGAGAAGGGGATAGACTTTTGATTTGAAAGGCTATGAGATGAATTTCAATAATAGAAAGAATAAAAGAGGAAGGGGTGTAGCTTTATATATTGATAAAAGTATCACCTATAAAGTAGTGGAAAATATGACATCAACCATTGATGATGTAATGGAATGCATTACAATAGAAATCTACATGAAAAATAAGAAAAATATAATTGTTAGTTGTGTATACAGAACACCTAATTCCAATATTGAAATATTTATGAATAATATGGAAGGCCTGTTTGCAAAGAGTAATCAGAAGGTTGCGTTCATTTGTGGAGACATGAATATAGACATGTTGAATCCCCATAAGCATGTGATGACAGATGAGTTTGTTGCAACCATGTATAGTATGAGTCTACAGTATATCCACTTATTACTAAGCCAATTAGAATAACATTGCATAGTACAACATTGATAGATAATATTTTTACAAATAATATGGAAAATAATATAGTGAGTGGGTTATTACTGAAGGATATTAGTGACCATTTGCCAGTTTTTGTGATGTACAATTGTGGTTATAACAGGGAAAGTAATGAATGTAAAACTGGATATAGGAGCGTAAGAACAGAAGAATCCTTCAGTGCATTTAGAAGTGAATTAACACAAGACTGGAAAAAAGTTTATGAAGTTGATGATATTGATATAGCTGATGATTCCTTTTTGAAGATATTTAAATCATTATATGATAAAAAACTGTCCAATCCAGCAATACAAGAAAAAATGAATTATCTGGATAGGCCATGGATGACAGCGGGATTGAAAAAAGCTTGCAGAAAAAAAAAACCCTATATAGAAAGTTTCTGAAATTTAGAATAATAGAGACAGAGAATAGATATAAAAGATATAAAAATAAATTGACTAATATTTTAAGGATATGTAAAAAGGATTATTATAATAAATTATTGGAAAATAATAAAAATAATATTAAGGGAACATGGAAGATATTAAATAGAATTATTAGAAATGGGCTAACCAATACTAGTTGTCCTAATTATTTCATTGATGGTGGTAATATAATTAATAATATGAACGAAGTAGTAGATAGGTTTAATAATTTTTTTGTAAGTGTTGGACCTAAACTGGCTGATCAAATAGATGGCCCACAGCTTAGAGAGGGAGGTGTTATTAAGGATCATGGAGACAGAAATCCTAGCTCAATGATTTTCACGGCTGTGGATAAAAAGGAAATTATAGATGTTGTTGTTAGGTTCCAAGGTTGTCATAGCCAGGAGCGGCACTGGGGTTAAGCTCCCAGTGCTTATAAAATGCTCCTTATGGCATGCGTCTCAAAAAGCCTCTGACAACTAAGTCCAACTCCTAGCCTGCCCGTGTGGTTTAGTTTCTAAGCCCGGTGGAACTGCTTTTACTAATAGGAGAAGGGGCGAGGGTGGATTTCTGGCACCTTAAAACCAGATGCTTCGGGTAGATGGTGGCCCGTTAACCTGGGAAGGTAACCCATCTAGGGGAAGATAAACCCTGATTTCAAACCGCCGCTGCCTTGCAGCATACCCGGTCACGGGAAAGGCTTCGGGAGTCAACCCTGAGGAAAAATCTGTAGTCGGAGTCCCTAAGGCAGTTCTCTGTTGTGCTCAACATCGTTCTGGCAGCTCCTGCGATGGCGCTGGTGCCAGACTGTAGCAGCCCTGCTGTTCCTTTGGATTCATCAGTGACGTGGAGGGGGGGGGGCATGCTGTATGGGCAACAGCTTGTCTTCCATACCTTTCTGCCCAGGCTTGAATCCTACCAACGCCCAATGCTGGAAGGTAGAACACCGGATCACTGGAGAGGACACTCCAGCTTCGCCTTCGACGTAGATAAAACACGGGGAATGACAGTTACCGGTTATAAGCCACCGCTCAATTGTCGTAGAGCGTGGCGCCAGGGATTGTTCCCGACGGTGGGAGGGATCATCTGATCTCACTGGACAGCTACCACCCGCCTCAAGCTAGGCAGCCCCCAGCCAATAAGGTGTTGTCCCACCACAGCCTGCTTTCCTCATTGGGTGCATGGGGATGAGGTGAAGTCCGAACGGCAGGCTGAGAACCTTCGCACCAGGCAAGACAACAAAACAAAAGAGACCAACTCTAAAACTGGGAACTTGGAACGTCCGCACTATGATGACAGGACTCGCTGCTAACCTCAAGGACATCAGCGACACCAGGAAGACTGCTGTCATCAATAATGAGCTGAAGAGACTGGAAGTGGATATTGCCACTCTCCAGGAAACACGGCTGGCTGACGCAGGCACACTGAGAGAGAAGGACTACACGTTCTACTGGCAGGGAAAGGGCAGTGACGAACACAGGGAACACGGAGTGGGCTTCGCAGTGAAGAACACCTTGCTGAAGATGGTGGAACCGGGCAGCAATGGCTCTGCACAACTCCTCACCCTGCACCTTAACACCGTTCAAGGCCCAGTCACCATCGTCAGTGTGTATGCCCCAACACTGACAGCCACACCAGAGGCAAAAGTCGAGTTCTAAGAGAATCTCGCAACAACTGTCAGGATCATCCCCAACTCTGAACAACTCATTCTCCTTGGAGACTTCAATGCCGGAGTGGGTGCTGACCACGACTTCTGGCCCTCCTGTCTTTGTCCATTTGGCGTGGGCAGAATGAACAAAAATGGACAGCGGCTGCTCGAGTTCTGCACACATCATGATCTGTGCATCACAAACTCGTTCTTCAAGACCAAGCCCCAACACAAGGTTTCCTGGCGACATCCACGCTCAAAGCACTGGCACCGGCTGGACTTGAGCCTGACCAGGCTCACCTCACTGAAGAATGTGCTAATCACCCGCTCGTTCCAGAGTGCAGATTGCGACACAGACCATTCATTGGTGTGTTGCAAGGTCAAGCTGTAGCTGAAGAAATTCCACCGTGCCAGACAGCCTGGAAAGGCATGGATTGACACCAGCAAGATGGCCCAACCAGAACTTGTTGAGCAGTTTGCCTCCACCTTTGTGAAGGAACTTGGTGAACCACAAGAAGGAGAGTCTGCTAAGTAGAAGTGGGAAGAGCTGTGAAACACCATCCACCGCACAGCCTTGGCTACCTTTGGGAGGAAGACCTCGAAGTCACAGGACTGGTTTGATGCCAAGTCGACCGTGATGACCCCCGTCATTGAAGCCAAGCGCTCAGCACTTGCTGAGTATAAGAAGTACCCAAACGAGAAGAATCTCCAGATTCTCAGGGCTGCGAGAAGCAAAGTTCAGCAGACTGCTCGGTGCTGCGCCGAGTACTGGACTCAGCTCAGCCAAGACATTCAAACCGCTGCCATAACAGGAAACATCCGTGGTATGTACGACGGCATCAAGAAAGCACTTGGTCCGGCTCAGAGCAAGAGGGCCCCCCTCAAATCCTCCTCTGGGGAGATGATCACAGAAAAGAACAAGCAGATGGAGAGATGGGTGGAGCACTACTCCGACCTCTACTCCAGACAGAACACCGTGACACCGTCAGCCCTTGATGCCATCGATTGCTTGCCATCCATGGATGAACTTGACGCCGAGCCAACCATCGATGAACTCAGCAAGGCCATTGATAGCTTGGTCGCTGGCAAGGCTCCCGGCAATGATGGCATACCCCCCGACCTGATCAAGCACTGCAAGACCGCCCTACTGCTGCCATTGCATGACGTTCTCTGCCAGTGCTGGAAGGAAGGTGCCGTGCCACAGGACATGAGGGACGCCAAGATCATCATCACCCTCTACAAAAACAAAGGGGAGAGAAGCGACTGCAACAACTACAGGGGCATCTTCCTCCTCAGCATTGTTGGCAAAGTCTACGCACAAGTTGTCCTCGTTCGTCTACAGAAGCTTGCCGAACGTGTCTACTCCAAGTCTCAGTGTGGCTTCCGCGCTGGGAGATCGACAATGGACATGATATTTTCCATCTGTCAACTTCAGGAGAAGTGCAGAGAACAGAGCATGCCCCTGTACGTCGCCTTCATCGACCTCACTAAAGCGTTCGATCTGGTCAGCAGAGAGGGCCTTTTCAAGATCCTGCCAAAGATAGGATGCCCACCAAAGTTGCAAAGCCTCATCGAATCGTTTCACACCAACATGCAGGGGATGGTGCAGTACGACGGCAACGTTTCAGAGCCATTCAGTATACACAGCGGAGTGAAACAGAGCTGTGTACTTGCACCAACCCTCTTTGGGATCTTCTTTGCTATGCTCCTGAGGCATGCCTTCAGCACAGCAACAGAGGGACTCTATCTGCATACAAGATCTGACGGCAGGCTTTTCAACCTCACCCGCCTGAAAGCCAGAACCAAAGTACGTGAGGCCCTAATCAGAGATATGCTGTTCGCAGACGATGCTGCAGTCGCGACCCACACACAGCAGGAGCTTCAGACCCTGATGGACCGTTTCTCCCAGGCATGCATGGACTTCGGGCTTACCATCAGCCTGAAGAAGACTAATGTCTTGGCGCAAGGCACGGAAGCACCACCAACCATCACCATCGACGACTACGAGCTGGAGGTCGTGAATCAGTTCACATACCTGGGGTCCACGATTAGCAGCAAAATCTCCCTTGATACAGAGATCGACAAGAGGATTGGAAAATCAACCTCCACACTCGCTCGTCTCACCACACGAGTGTGGGAGAATCCCAAACTCTCTGTCAAGACAAAGATGGCAGTGTACAACACCTGCGTCATCAGCACACTGCTCTATGGTAGTGAGACGTGGACAACATACGCCCGGCAGGAAAAGAGACTGAATTCCTTCCACTTGTGCTGCATTCGCCGCATCCTGGACATATCCTGGCAGGACAAAGTACCCAACATAGAAGTCCTGTCCCGCGCCAGCCTTCCCTCCATGTTCACTCTACTCAGGCAGCGCAGGCTCCGTTGGCTAGGCCATGTTTACCGTATGGAGGATGGCAGAATCCCCAAAGACGTCCTCTACGGAGAACTGGCAATTGGCAGGAGAGACGTTGGCCGTCCACAGCTGCGCTTCAGAGACGTCTGCAAGAGAGATATGAAGGCCCTGGAGATCAACACAGAGCGCTGGGAGGACCTTGCAGCGGACCGCTCCAAATGGAGAGGCACCCTGACCAGACAGCTCAAGGTGGGTGAAGAGAAACTGACTGCTGCAACAGATGAAAAAAGGACCCGCAGGAAGAACCGCCACAGACCCAGTAGCACGGAGACCATCCACAAGTGCGACCTGTGTGACAGGGACTGCCATTCGCGCATCGGCCTGTTCAGCCACAGGCGGTGCTGTTCCAGCAGAGTAGACATTTAGGATTCTCTTCCATGGTCATCATAGACCGACGGAGGCCGCCGCCGCCGAGATGTTGTTAGCAAATGTAAAAATAAAACATCTAAGGATTGGGATGATATTGATATGACTCTCGTGAAAAAAGTAATTGATTGTATTGTTGAACTATTAGAGTATCTCTTCAATTTGTCATTCAATACAGGTATATTTCCATGCAAAATGAAAACTGCAAAAGTTATCCCATTGTTCAAAACAGGAGATAAACATCAGTTTACAAATTACAGGCCTGTATCCTTACTTTCCCAGTTCTCTAAAATACTGGAAAAACTTTTTGTTGCGAGATTGGACAGTTTCATTGAAAAACATAAGTTATTAACAGTCAGTATGGGTTCTGGGCCTATAGAGCAACATCAATGGCATTGATAGAGATGATCAAGGAAGTTACCAGTTCTACTGACAATAAGAAGCATGCTGTGGGTGTGTTTATAGACTTGAAAAAAACATTCAACACAATAGATCATGACATTTTACTTAAAAAAAATGGAGGACTATGGTGCAAGAGGGATAGTCTTAAATTGGCTTAGAAGATATATTAACCTGTTTCCTTGAATGTGTTGTGCATACTTGGCCAATAAAGCTGATTCTGATTCTGATTCTGATTGAACTCTGGCCAATTTCCCTAAAAACGCCTAAAAATAACATACCCAAAGTAAATCAAAAGCTGTTCTTCAACCCTTTGCAGCATCTTCATGGAGTTGGTCTCATTTAAAAGATAACACTTTGAATTTTTTTGGCAAAAGTCATAATCTCTGTAAGTGCTCCTGCCACTGAGTAACAGTCATCTAAACATACTGAATTTGAAGAAAATAAAGTTTGCCTGGGTGTTTTTTTTAGATACAAATGCTTGCAAATAACACACAGCTGTCAGATACTGGCTGGAAAATGCAACAGAAATGTAGAGCCAAGTATTGTCAAGCTGAGGTCAAAATTTTGTAACAATACCACAAAAAATTAAATATATTACACAGCTTTTTTTCTCAGGTTGTTCCCAGGCGTTTTTGGACTGTGCCAAATGGCACAGTTTGGAAAAACGTCTATAACTTTTGAATGCTTCAACATAGAAGCTTCATCTTGGGCTCTAATGAAAGGTGACAATCAGGGCTGTGTGTGTGTGTGGGGGGGTTGTTTGTTCATTCATGAATGAATGAATGAACAAACAAGCCCCCCACACAAAGAAACATGCCACGTAAAAAATGTGTGGCCTTTTTTTACAAGAAAAAATAACCTACAGTGCAATAAAAATTATACTAAAATATCTGCAATGTAGAGGATAGCAACTCTCTCCCCCCCCCCCCCCGCCACAGAGGAGCTCGGCGCACAAAAAAACTTGTGGCCATGACAGACCGTTGTAATTACCGATCGGTCAAAAGTCATTTTTATTACTATTTTCATTGATAAAGAATAATTTAGCTTATAACACTTACCTGTCCACAACAGCAGTGTCGTTGGCGAACAGCTGTTCCTCATTGTCAGACGAACATGAAGCTGGTCCGGTTGTTACGGATTCGTGGTTCTGGTCACCCAACCCGGTCAAACCATCTCCGCTTCCATGATGGCGGTTTTTGCGAACGATTTTTCAAAACAAATAAGAACAGTAGTAATAAAAAAAAACTGGCTAACGGCTGAGAGTTGCTAATGCTACTGTTACACATAGGTCTCAATGTGAGTCACCCAGCGGCTTAGACAAAAAAGATTTTACACACGGGGACGCACGCGTTGCAATCGTCGAGCTTCTCTGCTTCAATTGGCTCGTTGTATTCGCGGTCGTTGGTAGGCAGGTCCTTCTTGCTAGGTTTTCAGTCATTGGTTCTTCAAGGTTTCAGAAACCCAATTCAAGGCTTTTATTAGTCGAATGAGAGGTCAATCAAATCTAAACCAATCAAACACTCCTTTGGCTTTCTGTTCGCGGCTGTGTCTGTACTGGAAGAACGGAAATGCAGCTTTTTTTTTTCAGTGCACACTGAGACGCACTATAACGCAGAGACGTGACCGCCCGCGGAATCCCGGAGTTCAACAGGTTAAAAACAGACAACAGTTTGTGCAGTTAGGTGAATTTAGATCAAGTCAGTTAGAAATTACTTGTGGAGTTCCCCAAGGGTCAGTATTAGGCCCCATATAGTTTATTTTGTATATTAATGACATTTGCAAGGTATCAGATATTTTGAAACCAGTTGTTTTTGTGGATGGCACTAGTGTCTTTTGTGCTGGTGGCAGTTATTCAATATGGTCACAAATGAATTGGGTAAACTAAAATTATGGTTTGACAAAAAAATGATCTTGAAATTTGGATAAAACTAAATTTATGTTGTTTGGAAACCGTATTATACATGAACAAGTGAAAGTGATGATTAATAATGTATTGATAGAAAGAGTATATGAAAATATGTTCTTGGGGTTAATACTAGACCACAAACTCTGCTGGAAAGCTCACATAAAACACCTGAGCTCAAAGCTGGCTAAGAATATTGGACTTGGGGTAAAGTTAGGCAGATTTTAAACCACAACGCACTGTATACACTGTACTGTTCACTTGTTTTACCATATCTGCTTTATTGTGTTGAAGTCTGGCATAACACCTACAAAAGCACCCTACAGAAATTATATACATTACATCATCATCATCATAGCAGTCTGTTGAGGGCGACAATGACTGTTTCATTTAGGTCTGATCAGATTCCTCCGCACCGCTCTGTCCTTCGCCCTCCGCTGCCAGGAGCCCCTGACCTTGTTAACCTGGGCGACGTCCAAGCCAGTATGAGTTGCTTTCTGACTGACCATTTCATGAAACTGCTTGCAAAGTATTTGCAAGCTAGCTTTTGCTGGACTAACGGCACATTCTTGGCAGATAGAGGTATTATCAGTGGCAAGGACATGCCAAGACAAACTGACTCCCGTATCTGTTGCAGTGACTGACCAGATGATAGGTTTGTTTATCTCTGCTCTTTGTGTCGTGCATGTCACGATGCACCCACTGGCAAAAGTCCACCATGGACCTTGCGACAGATGTGCTGATCTGTCATGATGTCCAGTCTCACCCCGTGTAACTGGGGGTGGTCCACCACAGACCTGTGACAGATATTGTTTTTTAGTTCTGCCAGGATGCTCAGTTTTACCCTCCACACCCTTGGAAGGGCGGGGTTGCCGGTTGAGTTGCCGACGGCCAGTCCCATAAGTCAGGTAGTACCGGTTTTCATGGTTTAACAATGTAGGCTACTATGATCACACTAATGTTTTGTTCTTAAAGTTAAAATTATTGAAATTTATGGATCTGGTGAAATTAAAAACTTTCCAAATAGTTTATAAAGCAAGAAATAATTTACTCCCTGGAAATACACAGAAATTGTTTCTGGAGAGAGAGGGAGAGCATGATTTGAGGAAGATTTAATTTAAAAGTTCCTTGTTTTTGCACTACGCAGAAAAGTTTATGCATTTCAGTTTGTGGGGTGATTTTGTGGAATGGTTTGGATGAGGACATTAAACAGAGTAACAATGCCATAAAGTTTAAGAAAAAGTGCAAAAATATTATTCTTGAAAGATATAGACTTGAGGAAGGGAATTGTTTTGCTCCCTAATGGGAAAGAAATAATGATATACATTGTTCTTCATGTGTTTTTATTGTTTTGTTTTTTTCCCTTGTTCTGGATTGGTCTGTATAGGTGGCAGCTTGTTTTCATTTAAGTGTTAAATACTCTGTTTACCTCCCCTGTTTACCAGCCTGGAATTTCCCCATTGTGTGACTAATAAAGGCTTATCTTATCTTATCTTAAATACTTACAGTATTGAGGGGTAGGACTTGAAAAGCTTTTTCTTCTTCCTACTCTTTTTGGGGCACCCAAGGAAAGGGTTTCATTATTTTGCATTGTGTTTCTGTATCTTTTGGTGTAATTGTTGGATGTTCTTTTTTGTTTCCTTTTGTCCGAAATAAATAAATAAATAAATATACAGACGTGGACAAAATTGTTGGTACCCCTCTGTTAATGAAAGAAAAACCCACAATGGTCATAGAAATAAAAATTCTATGAAACAGCGGTACAGTGGTTCAGATGCCCATACCACCTCAACTGGATCCTTTCGTTGTGGAGGAGCAGCGGTTCTACTCTGAGCCTCTCCCGGATGACTGAGCTCCTCACCCTATCTCTGAGGGTGAGACCAGCAATCCTACGAAGAAAGCTCATTTCACCCGCTTGTATCCGCGATCTCGTTCTTTACCCAAAGCTCATGACCACAGGTAAGGGTAGGAACCTAGATTGACTGGTAAATCGAAAGCTTTGCCTTAGAGCTCAACTCCCTCTTCACCACAACCGACTGGTACAACGTTTGCATCACTGCAGATGCTGCTCCGATCCGTCTGTCAATCTCTCGCTCCATTCTCCTCTCACTCATGAATAAGACCCCAAGATACTTAAACTCCTCCACTTGGGGCAGGATCCTGACCCCAACCCGGAGAGGACAATCCACCTTTTTCCGGCTGAGGACCATGGACTCGGACTTGGAGGTACTGATTCTCATCCCAGTCGCTTCACACTCAGTGGCGTACCGTCCCAGTAAGAACTGTAGGTCATTGCTGGATGAAGCCAGCAGGACAACATCATCTGCAAACAACAGAGATGAGATCCTGTGATCACCAAGCATGACACCCTCCATTCCCTGGCTGCGCCTAGAAATCCTGTCCATAAAAATTATGAACAGGATCTGTGACAAAGGGCAGCCCTGGCAGAGTCAAACTTTCACTGGGAATGAGTCCAATCTAGTGTTGGCAATATGAACCAAACTCTCACAACGGTCGTACAGAGACTGAATAGCTTGTAACAACAAGCCCGATACTCCATACTCCTGAAGCACCCACCACAAAAAACCACGAGGGACTTGGTCGAATGCCTTCTCCAAGTCTACAAAACACATGTAAACTGGTTGGGCAAACTCCCACAAACCCTCGAGGATTCTCGAGAGGGTAAAGAGCTGGTCCGATGTGCCACAGCCAGGACGAAAACCACATTGCTCCTCCTGAATCCGAGGTTCGACCAACGGCCGGACTCTCCTCTCCAGTACCTTGGCATAGACCTTCCCAGGGAGGCTGAGGAGTGTGATCCCTCTAAAGTTGGAGCACACCCTCCAGTCCACTTTTTTGAAGAGAGGAACCACCACCCCAGTTTGTCATGCCAAAGGCACTGCCCCCAACCTCCACGCAATGTTGCAGAGGCGTGTCAACCATGACAGCCCTACAACATCCAGGGCCTTGAGGTACTCAGGGCGAATTTTGTCCACCCCCGGGGCCCGGCCACCAAAGAGATTTTTAACCACCTTGGCGACCTCAGCCCCTATGATAGGCGAGTCATCCCCCTCGTCCACAAGCCCTGCTTCCTCTGTGGAAGGCGTATCAGTGGGTTGAGGAGATCCTTGAAGTATTCCTTCCACCGCCCGACGATATCCCCAGTCAAAGTCAACAGCGCCCCATCCTCACCATACACAGTGTGAACAGGGAGCTGCTTCCCCTTCCTGAGCCGCCGGACAGTTTGCCAGAATCCCTTCGAGGCCGACCGAAAGTCTTGTTCCATGGCCTCACCGAACTCCTCCCATACCCGAGTTTTTGCTTCAGCAACCACCCGAGCTCCACTCCGCTTGGCCTGCCGGTACACCTCAGCTGCTTCGGGAGTCTCACAAGCCAACCAAACTTGATAGGACTCCTTCAGCTTAATGGCTCCCCTCACCCACTGGTGTCCACCACTTGGTTCGGGGGTTGCCACCACGAGATGCCCCGACGACCTTGCGGCCGCAGCTCTGGGCTGCTGCTTCAACACTGGAGGTGGAGAGCATGGCCCATTCAGACTCCATGTCTCCAGACTCCCTTGGAATGTGGTTGAAGTTCTTTCGGAGGTGAGAGTTGAAGACCTCCCGGACAGGGTCCTCAGCCAGACGTTCCCAGCACACCCTCACTATACGTTTGGGTCTACCAGGTCGGAATGGCACCCCCCCCCCCCCCGCCATGGGATCCAACTCGCCACCAGGTGGTGATCAGTTGACAGCTCTATACCTCTTTACCCGAGTGTCCAAGACATACGGTCGCAGGTCTGATGACACGATCACAAAATCGATCATTGACCTGCGACCTAGGGTGTCCTGGTGCCAGGTGCACATATGGACACCCTTATGCTTGAACATGGTGTTCATTATAGACAAACTGTGGTTAGCACAGAAGTCCAATAACTGAACACCACTCGGGTTCAGATTGGGCAGGCCGTTCCTCCCAATCACCCCCTTCCAGGTTTCACTGTCGTTGCTCACGTGTGCATTGAAGTCCCCCAGTAGGACAATGGAGTCTCCAAGAGGAGCACTCTCCAGCACCCCAGTCAGAGACTCCAAAAAGGGTGGGTACTCTGAACCATCATTTGGTGCATAGGCACAAATGATGGTCAGGACCCATTTCCCAACCCAAAGGCGCAAGGAAACAATCCTTTCATCCACCGGGGAAAACTCCAATGTAGAGGCAGCAAGGTGGGGGGATACAAGAATACCCACCCCTGCTCATCGCCTCTCACCCAGGGCAACTCCAGAGAAGGCCAAGCTCCAGCCCCTCTCCAGGAGACTGGTTCCGGAACCGGAGCTGTGTGTTGAAGTGAGGCCGACTATATCTAACCAGTATCGCTCAACATCATGCACCAGCTCAGGCTCCTTCCCCACCACAGAGGTGACATTCCACATCCCAAAAGCCAGTTTAGGAAGCTTGGGATCAGACCGCCAAGGTCTCCGCCTTTGACCGCCACCTAATCCACATAGCACCGTACCCCCATGGTCCCTCCTGCAGGTGGTGAGCCCACTGGAGGGCGGACCCATGTAGGTCCTTTGGGCTGAGCCTGGACGGGTCCCATGGGCGGAAACCCGGCCACCAGATGCTAGCCATTGAGCCCCTCCCCCAGGCCTGGCTCCAGGGTGGGGCCCCGGTAACCCCATACCGGGCGAGGTACACTGAATCCTTATTCTAATATCTATATGTGTATAAACTACACATATAAACTAAATTATAATGATGACTGAACAACTCCCATTCCCCAAAGTGCAGTATACACTCTTATGAATATAACTCACAAAGGATCACACAAGTGATCTGACAAAAAAAATAAATAAAAAAATAAACAAGCAGTTTATTTTACAGTGGATGTGCCATTCATTTTCAGTTATTCTGTAATTAATATTCACACAATCAAATCTCAGTTAAGTGCCTTTCATATTAAGTGGAAATTGTGCCACTTTAGTTTTGGCACTTTATCTATACTTTAACTAAAAAAAAAACAAAGGATTTCAGTATGTTGTCCACCACTGCTTAAAACAACGGGGTGTGCACCTTTAATATGACTTACCACTCATAACAAATTGTTGTGTCGTACTGTGTTGCCGGTGTCGAAGCAGATGCTGGTCGGACTCTAGAACGCAAATACACACAATTGAAGTACATGCACAACACTGAAGTGCAACATGTAAAAAAACCCACCTGTTTCACCAGGATTACAACTAGCTTATGTCATCAGATATTGTCAGCACAAGCGCAAAATACAAGGAGAGCACGGAGCACGGAGTTAGCATTGATGGCTAACTAGCTAGCTCATTATCTGCACACAAGTGATGTTGTTGTTGTCTGTTCAAAGTGAACTTTCCACTGCTGGGATAAATAATGTAAAAGATGCATAATCTTACATCATATCACATCACTCACCATCCTCTATATCCGAATATCACAGCTTTCAACAGCTGAAGTTGGGTGCTCCCGCGGCCGCAAATTCATTTTGGGTGGCTCCGTCTACTTCCCTCTGTATTCTCTCATCAGTCGAAAGGCACAGAAAACTCTGCTGGACCGCGGTGTTGATTTCTGTGGGTCTGATTTCTGTGAAGCCATTCTATCATTTTTGTTTATACTGACGCTGCTTGCTAGCTGGCTCATGGACGAATCTTTGCAAATGGCGGTTGCAGATAATGCAGAAGACAGCACTCTCATGACGTTATGCCCTGACCAATCAGTGGCCTGCAGTCTGTTGACGTCACATTTTCAGCCCAATTCAGCATGGTTAGAACCCCAGTGGAATAGGTACGAAAAAAGTACCTGGTACCTGGAAAAGCCTACAAAGCGCGGCAAGTCAAAGTGAGTAGGGCTGAGTGGGTACTAGTGGAAAAAGGGCTTATGTCTCCCAGCTGGTCTGGGAATACCTTGGTATTCTCTCTGAAGAGCTGGAGCAGGTGGCTGGGGAGAGGGAAGTCTGGGCTTCTCTGCTTGAACTGCTGCCTCCGTGACCTGGTCCTCCGGAAAAGCGGTAGAAGATGGATGGATGGATGTAGTGACAATTATTTGGGTTGGATCCAGGGATATGTACCTGTCCATGGAATGATAATTAAGGAGTTCAAATCAGTTTGTCTCTTTTCTGATGCATGTGTACATTTCACAGATAACTGATTATCTTCGTCATGAGTTTTCATGACTCCATTCTTAAATCCATAAATTTGGTGGTTTTTGCATATATGAAACATAGATATCATAGAATTTATTCACCAGCCTTATTTCACCCAGCTAAAACTCACAGCCTCGCCACGGCAAGGCAGATTTAGTTTCCCCCGTAGATGACTAGGCCTCCACATTTCCATAGATACAAGCAGTTTCATCATGAATTCATTTTGGAAGCTAGACCTTTTCTCTTTTGGTTATGAGTCAGCTTGGCAAAATGGATTTTCCATCTTACTTTTCATAAAGAGGGAGTATCTTTCCTCCACTCCCTGTGATGTCAAAGCACAGTCACACAGAGTGAGAGCTCTGTTGGCACCCATCGAGCAGTCAGTGTCGCCCCAAACCCAAAGGGATTACATGTGTGTGTCCTCTTTGTTCACACACATCCAGCCGCATCTGGCAACAGTCAGTCTCCCTGCTGCTCCTCTATGGAGACAAGTGTGTTGTGTGATCAGTTTTCTCAAGCTTCATTTATTAAATTAAACAATGCATCACTGTTATTTGCACTTTTAAATTCCTTTTCCTCAGGGGAGAGACATGTGAAAGTTTTTTGTATTTAGAAAAAGTGCAAGATGAGAGAGACAATGATATAATGGGTGAGCAGAGAAGGAAAAGACTGAAGAGAGGAAAATGGAGAAGCAGATAGAATGATGGAGTGAGCGGAAAAAAGAGGGAGAGGAGCAAAGACAGGAAAAGGGAGAGAAATGAAGAGCCTGTTGCACTTCTCCTCCCTCAGCATCACCTCAGAGGGAGAAAACGGCCTTCTGCCAGGTCGTTTCTCATCATTTGTTCAATTTCAGCTGATCCCACTTTATTTCAATTAAAAATAGAACAGAGGACGCGCTCCAACTTTTGCAACCCCTGACTCCCTTCTCTGTGTAAAAGCATGGATTTCCATATGGTGGCAGGGTAAGTTTACAGGATTAGCGTTTTCTGCAAGCCCCAAATACAGTAGATGCATGCAGTACATATGGGGGGGCTGAAAAATTCGTAGTGGTCAAATTTGACCAAATGTTATTTATTTTTCATCATAGTCTCCCCTTCGGTCCACACACTTCTTCCATCAGTGTTGCAGTGCTTGGATCCGTGCGGATGAAAAATAAACCACATTTGGTCAAAGTTGACCACTATGAACTTTTCAGCCCTCCTTGTATTTAGAAAATTACTGAACATAATCTTACAAGTTGTAATTACAGTCATGAGCGATTTATCATGTTGTTTAATAGTTATTTTCAAGATATTTTTAAGTAAACAGTTTCAATAATAAGGCACCATTTTTAAGCTGTTTGTTATTCACTGAAGTCTTTTGGTTTGTTTTTATAGTTGACTGCTATGGGAGACTGTGTCTCATCAAAGAATATTTGTTTGTCTCTAAAGACATTTGTTTATATTTTTTAATCTTTTATTAGTTTTTTTCATTTTTATTACTTTTATTGATGAAACATGAAAGGGTGTTATTGTAGTTTCTTAACTGTGGTACACAATGCAAAGAAAAACAATGACACTGGAATTTTCCACTATTATAAACCACAGCTATCAAATACTGTATACTTCCTTTAGCATATCCACATTCTCAGTCACCGTTCATATATTTCTTCTTCTTTGTTCTTTATTTATCTTTCTTTCTTTCTTTCTTTTTAAAGTTTCAGTACAGTTACATTAGTAAAATAGCATGATGCACCTCCTTCGACTCCTGCTTGATGCTACACATTTTAGTGACATTGACATTAAAAAGCCACTTTGCTCTAGTCCCAATTTTTAGTCAGATTAGATTTGCATGCCATTACAATTCACAATCATAACTAACAGTGACTTCTAACTGACAAATATGAATGCATCTTTCCTGCAAAATATCACATGTGCACACATACAGTAGATACATCTTTGCTTACATTAGCCAATTGCACAGTAGCCTGGTGGAGCACCCACAATTTCCTTGTACTGTACAACTGTACAATGACAGTAACGCCTGTTCTGTTCTATTTACTGGCGGGGTTACAAAGGTATGACTAATACATAACTTAGGGTGCTTTCACACCTACAGGCTTTAGTTTGTTTCAATCAAACTCAAGTTTGTTTTCTCCGTTAGTGTGGTTCATTTTGGCTGGTGAGAACACGGTAATCGCACTCAAGTGCATACCAAAACAACTGTACTGAGACCACCTGAAAGAGGTGGTCTCGGTTTGAATCAAATGACCAACTCTGGTGTGGTCCTGCAAGTGAGAAAGCGGCTGCACTAAAACAGGACCAGCAGCAAACGGTAAAACATTTTATGTCACTGTACATACCTGATGGATCTTTGAAAATATCTGTGGCTGAGCATGTCACGGTTCTGGAGGATTAATGAATGTTAACGTTATTTCCCATCCATAGCAGCGCTTCATTTTCAAACTGTACGATTTGCCGAAAGTGGTATATGCATGTTTGTAATAAACGGTAACCAGGGCAATGACCCCGCCCCCCATAGATTACGCTAGGATTTGTATTATTTTCTCCCCAAAAAAGCCTAAATACACAGTAGTCATCCTACTTCCTGAATTTACCTTTCCTGTTCTCGCGGCCAAAAAATCTGACCAGTAAGAACAGAGAACGTTCTGACGTAAGTCTCACGGGATTTAACGTGATGCAGTTTGGTCTGCTTGAATTTTTGCCTGTGTGAAAGGGGACCGAACCAAGGAGAAAATGATACAAAGTAACAAACTTGTCAACTGATTCGGACCAAATTAAATGAATTTAGGTGTGAAAACACCCTTAGTTAATTAAAATCTTGCTTTTAGTGTTGTCGTCAAGACCAGACCAAACTATATGCCACTGGATGAAAAACTAAAGTTGTACTCCAGCTTGATTTCACAATAAAAGCTGACCAGCCACAAGAAAAGAGAGTAGTCTTATAGTGGAGACCTTAAGTCTTGACATGTAATATCTAAAAAGATTTATTCTCATGTATGAATAGGATTCAGAATTTGTCTTGCCTTAATTTCTCCTTCAACTCATGTCTGGTTGCCAGTCTGTTGTCAGGCTTTAAAAAAAGTTCTGACCCAATTTCAGTTAAGTTTGGTAGAATGATGTAGCTTAGGCCACAGAAGAATCCAAAATATTTCAGAGTAAATCCAAATCAAGTGATGCATTCACATATATACAGGAGGGAAAGCAAGTCAACATTTTTCTCATTAAACATATTTCTGATGGAGCCATTGACCTGAAATTTTCACCAGATATCAGTGACAATCCAAGTAATCCATACATACAAAGAAATCAAGGCAACTGTGTTCACAAAATAAGTTATATTTAATAAAGTGGGAAAACACAGGGAATAAGTATTGAACACGCTTGGTAAAATTCATTTAATATTTAGTAGAAAAGCCTTTGTTGGTAATAACAGCTTCCAGACACCTCCCGTGTGGAGAAACTAGGCACAGGCATTGCTCAGGAGTGATTTTAGCCCATTCTTCCACACAAACTGTCTTCAAATCCTGAAGGTTCCGTGGGTGTCTTCTATGAACTCCAATCTTCAGTTCGTTCCATAGATTTTCAATTGGATTCAGGTCAGGTGACTGATGGGCCATTCTAGAAGCTTTATTTTCCTTCTCTGGAGTCAGTTGAGAGTTTCCTTGGCTGTGTGTTTTGGATCATTGTCTTGCTGAAATGTTCACCCTTGTTTCATCTTCAGCATCTTGGCAAATAGCAATATGTTCTTATCAAAGCTGTCTCTGTACATTTGTCCATTCATCTTTCCTTCAGTTATATGAAGTCTGCCTGTACCATGTGCTGAAAAACACCGCCACACCATGATGGGATGTGCGGTGCTATTTCTCCTCCAAACATGCTGTGTGTTGTGGCATCCAAAAAGTTAAATTTTGGTCTCATCTGACCAGAATATATTCTCCCAGTATTTTACTGGCTTGCCCAAATGTTGTACAGCAAACTTCAAACGAGCTTCACCATGCTTCTTCTTCAGCAATGGAGTCTTGCAAGGTGAGTGGGCATAAAGCCCATGTCGGTTGAGTGCATCATTTATTGTTTTCTTTGAAACGGCAGTACCTGCTAACTACAGGTCTTTCTGAAGGGCTCCACAAGTGGTCTTTGCTCTTGGATAACTCTTCTGATAATTCTTTTGACTCCTCTATCAGAAATATTATGAGGAGTTCCTGGTTGTGGCCAGTTGATGGTAAAATTATGTTTTTTCCACTTCCGAATGATGGCTCCAGCAGTGCTCACTGGAGCATTCAGCAGTTTAGAAATGTGCCCATAACCAATGTCATCATTTTGTCTTGCAACAATAAGGTTGCAAAGATCTAGAGAGAGTGTTTTGCTTCTACTCATCATGACAATCTGATATTCACAGACCTTTTTAAAGGCTATCAGTCAGCACTTAACCTTCCTTATTTGCTTTCTACTCCTGCAGGATGAGGGCTGGGTGGCCATCACCATGCATAGAGCCAATCAGGTTAAGCAGTGCGTGCTAACATTGCCGGTTTTGGGCCAGCTCCTCTGCATCGTCAACAGCAACTCCAAGATGTCAGAGGTCTCCCTCCACCACATCGAACCATCTGGTGCGTGGGTTGCCCCGAGGCCTTTTCCACCCTGAGGCGCTGGGGTCAAACATGAGGATGGCTTTTGTTGGGTGTAGGAGGCGGAGGACATGGCCAAGCCAGTGGATACGTCACTGTGTGTCTGCTGTGTGGGATGCTGCAGGCTGATGTGTGCGGGCTTGGAGCGCAGCATTAGAAGTGCAATGGGGTCACCTGATGTTCTTGATGGTTCTGAGGGCCCGACTATCAAACCCATCCACTCTTGAGGCCAGAGTCTTATTCAGTGGTCATGTCTCTGACCCATAGAGTAGAATGGAGAGGACTGACGCATTGTATATGCGGAGCTTCGTTTTTCAGGAGATTACACCAGAGAAGTTGCCATAGTGCCTGCAGGGCTGATGCAGCAAGGCCACGTCTGCAGTTGATCTCTGGTTTCATGTCCTCGTTGTTGGTCACTGTGGAGCCCATATACACAAAGGAATTGACAAACTCGACGGCATCGTTTCTGAGCTGTAACGGAGGTGGATCCGGTCCGTTACTGACATGCATTAGCTTAGTCTTTGTCCAGCTCACCTGAAGGCCCAGCTTCGCTGCCTCTTCATGGTAGACAACTAGAGCATCTCTCAGCTGACCGTAGGATGGGCTGAACAGGATGGTATCGTCAGCATATTCAAGGTCAGCCAGATGGTAGTTGCCAAACTGCATGCAGGGACCCGGTCGCAGACCTTGGTCATCAGATAGTCTATGACAAAATTGAAGAGATTAGGAGTGGCCACACAATCCTGTCGGACCCCACTGTTGATGGGAAACCAGCCGGACTTCTTTCCGTTTACATGGACCCAGCTCTCCAAGCTGCTGTTGAGCCGCTTAAACAGGGCTATGATATTGGGTGGGGCTCAGAGGGTCTGCAGGATACTTCAAAGAGAAGCGTGGTCCACGGTTTTGAAGGCAGCCTTAAGATCTATAAAGGCTATATAGAGATGGCGGTTCTTGCGGAATTCATAGGCCTTCTGTATTAATAGGCGAACAGCAGAGATGTGGTCTGAGGTCGAGTAGTTGGGCATGAAGCCTGCCTGCTGAGGGCAATGGCCGCTTCTGATGGCTGGAAGGGCACGACTGAGGAGGATCTTGGTGAAGAGCTTACCAGGAATGGACAAAAGGGTGATGCCTCTGTGATTGTTGTAGATGAGTTTGTCTTCCTTTCCCTTCCAGAAGGGGAGGGATGATGCCCCTGGTCCAGTCATTGGGGAGCTGGTCTGTCATCTAAACATGATTGATGATGTGAGTGAGCCACTGGATTGTGCAATTTCTGTCCATCTTCAGCATTTCGGCAGTTGTAGCACAAATTCCAGGGGCTTCCCTGTTGTTTATCTTGGTCAGGGCAGCTGCGACTTTTTCGGTGGTGACTAGATCAGTCCTGCAGGAATCACAGGAAGCAGTGGCATTGGCAGTGTCTAAGAGATTGGGGTCAACGGGAACAGGAGGATGATGCAGGAGATGACTGAAGTGCTCTTTCCAGCGGTCGAGGCAGTCTGTCTCAGTGGTGATGAGTTTACCGTTGATGTCCTTCACCTGGGCTGTCTTGGTGTGTAGGCTATTGCATACTGAACATATACGGCGCATACTGAACACGTGGCTCATGTTGTTATTTCTGGCCAGACTCCAGGCACTCGGCTTCTTCCAACCAGTACCTCTCTTTGTGCTTCTCTCTTTCAGCACTTAAACAGCTGAAATTAATTTGCACTGATTGAGGATGGGATGGCTTCCTAAATTCTGATGGATTTCAGCTGGTTTCTTGGCTTTTTATGCCTTTTTGCACCTATTTTTTGCCATGTGTTCAATACTTATTCCCTGTGTCATTCCACTTTATTAAATATAACTTGTTTTGTGAACACAAGTTGCCTTGATTTCTTTGTATGTATAGATTACTTGGGTTGTTACTGATATCTGGTGAAAATCTCAGGTCAATGGTAGGGTTGCAGCTAACGACAATTTCATGGCTCTGGTAATCGCACACTCCAATCGAAGATTACTCGAGTAATCTGATACTTTTTTTTAAAAGGAACTTGCATGGGGGGGGGGGGGCTATCGAGCAATGAGCGGATAGGACACACTCACCAGTAGCTCCTGTAGATTTTAAGATAAAATTTCATTTTGTCAAAACCATACTAATTACTAAGATAAGATATTTTGACGGAAAGACAATTTAAACCATAGGGGAACCTTAAAATGAGGAAAATGGCAAAAAAGTGCAGCTCAAAAGACATGGGAGACAAAGCTCAACGAGGCCCAACTACAGCTCCAGGCTCAGCTACAGAAGTAAACACCGGAATGGAGGGAGCTAAAGAGGCGGACAACAACGAGGTGCTGAGGGCTATAGCATCGCTTCGCTCGGAATTAGCCAACCTTAAGTCGGACATCTGTAACACCATTGAGGCCAAGATATCAGAAGTCACCGGCACATTGAGAGGGGAGATGGCAGTGCTGAAAGCCGAAAACGACACAGCGATATCTATGGTAAAAGTCCAGCACGACGTGCAAAACCAAACGCTAAAGGAACTAGCTGAGGCCGCTAGCAGCTCCTCGGATATGCTTCAAGAGTGGGAAACCAAAGTTAAAAAGCTGTCTGGCAAAATGGAAGTCCTTTCAGAAAAATGCCTAGACCTGGAGGGATGGTCAAAACGGCAGAATTTAAGAGTGGCTGGAATTAAGGCGGGCAAAGAAAACGGGCAACCAGTGAGAGATTTTGCAGCTCGGGTATTAAAAGAAGTACTGAACTTGGAGGAGATGCCAATAATAGACAGAACCCGCAGAGCCCTATGGAGACGGCCCGGGGATAATGAGCCACCGCGACACCTGATCGTAAGAGTACATTACTGCTACACATATGAAGACATAATGAAGAGAGCCATGTCCATGAAGGATTTAACATTTCTCAGACAACGGATGCAAATCTTCAGAGACCTTCCGACTAAAGTGGTTAAACGTTCACTCCGGCCAGGAGGATTCTGCGTGACAAGGGAGTCAGGTTCGGGCTTCTGTACCCAGCCAAGCTACGTGTGTTGCACAATGGATCAGAGGTGTTTTTTTACAGCTCCAGAAGAGGCTCGTCAGTATACAGAACGACACTTTGGACAACCAGATAAAGACTGAGAACAGTGACTTATCTCAGAGGATTTTGATGTCTGATCTCCAGAGAGAGGCCGAGGATGACTCTGACCAGTCCTTGTACAGGTGACTGTATGACAATTTAAGTACACACCGTGTTCTCCCCATACTGTTATATAAAGAAAGTGCTGGAGGGGGATGTTAAATAGGCTTGATTTCAAGTTTACCGACATTTCTGCCTCTATTACGTTCTAGCACCTGTGTAGACACTCTGTTTCATGCTAAATTAATGGTGAGGCCAATTTGAGTCAAATTTAACGATTTATTTTATGCATTCTTTTTTCTTGTCCGTGTTTTTTTTTTTTTAACTATTCGGCACTTAAGGGTTATGTGTCCCCTTAAAGAATTAAGTATGTTATCCTATTGGGATTTTGGTTTTGGCTAATTGTTTACAGTGGAGTTACAGCTTAGGGATAGTTTAAGTATTGAGAGCTGGTTAATAGGTGAAGGGAGGAGAGCCTGGATTTTTTGGAAGAATCAGAATCAGTCAGGTTTATTGCCATTGTTCATGTAGTACACAAACTAGGAATTTGTCTCGGTACAATGCTGCAACATTAAACATGATAAGATAAGAGAAATAAACTATACATGTAATAAAGTGTAGGATAAGATTAAGTGATACTGGTCAACAGTTAAAATATATATTAGCCAGCAGCAGATACTGTGGAGAACTATATAGTGCAGTCGGTAATGCAGGAAGAAAACAGTGATGATTGACATGAGTCTGGTTGAGCTGCTGTACATGGTGCACGAGAGTCAATAAGTCACTTAGTGTTCAGCAGTCTAATGGCAGAGGGGAAGAAGCTGTTCATGTGACGGGAGGTTTTAGTCTGGATGGACCGAAGTCTTCTACCAGAGGGGAGGGGGGCAAACAGTACGTGACCAGGGTGTGAGGGATCGGCTATGATCCGGCCAGCACGCCTCCGGGTCCTGGAGATGTACAGATCCTGGAGAGATGGGAGCTTGCAGCCGATCACCTTCTCAGCAGTGCGCACGACGCGCTGCAGCCTTAGTCTGTCCCTGGCAGTGGCTCCTGTGTACCACACGGTTATGGAGGTGGTGAGGATGGACTCGATGATGGCTGTGTAGAACTGCACTAACATCTTGGTGGGTAGCTTGAGCTTCCTCAGCTGCCGCAGGAAGAACATCCTCTGCTGGGCTTTTTTGATGAGTGAGCTGATGGTCAGCTCCCATTTGAGGTCCCTGGTGATGGTAGTGCCTAGGAAGCGGAAGGAATCAGCAGTGGTGATGGGAGAGCCTGCGAGGGTGAGGGGGGGCAGAGGAGTAGTGACTTTCCTGAAGTCTACAATCATCTCCACTGTCTTCAGAGCGTTCAGCTGCAGGTTGTTATTGCTGCACCAGGACGCCAGCTGGGCCACCTCTCTCCTGTAGGCGGACTCGTCGCCGTTGGAGATGAGCCCGATGAGGGTGGTGTCGTCCGCAAACTTGATCAACTTGACAGACTGGTGGCTGGAGGTGCAGGAGTTGGTGTAAAGGGAGAAGAGTAGGGGGGAAAGTACACAGCCCTGGGGTGATCTGGTGCTGATGCTAGTATAGTCTGAGACAGTCTTTCCCAGCCGCACATGCTGCCTCCGGTCCGTCAGGAAGTCGATGATCCACCTGCAGAGGGAGTCAGGCACGTTGAGCAGGGACAGCTTGTCCCGGAGCAGAGCGAGGCGGATGGTGTTGAATGCGGAGCTGAAGTCCACAAACAGGATCCTGGCGTAGGTTCCCGGGGAGTCCAGGTGCTGCAGGATGGAGTGGAGGGCCAGGTTGACTGCATCGTCTACAGACCTGTTGGCTCGGTAGGCAAACTGCAGCGGGTCCAGGAGAGGGGTGGTGATGGACTTGAGGTGGGACAGGACCAGGCGCTCAAAGGACTTCATGACTACAGAGGTGAGCGCTACAGGTCTGTAGTCATTAAGTCCAGTGATCCATGGCTTCTTGGGGACAGGGATGATGGTGGAGGATTTGAGGCAGGACGGCACGTGGCATAACTTAAGGGAGGTGTTAAAAATGTCTGTGAATACAGGAGCCAGCTGTTTCGCACAGAGTCTCAGGGTGGAGGGAGACACGCCGTCTGGGCCGGGGGCCTTGCGCGGGTTCAGTCTGGAGAACTGTTTGAGCACATCCTGCTCACTGATGATAAGGGGAGGGGGGGAGGAGGGGGGGGTGCCTTAAATGAAGTAGGGAATGTGGAGGCTGTGGAGCTGGAGGGAGGGGGGGAGTTGGACACAGATGACGAGGTGTCAAAACGGGCATAGTGTTGGGACAGTCTCTGACAAAGGGCTTTGTCATCCTGACCTTTAGGAGCCTTAGGTCGATAGTTGGTGATTTGCCTCAGTCCTCTCCACACGGAAGCCGAATCATTAGCAGTGAACTGCTGCTGGAGTCTCTCTGAGTATAGAGATTTAGCCCTCTTCAGCTCTCTGTTAAACCGGTATTTAACCTCCCTGTAGCAGTCCCTGTCTCCACTTTTCAGCGCTGCTTCCTTCTCCTTCCTGATCTGTCTGAGCTTAGCTGTGAACCAGGGTTTGTCATTAGAGTAACTCACCCTGGTGCGTGATGGAAGAATGTTCTCTTCACAAAAGTGGATATATGAGTTCACATTGTCCGTGTACTCATCCAGATCATGCGTGGCTCCTTTAAGCATGCCCCAGTCAGATATTTCCATGCACGTTTCCAGCTTCTCCTCAGCATCACTGGTCCGTATCTTCGTAGTGCTCACAACAGGTTTAGTGAGCTTCAATCTCTGTCTGTATGTGGGAATGAGGTGAACCATCACGTGATCAGATAATCCCAGCGCAGCTCGAGGGACAGCGCGATATGCGTCTTTCACTGTGGTGTAACAGTGATCCAGTGTGTTTAATCCTCTGGTGGGGCATTTAATAAACTGTTTGTAGCGGGGGAGATCGTGGCTCAGATTGCACTGATTAAAGTCGCCAGCCACAATAATCAGCGAGTCTGGAAAACTCCGCTCTGTGTGTTGAATGTGATCCGCGAGCACGCGCTGAGCTTCGCGCGTGTCCGCGTCGGGAGGGGCGTACACAGCGATCATTATGAAAGAAGCAAACTCCCGCGGGGAATAGAAGGGCTTGCAATTGATAACAAGAAATTCCAAGGCAGGAGAACAGTGTTTGGAAATTACCGTTACATCAGAGCACCAGCTGCAGTTGATGTAGAAGCAGACACCGCCTCCTGTGGTCTTGCCGGAAAGCTCTGTGTCACGATCAGCACGGAAGAGCTGAAAGCCGTCGAGGCGCAGCGCGCTGTCCGGTATATTTTCCCGGAGCCAGGTCTCAGTAAAGCAGAGGACAGCTGAGGAGGCGAGGTCCTTAAAACGCATCAGCAGTCTCAGTTCATCCACCTTGTTAGAGAGAGAGTTGGTATTGGACAGAAATATGCCAGGCAGCGCCGTTCGCGAGCCTCTCCTGCGAAGTCGTACGAGAGCGCCCGCTCGTCTTCCTCTCTTCCGCCGTCTCACTTTCCGAGCCAAACAATAAACCAGATCGGCGGCAGGGGCTAGAAAAACTGGGAGGAGGTCCGTGGGGGTGAAAGTCCTGATATTTAGAAGTTCTTCACGGGTATAAGTGCAAGCAGACACACAATTGACAAACAAAAACAAACAAAGAGCGCAGCGAAGCACCATGTCGACCGCTGTGGGCGCCATCAAGGAGGGTATGATCCCCCCACCAGAGGTTCAGCTTTGGTTCTTGTTTAAGAGTTCTGAGGATTTTTGTTGCTCTGTGGGAATTTTTGGGGTTAAGGGTGGGTTGGGGTGGAGTGCAACTTATTTTATTCTGTTTGATGTTGGAACTTAAAGAGAGAGAGCAATGGAATCATTCGCTTATATGAGTATGATGACAAGTAATGTAGGAGGGAACGTAGGAGTAGGTGGAAGCATAACTTTTTGCTCATGGAATGTGAATGGAATGAATGAACCAGTGAAACGGGGTAAAGTTTTGTCTCATCTGAAGGGACTAAAGGCAGATGTGATGTTTTTGCAAGAGACCCACCTACAAAATGAGGCATATGGTAAAATCAGGGCTAAGTGGATTAGTCAGGTGTATCACTCCAGGTTTTCACCAAAAGCCAGGGGCGTTGCAATTATAATTTGGAGAGATGGCCCATTCCGCCACCAGTCAACTATCACAGACAAAGAGGGGAGGTATAGTCTGGTTACAGGTTAAGTGAGATGGCGGCGCGCCTAGACGCAGCGGCCCCTCTTAGCATCAGCGAGTGTGAGAGTTTTGATCATCCCAGACGTACATTCTGTAAAACTTACAACCGTGAGACCTTATTAAACATCAAGGTACTGCACGCTGCAAGAATCGTGGTGCTCGGTTGTGACTTGGACATTCTATGCCAGCATGGAATTCTGGCGGAGTCCCTGCTGGAGGCTACCCGGGAGAGGAGGAAGCGTAAGCGGAGGGAATGCAAGCAAAAGCGTGGAAAAAGGGCCGGGATTCATGCCAGGCTAAAGGCTAACCCCTCCAGACCCGCAGTACTGTCGCTCCTTCTCTCTAACGTCCGCTCCCTCGACAAC
Source organism: Pholidichthys leucotaenia (assembly GCA_020510985.1). Classification (NCBI taxonomy): domain Eukaryota; kingdom Metazoa; phylum Chordata; class Actinopteri; order Cichliformes; family Pholidichthyidae; genus Pholidichthys; species Pholidichthys leucotaenia. The sequence continues at coordinate 339,032,444 of CM035840.1, forward strand.
AAGCTGGACGAGCTGCATCTGCTGAGAGAAACCCGGAGAGAGTGGAGGGACTGCTGTGTGTTTGCGTTCACGGAGACATGGCTCCACGACAACATCCCTGATGAAGCCATTCAACTAGAAGATACGATGGTGTTCCGGGCAGACAGAGAAACGGCGAGCTCCGGTAAGAGCCGGGGGGGGGGGGGGGGAATATGCATCTATGTTAACAAGAACTGGTGCGTTAACGCCACGTTAGTATCTAAACACTGCTCTCCGTTGGCGGAGTTCCTTATTGTAAATTGTCGGCCATATTATCTGCCGAGGGAATTCAGCAACGTGTTTGTAGCTTCTGTTTACATAGCGCCGAGCGCTAAAGGTAACGCTAATGTTAAGGAGGCACTCGGGGAACTGCACGATGCTATTAGTGAAATCCAAACTTCACACCCGGACAGTTTTGTGGTGGTTGCGGGGGATTTTAACCACACCAGCTTAAAGACTGTGCTCCCCAAGTTTAAACAACATGTAGACTTTAAGACCAGAGGAGAGAATATGTTGGACTTAGTGTACACAAACACAGATGCATATAAAGCAATACCCCGCCCCCACCTCGGCCTTTCTGACCACATATCCGTGATGCTAGTGCCTGCCTACAAACCTCTACTGAAGCGCAGCAGGCCAGTAGTGCAACAAATCAGAATTTGGCCAGAGAGTGCAACCCCTGCACTGAAAGACTGTTTTCTGCACACAGACTGGGAGGTTTTCAAAATAGCAGCCTCCCAGGAAGACAAGACGGATGTGGAGGAGTATGCTGATACAGTCACCAGCTACATCGCGAAGTGCACAGAGGATGTCACTACAGTGAAGACCATCACTGTACGGGGAAACCATAAGCCCTGGATGACCGCAGAGGTGCGCTCGCTGCTTACAGCCAGAGATGCAGCCTTCAGAGCGAAGGACAGGATCGCCTTCTGCTCAGCCAGGTCTGCACTCTCAAAGGGAATTAAGACGGCGAAGCGCGCCTATGCGGAGAAAATCCAGGGACACCTATGTGACACTAGGAACACCAACCAGATGTGGCAGGGAGTTCGGACATTGATGGGCTATAAGTCTAGGCAGGGGGTCGATGATGATGATGCTTCGCTTCCAGACAGGCTCAACGACTTCTTTGCACGTTTCGAAGCATCAAACCCGACAATGAGAGGGAGGGCTGGCCCATCCCCACCATCGGTCGGACCAGCTTTCACCATCAACACAGCGGACACACGGAGGACCCTAACCAGGGTCAACCCACGTGAAGCTGCAGGTCCGGACAACATCCCGGGACGTGTGCTCCGAGACCGCGCGAGCGAGTTGGCGGATGTACTGACTGACATTTATAACATCTCCCTGAGTCAGGCCATCGTTCCCAGATGCTTCAAGACCTCTATCATAGTACAGGTGGCAAAGAAACCAGTTGTGTCCTGTCTGAATGACTATCGTCCTGTTGCACTGACACCAATTGTGATGAAGTGTTTCGAACGGCTTGTCAAACCACACATTACAGCCTGCCTCCCTGCATCACATGACCCGCTCCAGTTTGCATATCGTTCAAACCGCTCCACAGAGGATGCTATAGTAACCACCCTGCACTCTGTCATCACCCACCTGGATCAGAAAGACACCGACGCCAGACTCCTGTACATTGATTTCAGTTCAGCATTCAACACCATTATTCCCCAGAGACTGATGGGAGAAATTACTCCTTCTTGGTTTGAACACTGCCACATGTCTCTGGATCCTGGATTTCCTGACCGAGAGACCTCAGTCTATCCGGGTTGGAAACAACATCTCTACAACTCTGTCACGCTGAGCACCGGCTCCCCTCAAGGCTGCGTACTCAGTCCACTGTTGTTTACACTTCTTTTTTTTTTTTTTTTAATTTAAGTTTTTGTAAAGGGTATACAGGTCGTTACAGCAATGCATTGTTTACATTTTCATCACATGTTCCCTTATTTTCTGATATCTGACAACATTGGAAGAATAATTCTTACAACACCCCTTTTTTTTTTTAAAGTGAAAGAAAAAGTGAAATTAAAGAGAAAAAAAATAAAAACAAAAACAAAAACAAACAAACCAGCAAAAAACAAACAAAAAGAAAAAGTAAGTAAATAAAGGTAAAAGAGCATCTGAGTAGCGTTGGAACAAAGAGCGGAACCATTATTGAAATGGTATTTGCCAAACTTGCCAAAAGTTCATGAACCCATCCATGTCCTGTCTCAGTGCGAATGTCAACTTTTCCATCGAGTAAATGTCTTGGATCACGTTAATCCAATCTTCAGGTGTAGGACAGTCCTTCAACATCCATTTTTTAGTTAGAGCTTTTTTGCTTGCCAATATTAAAACTTTGAATAAGTATTTTTCTCCTCGTCTTTCCAGTGAGTCCGGTAGTAAACCCAAATACAAAGTTACAAAAGAAAAGGGAACTGTTATTTTGAATATTTTCCCCAATATTGTCTGTACATTGGTCCAATATTGGTGGATAACTGGGCATGACCAAAACGCATGAAAATGATTTGCAGTCTTTTCACCACACAAGCGCCAACAGTTCAATCCCTTATGGGTAAATTTGTTTTGTGCAGGTGTTCTGAAAAATCTTACCAAGTTTTTCCATCCAAATTCTCTCCACTGCAGGGATGAGGTACTTTTCCATTGCTGTTTATTTAGCTTTTCCCATATTTCCAGTTGTAAAGGGAAATTCCCCTCTTTTTCCCATCTCTCTTTTATATATGATGTGTTGTCTCCTTTTAAGTCTTGAAGACTTTGGTATATTTTAGAAATGTATCTGATCCCTGGGATCCCTTTATATGCCATTAAGAAGACCTTCAGAACACCTGACTGGGCTCTTTCCAAATCCTCCTTTTTAAAGGCCAAATGTCATGTAACAGGGTACTTTAAATATCTTGAAACTAGATATAAAAGGGAACCGATCCGTTCGGGTCTTGGTGCATATGCTTCAGTAACAACGGAATATTCGTTAATTTAAAACTGCCGCGCTTGGCCTGACACGGCCCCTGGAATCGCCTGGGGAAGAAGGCGGAAGTGACGAAATCGATTGTACCCTAGTTTGATGTTTGGGGTATTTCAATTGATTGTTTATATGGAGACTGGAAGGTTGAAGTGAGCAACAAGAAAGAAAAAATTGGATATTTCACCCATACCTTAAAACGGGACTATCAGGGACAGCTGGGTAATAAGGGACACTTCTCTGGGAAATGTTTTCATACCTGTCAAGTCAGACGTTTTCGCCGTACTTCAACACCGTAAAAAGCGGCTATAAGGAACGGCGGAGCAACAAGGGACACCTCTCTGGGATCTCTGTCTGTTCCGCAACCGCTGCACAGCTCAACGTGTTAAACCATTGTCCTAATGACTTCTCATTGTAGTGAGAACAGCTCAAGCTGAGCGATCAGCCCGCCCAGACAATTAAACTAATGAGTGACTCCACACTTCTCATGGTAGTGCGAATAGCTGACGCTGAGCGATCTGCCAGCACCAGCTGTGGCTGATCACACACAGGAGTGCTCCGCAAAACACTCAGTTTTTTTTCCAGTATATTTTTCCTTTTGGGCGTACAGAAATGGCAATACGCCCGTTTTTGCTAAAATTGCATTTTCCCCGTATTTTCCTTAAAATATTTGACAATAACAACACGAACTGCATTTAAAACATTTCCCAGAAAAGTGTCCACCACCACTCCGCCCACCAAAATACGGCGAAAACGTCTCCCTTGACAGGTATGCGCCTCCATTTTCATATTGATCTGGTCAATTTCTTGACAGCAGCGGCTCTCCTCCACTGTAATAATAATGGCTTCCGAAAAATCAATATTTATGGGGCGCCCTCGACAGACCCCCTTCGGCTTCGCAATTCTGGAGGCGATTAATGTCCAGTTCAATGACATTTTCCACTGGTTCTGCTCTCTGGTCATCGGTGGAACTGTTGTCATCAGACAAAGCATCTGATTCCGTCTCGGACGGCTCGAACCTGTAAGGTTCTATGCCTCTGTCACTGTCTGAACCACTGACAAAAAAAAAGACAAAACTAAACTAATTTGTTCACAATCGCTGTCACTTTCCGTCATGATTGTCCAGTGTTGATAAGTGTGAATGTGGATAGGCAGGGCAGCCAGGGTACAACTGGTGATGTCAAAAACATGGGCGTGGTCTGGTTCTTGTTATCAATTGCAAGCCCTTCTATTCCCCGCGGGAGTTTGCTTCTTTCATAATGATCGCTGTGTACGCCCCTCCCGACGCGGACACGCGCGAAGCTCAGCGCGTGCTCGCGGATCACATTCAACACACAGAGCGGAGTTTTCCAGACTCGCTGATTATTGTGGCTGGCGACTTTAATCAGTGCAATCTGAGCCACGATCTCCCCCGCTACAAACAGTTTATTAAATGCCCCACCAGAGGATTAAACACACTGGATCACTGTTACACCACAGTGAAAGACGCATATCGCGCTGTCCCTCGAGCTGCGCTGGGATTATCTGATCACGTGATGGTTCACCTCATTCCCACATACAGACAGAGATTGAAGCTCACTAAACCTGTTGTGAGCACTACGAAGATACGGACCAGTGATGCTGAGGAGAAGCTGGAAACGTGCATGGAAATATCTGACTGGGGCATGCTTAAAGGCGCCACGCATGATCTGGATGAGTACACGGACACTGTGAACTCATATATCCACTTTTGTGAAGAGAACATTCTTCCATCACGCACCAGGGTGAGTTACTCTAATGACAAACCCTGGTTCACAGCTAAGCTCAGACAGATCAGGAAGGAGAAGGAAGCAGCGCTGAAAAGTGGAGACAGGGACTGCTACAGGGAGGTTAAATACCGGTTTAACAGAGAGCTGAAGAGGGCTAAATCTCTATACTCAGAGAGACTCCAGCAGCAGTTCACTGCTAATGATTCGGCTTCCGTGTGGAGAGGACTGAGGCAGATCACCAACTATCGGCCTCAGGCTCCTAAAGGTCAGGATGACAAAGCCCTTTGTCAGAGACTGTCCCAACACTATGCCCGTTTTGACACCTCGTCATCTGTGTCCAACTCCCCCCCCTCCCTCCAGCTCCACAGCCTCCACATTCCCTACTTCATTTAAGGCACCCCCCCTCCTCCCCCCCTCCCCTTATCATCAGTGAGCAGGATGTGCTCAAACAGTTCTCCAGACTGAACCCGCGCAAGGCCCCCGGCCCAGACGGCGTGTCTCCCTCCACCCTGAGACTCTGTGCGAAACAGCTGGCTCCTGTATTCACAGACATTTTTAACACCTCCCTTAAGTTATGCCACGTGCCATCCTGCCTCAAATCCTCCACCATCATCCCTGTCCCCAAGAAGCCACGGATCACTGGACTTAATGACTACAGACCTGTAGCGCTCACCTCTGTAGTCATGAAGTCCTTTGAGCGCCTGGTCCTGTCCCACCTCAAGTCCATCACCACCCCTCTCCTGGACCCGCTGCAGTTTGCCTACCGAGCCAACAGGTCTGTAGACGATGCAGTCAACCTGGCCCTCCACTCCATCCTGCAGCACCTGGACTCCCCGGGAACCTACGCCAGGATCCTGTTTGTGGACTTCAGCTCCGCATTCAACACCATCCGCCCCGCTCTGCTCCGGGACAAGCTGTCCCTGCTCAACGTGCCTGACTCCCTCTGCAGGTGGATCATCGACTTCCTGACGGACCGGAGGCAGCATGTGCGGCTGGGAAAGACTGTCTCAGACTATACTAGTATCAGCACCGGATCACCCCAGGGCTGTGTACTTTCCCCCCTACTCTTCTCCCTTTACACCAACTCCTGCACCTCCAGCCACCAGTCTGTCAAGTTGATCAAGTTTGCGGACGACACCACCCTCATCGGGCTCATCTCCAACGGCGACGAGTCCGCCTACAGGAGAGAGGTGGCCCAGCTGGCGTCCTGGTGCAGCAATAACAACCTGCAGCTGAACGCTCTGAAGACAGTGGAGATGATTGTAGACTTCAGGAAAGTCACTACTCCTCTGCCCCCCCTCACCCTCTCAGGCTCTCCCATCACCACTGCTGATTCCTTCCGCTTCCTAGGCACTACCATCACCAGGGACCTCAAATGGGAGCTGACCATCAGCTCACTCATCAAAAAAGCCCAGCAGAGGATGTTCTTCCTGCGGCAGCTGAGGAAGCTCAAGCTACCCACCAAGATGTTAGTGCAGTTCTACACAGCCATCATCGAGTCCATCCTCACCACCTCCATAACCGTGTGGTACGCAGGAGCCACTGCCAGGGACAGACTAAGGCTGCAGCGCGTCGTGCGCACTGCTGAGAAGGTGATCGGCTGCAAGCTCCCATCTCTCCAGGATCTGTACATCTCCAGGACCCGGAGGCATGCTGGCCGGATCATAGCCGATCCCTCACACCCTGGTCACGTACTGTTTGCCCCCCTCCCCTCTGGTAGAAGACTTCGGTCCATCCAGACTAAAACCTCCCGTCACATGAACAGCTTCTTCCCCTCTGCCATTAGACTGCTGAACACTAAGTGACTCTCGTGCACCATGTACAGCAGCTCAACCAGACTCATGTCAATCATCACTGTTTTCTTCCTGCATTACCGACTGCACTATATAGTTCTCCACAGTATCTGCTGCTGGCTAATATATATTTTTTTTTTCCACAATATCTTTATTGAACCTTTTTTTTTTTTTTTAACAAACATGATACAAACAATCAAACACTAACACTAAAGTACTACAAAAAAAAAAATGCACTAAAAACACCAACAACCACCAACAAAATCAAGTCTTCAACAATGCTCCTCTGTTTAGTCTAGACAATCCAATACATAAGTATACATATTATGTTCACCAGTTTGGAATTTACAAGGTCCACACACATCATTCACCTTCTTCTTCAAGAGTTATGTTTAAATTTTTTACATAATCAATAAAAGGTCTCCATATATTCTCAAACACAATTTCCTTTGATTTCAGTATATATGTTATTCTTTCTAATGGAAGGTTTGTTAACATCTGTCTTAACCACTGAGTCACATCTGGTCTATGAGTCTTTTTCCATAATAGTGCAATACATTTTTTGGCATTAAGCAAACTGAGGTCTATGAATGTTCTTTCACTTTTATTAAAATTATGCTTTTCTGGGTACAGACCCAACAAAAACAGTTTAGGATTCAATATGATTTGTTTTGAGATTATTTTTTCAATTGTTACCCTCACCTCTTCCCAAAACATTCTTATTAAACTACATTCCCATAAACAATGAAATAGGGTTCCTTTACTTTCCATGCATTTTGTGCATGTATCTGGTATATTTTTGTTATATCTATTTAACTCCTCCGGTGTAACATACATCCGCATTAACCATTTGAAATGTATCAATTTAAGGCGTGCATTTATTGATTTGGTTTGAGCTTCTGTACAAGCCAATTCCCATTGTTCCTCTGAAATTTCAATTTGCAGATCTTCTTTCCAGTAGTTTAATCTTTTCAGTGAATTTTCACTTGAAGATAGTGTCAATGAGTTATAAAACTCTGAAATAATACCCTTTCTTTTACTATCTTTCATCATCATTTTTTCCAAGGATGAATAAATAGGTCGAGTGAGAGCTTTATTTTGATTTGATCGAATAAAGTTTCTAAGTTGAAGATATTTAAAAAAATGTGTTCTATTGAGATTAAATTTGATCCTCAGCTCTTCAAAAGACATTATGTTGTCTGCACATGGCAAATATAAATCCTGAATCTTTTGTATCCCTTTTAAATTCCATACTTTAAATACAGCGTCCGCTCTCCCTGGTTTAAAATATTGATTACCCCATATTGGACTAAATTGTGACAATAACTGTGGTTCTTTTAAATAGTTTTTAGCTTCACACCATATTTTGATCATATGCTTTACAAATGGATTTTTAACTTGTTTTTGTAATTTTTTTGCCGAATCTGAGTATATGAATATGGGAAGAGGTAAAGGTAAATTGTATGATTCCATTTCAGTCCAGTGAGGGAGATCATTTGATGAAAAATAATATGTCATAGACCTCAGTTGTGCCGACCAATAATACAACATAAAATTTGGACATTTCAGACCTCCACGATCAAATGGTAAATATAATAAAGACAAACGTAATCTAGCCCTCCTGTTGTTCCATATAAATTCCACTAACTTTTTTTTTATTCTTGAGAATAGATCTAAAGGTGGTGATAAGGGAATGTATTGAAATAAATAAAGTATTTTAGGTAAAATATTACTTTTAAGTATATTGATTCTCCCGATCATCGACATTGGTAGTGACATCCATCTCTGAGTTAACTCACTGATATCTGACATTAAGGCTTCATAGTTGACACTGGCGACTGATTCTAGCTTAGGCATAATTTGGATTCCTAAATATTTAAACTGATTTACAACATTGAATTGATTTACCTCAGGGGCTGGGTAATTTCTCTGGGTCTCATTTAGCATTAATATTGAAGATTTAGTTTTATTTATTTTATATCCTGATATTTCCCCAAAATTCTTTATTAAATTCAACAAGGTTGGAATTGATTTTTTTAGATTCGACATAAACAAAATTATATCATCGGCGTACAGGGAGATTTTATGTTCTGTTGGTCCAACTTTAATTCCATATATTTGTGAATGTAAACGTATCGCTATCGCTAAAGGTTCAATTGCCATAGTAAACAGTAAAGGTGAAAGTGGACAGCCTTGTCGACATCCTCTATTGATTTTTATTGGTTTTGAAATATTGTTATTTGTTAGGATTTCTGCTGTAGCATTATTGTATATTATTTGAACCCATTTTATGAAATTATTTCCAAGTCCAAACCTTTGTAGGACTTCAAAAAGAAAGGGCCATTCAACTCTATCAAAGGCCTTTTCGGCGTCCAATGATAGGAGAGCTGTATCCGGTGCTTCTTTATTAAAATAGATAATATTAAATAGTCTTCTTACATTATGGAAGCCTTGTCTACCCTTTATAAAGCCATTCTGATCTCGATTAATAATATTTGGTAAAATTTCTTGTATTCGTCTTGCTAAAATTTTACAGATTATCTTAAGGTCGGCGTTTAATAGGCTTATTGGTCTCATATTTTCACATTTATTAGAGGGCTTACCTGGTTTTGGCAGCAGTATAATTAAGGCATTATTTATGTATGATGGTAAATTATTATTTTGAAATGCTTCTAAAACCATTTCCAAAAAAGGTTTTATTAATTTATTCTTAAATTTTTTATAAAGGTCAACTGGAAGACCATCTGGTCCTGCACTTTTTCCTGATTTCATATTATCAATGGCTAGCCCAACTTCTTCTTGACTAATTTTAGACTCCAATATCTCCCTGTTTTCATTTGGAATACACGGTATAGATAGTTCGTTCAAAAACCCATTTAGTTTTGTTAAATCAGGTTCATTTTTGGTATCATATAATTTTTCATAGTAATCTCTAAAGGCTCTATTAATTTCTAAAGGATCTATAACTACCTGTCCATTACTTATAATACTGGTAATTGGTGTTTTAATTTCCAATTGTTTAATCTGCCATGCTAATAATTTTCCTGATTTTTCACCTTGTTCATAAAAAGATTGTTTCAATCTTAGAAGACTCGAGGCAGCTCTATTCGCTGATTTTTTGTCGTATTCAGCTCTCAAAATCAGTAATTCATTCTCCAACCTTGGGTCACTTCCTGCATACACTTTTTCCTGAAGATTTTTTATTTTATGTTCCAATTTAGCTCTCTCCTCTCGAGTCTTCTTAGATTTTGATCCTGTATAACTAATAATATGTCCCCTAATAAAAGCTTTGAAAGCCTCCCACTTTACACATGCTGATGTTTGTGTAGTATTGATGTCAAAGAACTCGTCTATCTGTTTTTCTATATACTTGACAAATTCCTCATCCTGAAGCCATTTATGCTGAAATTGCCATCTACCTGATTCCTTTGTCAATTTTTTATCTACATATATTAGACAACAGGGTGCATGATCAGAGATCACGATGTTATCATAAAAGCAGTTTTGAATCTTGGACCTTAATTCTGTGGAAATCAAAAAATAATCAATACGTGAGAATGTCTTGTAGGTACTGGAATAACAAGAATAGGCTTTAACTTGTGGTTTCATTTCTCTCCATATATCTAACAATCTCAATTCTTTCATAAAATGATTAATAGTCATCCTACATCCAATGTGCGTACAATCCAGTCCTGTTGATCTATCCACACCTGGATTCAATGTACAATTAAAATCCCCTGCTATTATATGTTGCCCTGTAAGTGATGATAAGATGAGAAATAAATTAGCAAAGAACTTCTGATCATCTATATTGGGACCATATAAGTTCACAAGATTTATATTTTCTAATAGCAAAGAACCTTGAATGATTACATATCTTCCAAATTTGTCTCCAATTACATTTTTCACTTGAAAAGGAACTGATTTATGTATGAGAGTCATAACTCCCCTGGCTCGGGATGAAAATGAAGAGGTGAATACACTTCCCTGCCATCTACTCCTAATTCTTTTAACATCCTCCTCTATCAGATGAGTTTCTTGTAAAAACACAATTCTTGAACCCATGTCCTTTATTTTATTCATAACTTGTTTAAGTTTTTTTAAATTTTGTAGACCTCTGCAATTCCATGAAGTTAAATTAAGATTAACACTTTGGTCCATGATCAATAGAGAGTTTGGGATTACCTTGCAGTGTAAACATGCTCATACAGAGAAGCAAAAACATGAGTGGTTGAACATTCATCCTACAAACTACACACAAACAAATTTCCCCTTGTGGCAAACCCCCCAAAATCAAAAGAAAAATTCTGTCTCCCGATATAGCCATCGACCGTTCCACACCCACGGGGAACAGCCTAAGCCACTCCTTCTTCATCCTCCCAATCACCCTAACTCTACTGCTTTTAATGACGTAACATTAACTCTCCTCTGTAGTTTTCCAACTTAACTCCAAAATTTTTAACAACTTTGTACATCATAGTTTTTTTTTTGTTTGTTTTGTTTTTGTTTTTTTTTTAATATATAATACAATCTATATTTTGTAAACTTACTATTTACTTCAAGTCAGTCAGATGCCTGTGCAAATGCTTAATTATTCTACCTTATATTTTGTTCATGCTTAGCTCCCACCAGTCTCTTCTTCTTCTTTGATCTTCTTGATGAACTCCTGCGCCTCCTCTGGGGTCTTGAAGATGTGGGTTCTGCCCTCATACGTGGTCAGCAGTCTCGCAGGATAGATTACACCATGACGAATCCCAAGGTTGCGCAGCTCCTTACGTACGGGATCAAACTGCTTCCTCAATGCTGGATTCCTGTGGCCAAATCTGGGTAGAACCGCACCTGCTGGTCCTGGTGTTTAATCTCTCCTTTAGCACGTGCAGCGTTGAAGATCTTCATCCTGTCTCTGTTGTTAAGAAACTTCATAATTAAGGTCCTCGGCGGTCCCTTATCTCTCCGTGGGCCAATGCGATGTGCTTTTTCCAGAACCACTGCTGATTGCAACTCCTCGCTGCCCAGCACCTCCGGAATCCACTTTTCCAGAAAGGAACATACGTCCCGACCTTCTGATTCCTCTGGAAGACCCACCAGCCTCAAATTATTCTGTCTCGACCGAGATTCCAAATCCAAAATATTATCTTCCAGAGATTTATTTTTTTTTTCCAAAGTGCGCACCTTTAATTGAAGACGGGTGACGTCATCTTCAGCACTAGCGAGACGGAGCTCCATCTGCGCCGTTCGTTCTACACAGTCACCCAATTCCTTTCTTATTCCTTCCAACGCTGTCATAATCCCATCAAATCTAGAGGAAAAGTCCGCTCTCATTGAACTCATGGCAGCCATCAGCGCATCTGCGCCATTCCCCGCAGAAATCGCAGCGTTGCCAGCCTCCTCCGCCATATATGGAGTTTTGTTTGCTGCGTCACAGACCTGAAAGTCCGTTAATTTGGACTGTTTCGGCGGCTCGCTTTTTCCTTTTCCTGGTTTTCCAGCCTTAGGCTTCGCCGACATATCCTCGCCCAAATGCTGGGATACGTTCTGTCCCAAATGAGAGAGTTATTTGCCGATTTTTTTTTTCCAGGAGCAGAGCAGAGCGAGACACATCCGTCCTACGTGGCAGCCATAACCGGAAGTCGCTAATATATATTTTAACTGTTGACCAGTATCACTTAATCTTATCCTACACTTTATTACATGTATAGTTTATTTCTCTTATCTTATCATGTTTAATGTTGCAGCATTGTACCGAGACAAATTCCTAGTTTGTGTACTACATGAACAATGGCAATAAACCTGATTCTGATTCTGATTCTGATTCTGACTGGCTGTCACAAGCCAGCAAGCAAGGTGGGGCCTTCACCTGGTGTATTTTGTGCAATTATGTAAATACAGGTGGGTGATATGGTCTCCGGTATGAATATTTGGTTTAAGCTATGTGTATTTTATCTAAATTCGTTGTCATTTAGAAAAAAAAATTACGTGACATTTGGCCTTTAAGTATATTGTTTATGTGGTGTCTAAGCTGGAAGAACCTGTAAAGGTCTTGATTTATTAGGCCTTGTTTTTTCAAATCTTCAAAACTTCTTAAAATTTGCCCTTTAAAAAAATCGTAATATTTTATCAGCCCTTTCTCTTTCCACTTTTTAAATCTGGTGTCTGTTTTATTAGGAGTAAAGTCTTGATCATAGGCAATCCATTGCAGAAGTCGATAGGGCTCTTTAGTTTGATTCTCTCTGACTATCTTAAACCAAATTTTTAGCGGGGTCTCTATCCACGGGTTAGTGTTATTCAAAAGCTTAGGTAAGTGT